>CAXIUP010000163.1:55000-133000 GCA_964035015.1 Corallium rubrum | reverse complement strand
TGGTAATCAGAAAAACCTGAACTTGTCTCAAACCAAAATCTTTAAAATGTTCCGCCGCTTGTCCATGGTAATCTAGCTTCATGACACGAACTGCTTCGATAAATTCCTTCCAGGGGATTACCTACTCCAAGCATATTTTGCTCTAAAATCAGTACGATTTCGCGTTCGCCATACCCCATTTTTCGCCCTTTTGAACACTTTTAAGGTTTCAAAATTATATTCTATTGTAAAAATTTTTATATTGTAAAATAATTAAAAAATATATTTGTTTTTAAAAAAATCTTTATTAATTTTTTAAGGATTTACGTAAGGGTGTGCGCACACCCCTGCGACGTCACCCTTGTGCGCACACCTGTGCGCACACAATCCCATGACGTCAGATGACTTCCGCCGCACACCTGTGACGTCAGCCTGTGCGCACACCTCACTTCCGGTATGAAAGCATGACGTCACTTCCGACCCTGGATATCCGGTTTAAGCTACTGTCATATATTGACCCGAGGGGCCGAAGGTCCCGAGGGTCAATATATGACTTATATCCCAAGTATCACGATTGAGGAGGTTTTCGAACAAGGTTTCGTCAATTTCGAAGAGTTTCGATCAAGATTTTTCGAGTTTTGTCGACAAGTTTTATCCAATTATTTATGCACGGGATATAACCTGTATACACCGCGGTACATCAAAGGAAATCGACTCAATCGTGATAGTCGTTTTGAGCCCAGGAGTCACTTCAGCTCTTTTAATCTGGGGGTCGTTTCGACTATTTCAAGGTGTCATTTTTACTCCAAGAGTTGTTTTGACCCTAACGTGGAGTCAAAACGATTCTTTGCCAGAATCTCTGCACTCTCTCTTAGAATCATAGGACTCCTGGTGGGATCGTCTGACTCTTTCTGGAGTCATTTTGTTGGAGTGAACAAGGAGTCGCGTTACTCCTCGATAGTCGATTCACCAAAAGAGTCACTTTTACTCCTTGATATAGAGTCGATTCACCCAAAGAGTCGTGTTACTCTTTGGCCGCAATTGACGATGCTTTTTGTTTATCATAGCACGCATAAATCAAATCATTCGGGTAAAGGGCACACTGCAAATCGCGGTGTATCGATAAAGTCAAAAATGTCATATAGACAGTATATATAGTCTGTATAGATCAATGCAGTTTGGGTTAAGTGATGTATACCGAAAGCATATATCACTTGAAACTTATTTGTCCGTCGATCATGTTTTAAAGACATCGATCGGGTAAATTAGAATTGTAGTGGTCAATTATATGGCAAGGACAGCTAGCGTATAAAAGAGCATTGAGGAGAATAAACAAATACGAACTAATCGAAAGGAAACCAAATTTTGTGATTAACATCCGTATTCCATTTTAAATTGTAATACTCTCGACAATGCTCTACTTTTAGAAATTTTATTTCAAGGGAGCGTTTACAATTCTTTCGAATCAGGCGGATCAATCCCAGCCAATCAAGCGACGCTTATGTGATGCTTGAGTAAACAGCACTGTCTTCGCAGAGGTCCACCCTGAGGCTCAACCAATCAGAAAACGCGAATTTTGATCCGCTTAATTTATTCATCAAACTATCCGATCATATTCATAATAATTAATAAACATAGTCACGCTGTCGACAACATTTAAACTTTTATGTCGACGTATTCAACAGGAGGTTTCCGAAAGAAATTCAACGAATTACTCGCATCAATAGCACTAACAAAGTAAAGTCTTTTGATGAAGGAATAATAGCAACGACAACAAAATTTTCCCACAAGCAAAACAAACGCCGTTGGCGTTGCATATTAGGGACCTTAAGATCTGCGACGGCAACTTCGAGGACGACGTCCTTCAAACAAAGCCATTCTTCTTGCAAAACAAAGATAATGAATAATTTCTAGTCCCAATAGTAATCTCAACACCGTCCTCGCTCTGTATACAACGCCACTCAGACCATTTTCACGTCTTCAGGACGACGTTGACTCGTGGGGTGATCAGAGTTGTTGTCTGAGATTGCCTTATTAACATAGACACTGCAACCGTTTTAACACTTTGAAAATTATAAAACAAGTTTCAAGCATTGAATATAGCGAGTTTAGTAAAATGTAACAGTCAGACATTTTTATATTAAGTTTTTTTATATTATGTTTTTGTTTTCTCTTCTCTTTCCTTTTCTTTCTTTTTCTGGTTTTGTTTTGTTTTGTTTTGTTTTGTTTTGTTTTTTTTTGTTTTGTTTTGTTTTGTTTTGTTTTGTTTTGTTTTGTTTTGTTTTGTTTTGTTTTGTTTTGTTTTGTTTTGTTTTGTTTTGTTTTGTTTTGTTTTTGTTTTTGTTTTGTTTTGTTTTGTTTTGTTTTGTTTTGTTTTGTTTTGTTTTGTTTTGTTTTGTTTTGTTTTGTTTTGTTTTGTTTTCCCTTGCCTTTCCTTTCCTTTCCTCGCCTCGCCTCGCCTCGCCTCGCCTCGCCTCGCCTCGCCTCGCCTCGCCTTGCCTTGCCTTGCTTTGTATATTTCTAAAACTATTATTATTTTATTAAAACAATTATGTGTGATTTTTTTCTCTCTTTTGTTTCAGATAAACCAGTTGTTGACGTTACTTGTCATACTTTTGTGTTTATTAAAGAGGGAAAGGATTTTTCCTGTAAATGTTCTGGAAATGATGGCAGTCCTCCTCCTAGTGTAATGTGGTTAAAGGATAATAATAAGTTGATTACTGTGGATAATATTTTGAAATTGCGTAACATTAGCAAACTCAACAATGGGACATACGTGTGTCGTGTGCAAAGTGGTAATAAAGAGAAAGAAAAGCAAGTTGACGTTACTGTTCTCTGTAAGTACACTTACTCCACCATTTGACATGAATCTTTTCTTATAGCAAATGAGTTACGCACGCATACGGATGGTACATTTCGTGCACGATCTGTCACTTATACACATAGTAGAATTATATCACGACCCGTAAAACACACTTTACAGTTTATCAAAGTGTGTCAAGCTGTGCCATGCGAAACATTATAGAGAGCTTAAGCAAATACGACGCCAATGCCAACGTCAACGCCAACGCCAAGGACAAAGTCCTTAATACAATAGAATTTTTCTCACACAACAAAGAAAATGAATAATTTTTAGTCCCAAGAGTAATCGTGACGCCGTTCCCTTCTACATACAACGTTATTCAGATCATGTCCACGTCTTCAGGACGACGTTAACGTACTCGTGAAACGGCGAAACCTGTTACTTGAGACAAACTATGCCACAAAATGGGGTTAGTTCTTCAAACTATGCCACAATCTTTTCGTCGTCCTAGTTTGATTAAACTTCCTATAGACCTCTTGCAGATGACGTCAAAATGGTGCATCTGGAGGACAACTTCAAAGTTCCGACGTTCAACAGAGCAAATAATGAATGAAAATTCTATAGTTTATAAGCATTTATCCTCCACCAAGGGAATAAGTGCAAGTGGTCTATTGTGTCAATTTACTATATAGTTCATTTCAATAATTATTCAACTGCACATTTACATATACGTTTCATACGTTTCGTACCAATCGTATGGATTGTCAACCACGCTCCATCAAATAAATAAATTATCCTTGCAATATATCAAAAATCGCCTGTCGAAACGAGCCTTTAGTTTTTCTACTGTAATATTTATAAGTAATAACATGACTTGAGGGGAATTAGCGATTAAATTGCCCGCCGCCGAGGGAAGATTTGACAAATCTTCCCGAGGCGAAGGGCAATTTAATCGCTAATTTCCCGACAAGTCATGTTATCAGTTTGTAATATTATGATCGCCGAGGAAAACTCAGAGAAGTATGCTGAGATAAGTTTAGGTGTTTGTTTTTGTATGGTTCAGTGAAGTTGTTTACGAGTTTTACTATTGATTGAAGTAATTATACCTTTGGGACATGCTTTGTGTTTGTAGAATAGATGTATGTTAATAAAAATGTTGTGAGTGTTCTAGGACCGCCTGTTTGCATAATAGATATGCAAGCGGGAAATTTAGTAAAAGACAAAGGATTTCTTTGTCTGCTAATTTTCCCCTGCATGCTTGATGAGGGAAAATTAGTAGACAAAGAAATCTTTTGTTTTCTACTAAATTTCCCGGGGAAATTTAGAAGACAAAGGCGTATGCATGGGTAATGAGGAAAATACGGGATTTACATTCCCTTTGAGAACAATGAAAACCGAGGTGATCATGATATTATTATAAGTAATAACATAACTTGAGAGAAATTAGCGATTACATTTCCCCTTTGCCTCGGGAAGATTTGTGAAAGTCCGAGGGCCACAGGCTTTTACAAATCTTCCCGAGGCAAAGGGGAAATTTAATCGCTAATTTCCCGAAAAATCATGTTATTAGTTTGTAATATTATGATCGCCGAGGAAAACTTTGAGAATCTTACCGATAGGAAGTTTACACGGTTGATCAGAGAAGTTGCATCTAATTTTCCCGTGCATGTTGATGAGGGAAAATATATGCAAGCGGGAAATTTAGAAGAAGACAAAGGATTTCTTTGTCTTCTAATTTTCCCTCATCAACATGCACGGGAAAATTAGAAGACAAAGGATAAATTTCCCTTTTGCATGAGCGATGAGGGAAATACGAGGTTTACATTCCCTCGGAGAACAAAAGAATCCGAGGCGATCATGGTATTACTATATATCACGGTAGAAAAACTAAAGGCTCCTTTCCACATGCGATTTTTGATATATATATATATATTGCACGAAGTGTTTGTGGAAGTTTTTTGATATATTGTCGCGAAGTGTTTGTGGAAGTTGATCGTCTCGGTTAGTTTAGTCAAGTAATATGAAGTAAGCATTATTGTAAATCTTGCGTTTTATTTGTATTCTTTAAGACAAACCAACTATGGTATCGTTCACCAGCAACGCCAGTGAGGACATTGCCAAACTTGGTGACAATGTTAAGCTAACATGCATCGCCACTGATGGTTATCCCAAGCCAACATACCGAATTATGTTTAAAGGAAAGACCGTCTCAAATATAGGAGTACTAATAATTGAAAATGCAGACACTGATCATATTGGAACATATACCTGTTTTGCCAGTAATACTGTTGGTTCAATAGAGAAACGTTTAGTTCTCAACTTGACAGAAACTGCACCCGGAACTCCAGCGCCAAGCACCAAACCAGCGCCAAGCACCAAACCAGCGCCAAGCACCAAACCAGCGCCTAGCACCACACCAAGAAGAAACACAATTGCTTGTACAGGTAAAGAGAACATGATTAATTTTTTGATTGTTTGCATGGAGAAAGATTGTAATACAAGAGAGAACTTGTGGTAACGCCACGTTTCTTATTTATTGCTGATCTTTCGACCTGTTGACTCAGACCTTCATCAGAGCAAATGTCAACATCGTGTTGGATCACGTCATATAAACAAAACAACTAAACAACCAGAATGACACAATGGCGTAGTTACCTGCTTGTACGTTTATTCTAAAATTAATTAAATGACATAATAGAATCAGAATTGTTGATCGAAGAGAGCGAACCAAGTGCTGTTCAATGGCTGTCTCTCTTGTGAAATCGTAGGAGAGTATATATTGTTAAAGATAAATATACTTGTTTTGTTTTGTTTTGTTTTGTTTTGTTTTGTTTTGTTTTGTTTTGTTTTGTTTTGTTTTGTTTTGTTTTGTTTTGTTTTGTTTTGTTTTGTTTTGTTTTGTTTTGTTTTGTTTTGTTTTGTTTTGTTTTGTTTTGTTTTGTTTTGTTTTGTTTTGTTTTGTTTTGTTTTGTTTTGTTTTGTTTTGTTTTGTTTTGTTTTTTTGTTTTTTTGTTTTGTTTTGTTTTGTTTTGTTTTGTTTTGTTTTGTTTTGTTTTGTTTTGTTTTGTTTTGTTTTGTTTTGTTTTGTTTTGTTTTGTTTTGTTTTGTTTTGTTTTGTTTTGTTTTGTTTTTGTTTTTTTTGGTTGTTTTTTTGTTTTTGTTTTTGTTTTTGTTTTTGTTTTTGTTTTTGTTTTTGTTTTTGTTTTTGTTTTTGTTTTTGTTTTTGTTTTTGTTTTTGTTTTTGTTTTTGTTTTTGTTTTTGTTTTTGTTTTTGTTTTTGTTTTTGTTTTTGTTTTTGTTTTTGTTTTTGTTTTTGTTTTTGTTTTTGTTTTTGTTTTTGTTTTTGTTTTTGTTTTTGTTTTTGTTTTTGTTTTTGTTTTTGTTTTTGTTTTTGTTTTTGTTTTTGTTTTTGTTTTTGTTTTTGTTTTTGTTTTTGTTTTTGTTTTTGTTTTTGTTTTGTTTTGTTTTGTTTTGTTTTGATTTAATATTATTTTGTTTTTTTTTGTTTTGATTCGTTGCGTAGTGTAGTGTTGCGTTGCGTTGTGGTTTGGTTTGGTTTGGTGTGGTGTGGTGTTGTGTGGTGTGTTGTGTTGTGGTGTTGTGGGGATGGGATGGTGTGGGGATGACGTGGTGTTGCGTTGCGATGCCCTCCGCTGTGCTGTGCTATGTTTTGAAGTGAAGTGAAGTGAAGTGAAGTGAAGTGAAGTGAAGTGAAGTGAAGTGAAGTGAAGTGAAGTGAAGTGAAGTGAAGTGAAGTGAAGTGAAGTGAAGTGAGGTGAGGTGAGGTGAGGTGATGCGAGGTGAGGTGAGTTGAGGTGGTGTGGTGTGGTGTGGTGTAGTGTGGGGCGGTGTGGTGTGGTGTGGTGTAGTGTGGTGTAGTGTGGTGTGGTGTGGTGTGGTGTGGTTTTCATCTGACTTTACGGCGGCCATATTGGTGAGATGTGGTGAGATATGAGGTGATGTGACGTGTTCTGATTTGTTTTGTTTTGAGTTCACTAGAATTGTACTTCGCATTCCTTTCTACAGAAAAAGCAATTTCTGACAAGAAAAATGGTGGAACAGAATGGTATATAGTTGTTATCACCTTATTTTGTGGGATAGGCATTGGGATTATATTCTCTTTCACTGTAATGTGGTTGTATCGACGAAGGAAAGAAAAAAGAGATCATCCTAAACCTTCTGAAGCACGTAGGGGTCCTGAAACTCACGATAATCCTTCTGTCTATCAAGAATTGGACTTACAGCGAATGAATAAGGAAGATAATTATCAGTCACTGAGGAAGACTTCAAGACACGTTGGACATCAAGAACCAACCGCTGAAGCTGCAGAGTCTAGTTATCAGGAATTGGATAAAGTGAGGGGAAGTAATGATGATAATAATTATCAATCTTTAAATCGTGTTTAGACATGCCACGTGGTGGGTATGTTCATTACGGTCAATGTAAAAGACGGAATGACAAAATGTGCGATTTTTGAAAGATTGACAAAATGTGCGATTTTTATTTGAAAGAACACTTAAAATGACAAAGTAACATCTTTTGTAGTTTTTCGTTTCCTTGCTTCGTTGTTGAGATATTTCAGTTTGTTTGATATACAAATTAAACATATTGACGTCACATGTGCATAATGCGTTATCGGAGTTTATATATCTTATCAAATATTATCAAATATAATCGCCTGAAAAATCTACATGTTTGGTGTTGTGGAAGGAACACATCCACACGGTTTCTTAGAATTAATTTGGTTTGATAATAGCAACAACGTTCCTTTACTGATGACGTGTGATGATTATGCACATGTGACGTCAAGATGTTTAATTTGTATATCAAACAAACTGAAATCTCTCTACAACAAAGCAAGTAAACTAAAAACTACAAAAGATGTTACTTTGTCATTTTAAATGTTCTTTTAAATAAGACAAACTTAATTTTCTTTTTGTAAGCACTTTAAAAGCTAAATTTTTTAACATTTTTACTAGCCTTTTTACACTTAGTATAATATAAGGTTTTTAAAACCGCATTGCACGTATTTAAACACCAATACGAACCATTAACATATTTTGGGCAAAAACTAAACATTTTATACCAATCTGTAGTCAAAAGTAACTACATCATGTATTTAAGAGTATATTTGCAAAGTAATTTGGGAAAATGGTTTGTAGCATTACAACATTTAACACGTAAGGCGTTATGCAATTTTTCAAGCAATTTCCCTCGCAGTTTGGTTGCGACAGGTTTTATCTTGATTAAATAGTAGTTCAATAAAAAGAAATAAAAATTTTCCACCGGTGGCCTCGTTGGAGTTGTGAAACAATACGAAATGTTTGAAGAAGAATAGGATTTACTTCCCATAGGACAAGGATTGTGCATCAATATGGCCGCCGTGAAGTCAGATGAAAACCAAGAATATTCACCATGGTTAATATGTTTTTCCAAGGTGAAGCCATATATACTTAAGTTTTCGAATGATTATTGTGGGACAGTGAACTCGGGTGGAGAATAATAATAAAGTGTTACTCCGAGTGACGAACCATACTGGACCAGTAGAGAAAACTCTACTTGGCCTGGCTGGGATTCGAACCCGCGACCTTACTAGTCCGATGCGCTACCAACTGAGCTACAGGTCAAGTTAGGAGCTGAAGGTCGAATGATAGTACTTAGGCTATTTGATATTTCGAAACAGACTAGTTTCTTCAATATCTAAACAACAGCCTTGATACATGACGATTTCGAATGATTGTTGTGGGACAGTGAACTCGGATGGAGAATAATAATAAGGTGTCAACCGAAGGTCGCGGGTTCGAATCCCATCCGGGCCACTCAGAGTAACACCTTATTGTTATATTTAAATTTGTCGCCACGAAAAATTCTCTATTTTATTATTCAATTACCACTGAGATCTTGGTATAAGAACTTGTAATCTGGTTTGTCAAGTGAACACTTCCGATTGAACAATTTTGAAGCTCGTAATCTAAATAGAACATTTTAAAAAAAAGAAATAAATGTGTCTTTTTTAGTTGGCTTCCTGGCATTACAAAATAAGGAAAGACTGGGAACGAATATATAGGGCATATGACGTATGTTAAGATACATTGTTGTTATGCATAGTTGTTTAACTGCATTCTCAAGCACTCTAATGGAGCGATTAATTTCTTCAAAAATGAATTAATGAGCCATTTTAATAAATTTTGAGAGTTTATAGCTCAAAAATTATTCGGCAGATCTTGAAATTTTCAGTGAACGCTCTTGTCATGTTTTGTTCAAAACCGCAAAAACGTTTTTACTTCATCGGCATTTTAAAGAGAACATTTGAGTTGCGACATCGGCATATTCGATTGTCCATTTTACTCTTTTTTCTTTGTACATAATGCCCTCTCCTGTGTCAGATTATGATTAAGACCCCGTTCACACGAGTCCGGAGCGAGTTGAAAACGGCGCTAAAAAGTCACAGAACGCCTTTGCGTTCACACGGCACCGGATCGAAATTGTGTGAAAACGGCGCTCTAACTGGAGCGTTTTGAAAACGATTTCTAGACGGAACGAAATGAAAACGGAACCCTTGGCGGTGTCGTGTCAACATAAGATCCAGCACTTTTTCGCTCCGCTTTAGTACCCAGTTCCTAAATTTTCACCTCCTAATCAAATGGCTGGTGTATTTTTCAGCGATGGAAAACTTTAGTTGTCTTCTCGACTTCGGAGAGCTTCTGCTAAGAACTTGTGCTGCTGTTTGAACAATTATAACATTATCCCCGAGCCCGGGCGTAGGGCCGAAGGCCCGGAGCCCGGGTGAGGGTGCTAATCTCGACACGCGTGGAGTACACGCGAAATTACAGCAAATGGGAAAGAAATTCTGCGAGATGTTTATATATATATATATATATGTATATATATATATATATATATATATATATATATATATATATATATATATATATATATATATATATATATATATATATATATATATATATATATATATATATATATATATATATATATATATATATATATATGTATGTATGTCAACAAATCCGCAACTTTCGCAGTTCGGAATTCGAATAGCAGGGTTACTGGTAGACCGAAAACGACACTGTGTCCTGAAACTGGCCGAAGCCTGTGAATAAATCTGCTCTGGTGTATTCTACTTAACTTCAGGGAGAACGATGAAGAAACCAGTTTGAAAACAAACGGCTTTTTAGATCTTGAAGAGAACTGAATGATGCCTGGTCACGGAGAAACCGAAAGAAACCGAACGAGAAAAACAATCTGAATTCTGAAAAGAGTATAGACTGAATTGGCAGTGTTTGTGGTGACCGAAAAGCAGAAGAAAGTTTAACGGTAGGAGATTCATATTTAACAGTTTAGCTGAGTCTTGAAAAAGAAAATCATGCAATATAAATAATATTCTTGTCTACAGTTGTCTTTGGACGCTACTGTAGGACGTGGCATTGTGTCTTTTCTTAGCCACTATTATCTATTTTGAATGAAAATTTGTTATTTGGTTCATCTCGTTGTTATAGGACTATAGTCTTAGTCTTAGGACTATAGTCTTAGGACTATAATCTTAGTCTTAGAACTATAATCTTAGTATCAGGACTATAGCCTAAAGGACTATAATCTTAGTCTTAGTCTTAGGACTATATATACAGGTAGTCTTAGGACTATAATCTTAGTCTTAGGACTATAGTCTTAGGACTATAATCTTAGTCTTAGGACTATTTTAGGACAATAATCTTAGTCTTAGGACTATATATAGTCTTAGTCTTAGGACTATAGCCTTAGGACTATAGTCTTATAAATTTAGTCAGGACTATATATAGTCTTATAAATTTAGTCTTAGGACTAGTCTTATAAATTTAGTCTTAGGACTATAGTCTTAGACTTAGGACTATAGTCTTAGTTTAGGGCTATAGTTTCTTTTTTAATATTGACTTTGTATGCTCTTTCGGTGTGTCAGTACTTAATACTACAGTACATGACTACAGCCAGGTGAACTTTGCCAATGAATTTTCTTTGATCTTATACTGGTTTGTTTCTCTCTTTCTATTCAAAATTTTTCAGGCTGTTAATTTTGTTATTACATAGACTAAATATAAAAACTATAATAGACTTAAATAAAAAACAAAACAACCAAAACCAGAAAGTGTGTGTGATGGTGGTGGTGGGGGTGGTTTACAAAAATGTATATATTAAAAGTGGGCGAGCGGTTGTTGCGATCATGTATTTCTAGTTATAACAATGACTAGCGCCAAATGGGAGAAGATTAAGTCAATAAGGAGAGTTCCTAACAGAAAGACTAAAATTGTAAACCTAGAATGTACTGTACACGTTGGTGGGATAATATTCTTTGAGTTGCTCCTCGTTTCCATTTACTTTTGACGAGATATGGTTATTTAAACCGTGCATAGCATTGAAATACTGGATGTACAGCAGAAGGTTCCGGAGTCGTGTTTAAAGCGTCGTTAAATTATGTCCATTAGAACGTAACCACATTTTACCGTTTGTTTTCCATACTGGACTCGTGTGAACGCAGTCTGTAAGTTTGTTTCCCATTCATTTCCGACGGTGTCTTGTCACGGTCGCGGACTGGAAGCGTAGCGATGTGTTTGTTTTGTCATAACAAAAGAAATGCATCGCATAGGCACTGGGGTAGGCCAAGCTATAGAGGTTTATCCTACTACGGGAAAATGGACGCTCCCGCCTTCCAGAGTCCAGGGTGACACCTTTGGCAAGTGTCAGTAAATTTGGAAAACATCTCTGTTGTTGTTTCGACAAAACTGTGGACTTTAAAGTCAACTCAAGGCAAATTACATTTTTCGCTTTATATATGTATTAAATTTAAAGCAAGTAGAATGTGCTGTTTAGGATGTGCTAGCTGTACTCTGTACTGGTTATGGCAAGAGTTTATTTAATATACCAACTTCTCCCAAGCGTCTACGAAGAGAGTTTATAAGAGACGTGCTCGTGAAGGAATTACTCTGAAACAATTCTGGATTGTAGTCGTGAGTCCGCTTGAATATCTAGGGAAACAGCAAATTTCAAACTTGGAACGGCTGGATTGTGCGATTAAAGCTTCGTCGATAGGCAATTCAGAAAATTCATTTGGAGGCGGAAAGCGGCCAGGTAAAGAATTGTATCAGGCTTTATTACTCGTCTTCTCGCCCGCCCACCTGCCTGCCTCACCTCATAATAAGTAATGAAAATCATGAGGCTGCATGTTTGATTTTTTGGTCTAGTTTCCAGATAGTCCTCGGAAGATAGTTTCCTCGGCTTCGCCTCGTTGACTATCATGCAGCTTATGGAAGAAAACTCGGGTTCGTTTTGCAATTGTTAATTATCTGGCAGTAGTTGGAAAAATTCTTGGAAAATCACAATTTTCATGGATTTTCCCTTCGATTTTCTCTCTCAACTTGTCTCCTTTCTCGTCCGCCATGCATAACCGTTGAATACTTGGTTTAAGGTGGCTCCATACAATTTCTTGAAAAATGGAAAATACAAGTTTGAGAGTCCAAAACACGTGCAGAAACATTCGTAAAGCGAATAAAACTAAATGTTATGCATAGTTAAACAGTCTGACAATAAAAAAACTGTTACCAAATAAATTGCAACAGTTGTTGCCATACCAACAATGACGTTTCCAAGTGGCTGACAATTACCCTTCAAACTAATTTAATTCGAAAAAAACTTTGGTGATCCCCAATTTTTTTTTCATTAAAACTTTTCTTGAAGTATGAATAATCAATAGGCCGATTTTAAAAAAATTCTGTTGATCCTAATTTTTTAAAAATTAACAAACATGACTTTTCCGAAAAAGCAATTATTCGTTCTATTGATTATTTATACTTCAAGAAAAGTTTTACTTAAATGACAAATGAGGCTCACCAAAGTTTTTCTCGAATAAAATTAGTTTGAAGGGTAATTGGCAGCAATTTTGAAACGTCATTGTTGCTATACCAACAACTGTTGCTATTTATTTGGGAACAGTTTTTCATGGTCAGACTTTTAAACGATACATAACATTTAGTTTTATTCTTTTTCCGAATTATTTATGCACGTGTCTTGACACTCAAACTTGTATTTTCCATTTTTCAAGAAACTGTATGGAGCTACCTTAAACTCGGAATCATTCGGTGCCGCGCGGAAGAATGCCAAGAATGCTTAGAAAAACCTTATTATAGTGCCTTTACTTCATCTTAATACTCTATGAGCTAGGTTTTGACTGGTTTTCTTTGATTTTCCCTCTAATTATCTTAACCATGCATCGGCTTAATACATTATTTTCCTCGTCTTTTGATGTTGCCAAACTATTCAGGAAGCATTCGCAAATGACGTCAAGGCCGGAAGGACAATATCATCATAACAACAACATCACAGAGATTTGAAAGATTGGAGTACAGTGGTTCAGGTTAGTGTGAGAATTTCTTTGATATATTATTATTGTGTTCACTGCAGCGTTTGAAGCCAATTTGACAATGCAAAATCTATCTTCAGAATTAGCTTTTTTGCGGATACATGTACGTGTTTCATTCGGGTATAAATATTTTCTATTTTACTTCCGCCTTTTCAAACTTAAGGTCTTGGCCCCAATTACACGATACCACGATATACTTGCGTATATCGGATTACATTTCGTACGGGATAGGGTTAGGCCCCAGTTACATGATCATACTGGTTAGGTCCTCTGGTTACACGAGACCATGGCAATCCGGTACGTGCCATTATCAGGGAAAATCACTCCGCTTCAGTGAAGATGATATCAAAAGTTATCCGACACATGTCGTGTAACTTGCTGAATCTGCTACGTTCAGTTCTGATTATTCTAATTCCACCACCTTTCTTGTCCATAATAACAGCTTTTCCGAATACATTTAAGATTATAATCAAAGGCTAATACAATATACTTGATTCTTGTCAGGAACCGTGGCTTCTAGCAGTCGTCTATGATGTCTATTTGTTGATTGTATTGTGTTTCGACCCCAGACACTACAAAATTATCAATATGGACCAAACTTTCTATATTTTGCTTTCCCATGCACCGTTCTAGCCATTCATTTACTTTATTTATTTATAATTGTATTCAGGTTTAATTTTTACTTCCAATTCTCTATTGCCTGTTTCAACAAAGCTTTTGGAAGCTAGCTTTTCCAATACATTCAAAATTGAACGACAAGTAATATATATTTAAAACAGTTATGTTGCTAAGTATTTAAATTCACAATTGTATTAAAGTGGCACTACGACGGGAAAATCGTGCATCTAATTTTGATTGCGTTAAAATATAGTTTGCAAATGATGAATACAGGCATTTTCAGTTTCTCAATATATTGTCTCTTTCTCGAATTATTCAGGTTTGTGAAACATGTAAATTAGGTGCCTTGTGACGTCATTTTCTCACACAGGCAAAATGAGATTAACAAAATGACTAATATCTATGTAAATAGGAGGAAGAAATTATTCAAACTTTGCACAAGTATAGTTATCACAAAAGTACACCCCACTGTGCGCATCATGTTGTTGCTACGGAAACTGTTTAGAAACACGAGCCTTTTTACTAAAAATTAAAAGACTTTATGTTTCTTTTCAAAAGAATATAATGATTGAAACATTCGATACAATATCCATGTGTGACACAAATATTCATGTCAATGTATTGCAGTAAAAGTTGTTTTATGGAGAAAAAAAATGAACATTTTTGTTTTACAAATGGAAGGTGCCTGTCTGCAAACGGTATCCATGGAAACAACATAATGTGAACATTGTAGTGTATTTTCCCCATAACTATACTTGTGCAAAGTTTGAATTATTTCTACCTCTTAGTTTCAGATATATTACTCATTTTGTAAATCTTGTTTAGCCTGTGTGAGTAAATGACGTCACAAGGCACCTAATTTACATGTTTCACAAACTTAAATATCTCGAGAACGAGACAATATTTTGAGAAACTGAAAACGCTGGTATTCCTCATTTGGAAATTATAGTTTACTGGTATCAATACTAGATTCACGATTTTTCCGTCATAGTGCCACATTAAAGTTTCAACTAGCAGTTTATTAAAATTTAGGAAAAAGGATCGAAAAATTTAACAACCAAGCTTTCGGACTAAGCGTCCATCATCAGGGTTAAAAGACTAATAAATTTAACAAGTCAAGAAGTCCAAAAACTCAGCGTCGTTTGTTGTCTCAAAGCTAAAAGATAAGATCAACCAACTCAAGCAAACGGGTGTCATATATATTCCTGGTTTAAAGGTCACTTTGACTGAATGGTTCTGAAGTATGCGTTGGGAAGCACGGGTGGCATGTGCTGTTAGCGCGCTGTTTCTCACCAAGAAGTTAAGCCCGGTTAGACGGGGTTAGTACTTGGATGTGTGACCGCTTGGCAATGACCCCGTTGTCGAGCTTGGACTCATGTGAGTAGAGTTGTAGTTTATCTCTCCTGTGCTTCGAGGGTTTTTCGCCGGGTTCTCCGATTTTCCTCCCTCCGCAAAACCAACACTTACATCATGGTAGTCATGTTCAATTGAGACATTTCGCTCTGTTTGACCACCAGTTGCTATAGGCAATAAAGTCATTAAATCTAAAAAATCTAAAATCTTCTCACTCGTCCCTTGGATGAAAGGAATAACTGCAAAGCCTTTGTATTCTTCATTTAACTGATCCTGTTGTATAGAATGTTAGTGGTTGTCAAGCGGTTGTCGTTCCCTCATGATTTTGTAAATGATCTTTTATGAACCAACAGGACACCTGGGTAATGAGTAATGAGTAATGAGTAATGATTTATTTAACGTCGTAAACACAGGATGTGGTCGCCCAATCATCCGAACCAGAGGCTCATGTTAAAAGTGCACGACATAAACTAAGACCTAAGTGTTGATTTTACGGGTGTGTACTCGAGCTACTTCAAACAAATAGGTGGGAGTGGGCCGAGGAAGATCGGATTGAATGCTGAATGTGGTGCAGGACTATCCTGAATTGTCAATTTAAAGTGTCTAGAATTCAGGATTATCCTGAATTGTCAAAGTGTCTAGAATTCAGGATTATCGGCTGAAGCCTAGGGGACTCTGTTCCACATGTGGGATGTTAAACTAAAAAGCATATAACAAAAGAACAGTACGGGTGTTGTGGGGGTTGTGGTTAGATTTAGGGTTACCGGGGGGTTGTCGTTAGGTTTAGGGTCAGGTTTAGAGGTGGGGGTCAGGGTTGGGTTTCATTTTCTTTAATCAGGATTATCTGGAATTCTAGACCATTTCACAATTCAGGATAATCATATAAACAAATACAATAGATATAAGTGATTAAGGACAGTAGCAGTAGGGTACGGGCTGACTTTAGGTTTACCATGCTTTCAGTTGTGTGTAAGGGTTTTCCGCGTGTCTGATGGCGTGGTACTGCGTTAAGGCTAGTTTCCACTCAGGAAAATCTTCCGCAGGACAGAAACGGTCAAGAAAGTTTTCTTTGTCTTGTGAGCTCTTGGTCAAATGACTTTAACACAAAGGAAACTTTCCTGTCTGTTCCTGTCCTGTGGAAAATTTTCCTGAGTGCATGGTAACCATCTTTAAACGAATGCACGCAATAAGCCTTTGTTTGTTCAGAGCTTCGCGTCGTGTTCATTAGAAAAGTTAGGATAGCGTCTTTTCTCTTTCCTTGGGGTCATGTTTTGGCCATGTATAAGAACAATACTGTGTTCCAGGAGTCAATAAAAATTAATTCAAGGGGATTGAGCTTTGCTTCTATTTTCTGGTTTTTAGGCTATATTAAAGTGGTACAACATTGTATATTTTCCAAGAAGTTTTCAGATGGCTCTTTCTGGTTATGTATTTTGCGTTCTAGGACTGGGATTTTGCTATATCAATGTAGCAGAAGGTACTCACAGCTCTTGTATACTAGTAATAATGATATACTGTAATAATCATTATCTGTAACAATTATAATAATGTAAATATACAAGAGGGCAGTATATTTAGTTTATAATTTTATAATTTTTTCCCCTCCTCTCTCTCCCTCTTTACATCTCCACCAGTCCGCCACTGTAATTAGAATTTCTTTACTTGTTTACTTGTTTTTAACGCTAGACGCTTTTTTACGCTTGACGCTCATTAGAATGACATGTCACCTTGTCATCAATATTCTCCTCAGTTCGTCTCATCGTGTTAGAATTTTATATTTAGAATATCACCATTGTAATACAAACCAGGTTAAGTTATATAAATACTGCTTGTAAATGTTTTAATCCATTACTGCTTAGTACTGACGATGGCATAAGTGTTGCCGAAACATGTTTACTTTTTAAAAAATTGTCGTTTATTTGAAGTGTATTTTAACTCTTGTGCTTTTGAAATCATATGGAAACAATAATAATAATAATAATAATAATAATAATAATAATAATAATAATAATAATAATAATAATAATAATAATAATATAATTATCTGACAGCTTCAATCAGAAATCGAGCCCAAAGTCTCCGAATAATTAACGTATATGTCGACGCTCTGACCACCTCGAGCTATATGGAAGAAGACCTTGTGAAGATCTGATATCTTCCTGTAGAGACTTGAAAAGAACGGTTATACATAATGTAAATATGAAAATCTCTCACTGCCCTGACCGTGTCTCAATAGCTGAGTGGTCAGAGCGCCATTTCATTCATTCGGTGACCTTGGGTTCGATTGACATCACTTTACACCACATCACATCACATCACATCACATCGCACCACACCACATCACATCACATCACATCACATCACACCACATCGCATCACATCACATCACACCACACCACACCACATCACATCACATCACACCACATCGCATTATGTCACATCACATCACATCACATCACATCACATCACATCACATCGCATCGCATCACATCACATCACATCACATCACATCACATCACATCACATCACATCACATCACATCACATCACATCACACCACATCGCATTATGTCACATCACATCACATCACATCACATCACATCACATCACATCACATCACATCACATCACATCACATCACATCACATCACATCACATCACATCACATCACATCACATCACATCACATCACATCACATCACACCCATCGCGTCGCGTCGCGTCGCGTCGCATCGCATCGCATCACAACACAACACAACACAACACAACACAACACAACACAACACAACACAACACAACACAACACAACACAACACAACACAACACAACACAACACAACACAACACAACACAACACAACAATTATATTTCGTCAGAGAAAATGATTAGATGTGGGGTACCTCACACCACATCACATCACATCACACCACATCGCATTATGTCACATCACATCACATCACATCACATCACACCCATCCCGTCGCGTCGCGTCGCATCGCATCGCATCACAACACAACAAAACACAACACAACACAACACAACACAACACAACACAACACAACACAACACAACACAACACAACACAACAATTATATTTCGTCAGAGAAAATGATTAGATGTGGGGTACCTCAAGGCTCTATTTTAGGGCCACTTTTCTTTTTATTATATATTAATGATCTGCCCCACTGTCTAAACAGTGGAAGCGGAGCAGTTGGAGTGACCATGGGGTTGGTTATCTCAGATTCAATCTAATCTGAGATGGCCAACTTTGTGGTTATTTCAACTGTTCTGCTCCAACAGTGTATATTATGTTACTATATCTTTGTAATTTTAATAGTTTACACGCCCCTTGTGGAAATCAGCCTAGGTTGACAATGGTTAGCGTGTATAAATAAAGTTTTTCCTATCCTATCCTATCCTAAACAAAACAAAACCTCGACTATTTGCTGACGATACAAATCTAACAGCTTCGGGTCAGTCTATAACTCAACTTGAAGCTGCAGTAAACTCTGATTTGGAAAACCTTAGAAAGTGGTTGATAGCCAATAAACTTAGTTGAATGTAGCTAAGACAGAATTTATATTAATTGGCTCAAACCCAATGATAAAAAGTATTTCAGATTCTCACCTAAGGCTAAGTATTAAAATTGACAACAAACCCATTAAACAAATTCATCGGAGTGCAAAAGTCTAGGAGTGATAATTGACCAGCATTTATCTTGGAATAGCAACACTGATAATATTTGCAAAAAAATAACAGCCGTAACTTCTGCTCTTCGGGGATTAAAAGATTTTGCTGATAAACAAACACTTCTCTCTGTGTATAATGCAATTGTATACCCATATTTCAAATATTGTTGTGAAGTATGGGATGTGTTTGGTGAAACGCAATCAAAACGACTGCAAAAACTTCAGAATAGAGCTGCTAGAATCATCACGAATATGAGCAATGACGTAGATCATTCTATTGCTTTACGTGAGTTATGCTGGGAACCACTTAAAGCTGATAGGAAAAAGACTAAGATGAAAATGATGTGTAAACTATTAAATAACATGGGTCCAACTTCACTCACTAACCTTTTTACTTATAAAAATGAGATAACAAACTATAACCTTCGGGATATTTCAAGTAGACTTTGTTTACTAAAACCGCGTGCTAACAATATGAAAAAAAGTTTCATGTATGATGGAGCATTCCTTTGGAACTCCATTCCAAAAGAAATTAGGGGAAGTACATCCCTCACTTCCTTTCAAAAGAAAATCGCTGCTTGCATTGACATTTGAAAGTTGAATTAAGTGTATATAGATTTTCCTGTAAATAGTTTTAGTTTGATTACTTTCTAGTTGGTTATGTTAACTTCAGTACTACATGTTATATCTAATTTTGTAAATAGTTTCTTAGTTTTTTGTCTTTTTCCTTTATATGTAAATATCTTTTGCACACGCCCCCCGTGGAAATCAGCTTCGGTTGACGGGGTCAACGTGTCTAAATAAAGTTTCTATTTCTATCTATCTAACACAACACAACACAACACAACACAACACAACACAACACAACACAACACAACACAACACAACACAACACAACACAACACAACACAACACAACACAACACAACACAACACAACACAACACAACACAACACAACACAACACAACACAACACAACACAACACAACACAACACAACACAACACAACACAACACAGCACACACGTCACACACGTCACATCGCCTCGTGTCATATCGCACGTCCCATTTGCTTCGCGTCACATCGCATCGCGTCACATCATCACATCCTATCGCGTGACTTTGCAGCGCATCACATCGCATCGCGTTACTTCGCCTTGCGTCAGATCGCATCGCATATCATTGCGTCACATCACATTACATTGCGTCGCGTCACATCGTATAACATCGTATCACATCGCGTGACATCGCATCGCGTCACTTCCCGTCACATCACGTCACTTCGCATTGCGTCACTTCACATCGCGTCACTTTGCATTGCGTTACTTCGCATCGCGTCACGTTGCACGGCGTCACATCACAACACAATACATCACATCATTTAATCCTACATGTTAATTCCTACATGTTTAAATTACACAGATGGAAATATTCAAATTACTGATGTTAATAATCACAGCTTGCTAGAATATGTGTGGTTAGAAATTCAATTTCCTAATTCTAAACCATTTCTAGTTTCTATTATGTACCAACCAGGTAATAATACCCAATGGAGGGATCAATTTAACTATATGCTAGGACTGATTGATAAAGAGCAGAAGGAAATTCTTATTTTAGGTGACGTTAATACGAATTTTCTTGATAAGAAAGCTCTTTCACATTATGACATCTCAATATCAACTAAAACAAGTAATTCAGTCTGTTACTCGACCTTCATCTGGAACTGTGATTGACTTAAATCAGGGGTTCTTCCCATTGGATTAAGTGATCATTTACCGATTTTTATTACTAGAAAAGTTAATGCTTGAATCTCTTGATAAACCTGATTGCCTTCACACCATTAAATACCATAGATCTAATCTGGATATTCCCCAGAATGTCTTTGAAATATTTGATAATCCTAACGATTTGTTAGAAATTTTTAGAAAGCTATGAATTTGCGGAATACAATGGTGTCTTTGGTTTTGCGATAAACACAAACTGTTAATAGTTGTGAATTTTTGAATTAAAACCAGAGGGCTTCACTCGGGGCGACTTAAGAACAAAGCGTTTTATTTTGTTCAAAATATTTTTTTTGTACTTTGGTTCCGAGATAAATTTCCAGCAAAAAGGTGTCAGCATGTTTTGATATGTCGAGTTTTGCCGATTTTATTGACGACCAAAGTTAAAAATTCTGTTTTCCGACCAACATTCCGACAAAATAACTCATAAATTCGAAACCAGGCAATAAATAAAGAAAACGTTGACAACGTTTTGCTGGACATTTATCTCGGAATCGAACTGCGAAAAATTTTTTGGAACAAAATGAAACGCTTTGTCTTAAGTCGCCCCGAGTGAGGCCCTCTGGTTTTAATTAAAAAATTCACAACTATTAACGGTTTGTGTTTATCGCGAAACCAAAAACACCATTGTATTCTACAAATTCATAGCTTTCGAACGATATCTATTTTATTTTTGTGGCATAAATTCTGACGAATTGAGAGCGCTTTACGGAAATGACCCTGCAAACCTTAACGAAGACCTTAAAGCCTAATTCTCATATGTCGCCGATGATCGGCGATGAGGGCTATGCGACGTCGGCGACATATGAGAACGTACTTCAAATATTGGCTACGCTATACTACGAGCTTACGACAAGAACGTTTCTTTTATCCTTTTCTGCCCAACCCGTGATGCTGAGACGCGTTGGATTTAGTAAGAACGCAAGCAACAAGTTCGGTAGCACTAAGGCTATGTTTACACGGTACCGGCCGAATTCGAGACCGGTCTCGAATTCGTTCTATGTCGCCGTGTAAACAGGCGGAACCGTACTACTTCGAGACCGGTTACGAATTCGATCGGTACCGTGTAAACGGTGTCTTAACACTTTGAAGCCTGACGACGGATCTTTAAGTTTTATTCTGGCTAACGCCAGACGATTTTATTCAGCACGGAGAGGACCACTCAAAGTGTTAAAACCTATCTCTGTAAGACTTCGAAGCCTGAAGACGAGTCTTTAGTATTTTATTCTGACTAACCCCAGAATATTTTATTCAGCACAGGGAGAGGTCCAGGTCTCAAAGTGTTAAAAAGTGTTTGAAACGAAGAAATTGTCTTACTGTGCCAAATGACTATAAACAAGAAATTGCCTTAAGAAAGACGCCTAATAAGTAGAAAATTTATTCAACGAAAGGTAGTTCGGTGTAAATAAAATGTAATTGCATTTACTATTTTTTACTATTATATAATAAAACTCTACCATGGCAAGGGTTTGTTCCCGCAACCTGGTTGGACAAATCTCGACCTTTGAGATGCCAACTATTTTTTCGGTAATTTTATATCAGGTTATATCATATACGATATTAATTAGAACGCCGAGTAAAGCATGTTCATGAATCCCCATTCATTATAAGTATCGGGTAATGTCCCTTATTTTGTCTTGTTTCAGCTGTATCTTTGATTCTAAAGCCAGGTTCAATCAGTCCAACATACGTAGAGAAAGGAAAGTCCTTAACACTGAACGTAACATATGATTATGATGGAAGTGAAGTTGTTGAAGTGTTCTGGAGAAAAGACTCCATTGTAAGGTTATGTAGAAAACGTAATCCTGGTGCTGAAAAGCAATTTGATGTCAGAGCTTCTATTAAAGGATACGCTAGTTTGGTTTTAGTGAACACCACGCTGAATGATAATGGAACATATGAAGTTCGAGCAGCGGCTGATGATGTTTCAGTTGAAAATAAAGAAGAATTTCTCGTTATTATTCAAGGTAAGTTTGTGGTTTTTATTGCACTATAATTATATTAAGTTATATAATTTTGTAATGACTACGTTTATGATGTATCAGTGTTTTACTGGTCCCAGTTTTTCAATTACTTTTGATAAAATGCGTTTATAAATTAAATAACAACACATGCTCTGATTCGCTACTGCATGAATAAACAATTATTGGATGAGACTAAGCATGGCATGATATCAAGAATTATCCAGACCGATCTTAATGTTATCTGCCGAAGCCGAATGTAGTTTTTGCGCGCTTTGAGGTAGTGACGTTTGTTCCCGAGTAATAATGACGATCGATATGAACATTTTAACATTTTCATAATAAAGAAACGAAAATAAAAAAGGTAAACTTGAAAATAGAATATACGAAGACCCACAAAAACTCGTCTTCGATAACAACATTACTGAGCAACACCGCTGCGAAACGTTTACGCATGCGTGAATTCGCTGAGTAAATATTGCAAGAGAAGTGGGAACTAGCCGTAGCGACATCAACCAGACAGTGAAGACTAAGTGAGACTCGATTATTCACTTGTGTGTTTAAAAAAGGGTAAAGAAATTTACGAAGGGGTAAATTCAGAATATGTTACAATATTGACAAGGAAGCCATGCACAAATTACCTACCTTATCTTTTTCATAGGTAATGCTTATAATTTTAACTTTTGTGTCGGACTCTCGGACCAGTCCAAATATTTCAGTGTTTTCCCGCTCTTTTTCCGAGGACGAGCTCGGACGTCGCGCATGCGCAAAACGTTTGGCTGCGGTGTCTTACTGAGCATGCTCAAATTTCGGTTCCAGTCTCCATTCTGAATGGGTCCCGGGACCGGAGGTATATTAATCTCCCGAACAGTCATTCTCCTCTTCTTGACGCAATAATGTCAAAAAATATCAACAATAAATACAATTTTTTGTCTTTAACAAGGCTCGTGTAACAACGTACCGTAAAATGCTTACAAACAACACTGTCCAATTCAATGCTCCTCTAAAGTACACAGCCTGATGATAGGTCTCTTGATAACACCTTTCCCAATTTGAACGTCTGCGACTCGTACTCTTCCATCTGCTCCCGGATACGCTTGATAATGCGACCAAGGGGCCATCTTAGTAGTAATACCCCCCCATATAGACCACAAAGGGATGCCGCCTCATTAAATATTCAATTTTTAATTATTCATTCTCATGCTCCTTTGCGACCCTCTAACCCTAATCTCGTTACGTCATTATGTTTCGTGCTCCTATATGACCCCCTAACCCTAATCTCACTCAACCCTCCCGGTTTTCACTACGTCATTATTTCTCATGCTCCTTTGCGACCCTCTAACCCTAATCTCATTACGTCATTATTTCTCATGCTCCTTTGGGACCTCCTAACCCTAACTTTCCCCCCTAACCCTAGCTGTCACTCAACCCCCCGGTTTTCACTACGTCATACCGACTTATTATTTATTCATTCTCAGACTCCTTTGGGACGTAGTAACCCTAACTTCCCCCCTAACCTTAGATGTTACTTGACCCCCCGTCGTAACCGATTGGTCTCCGACTGATTTCCGAAGTTACGTAAAAGGCACGGAACTTATCTCTTTATAACTAATAGAAACCAACTTTCATTTAAACCCTTAACCCTACTTATAGCCAACACTTGTGGGACACGTAAACGCATGGAGCATGCGTACAGTAAACTTTAACAAAATAGACGTTCTTCACAAGGAACTAAAGAGAAATTGATAGAGGCACTTTATATTTTTTATCTGAAACCTTGTCTGGAGGATTATAGAGAGTTCTGAACAGCGTAAGTGTCTGAATTGGCAGAGATAACTGCTCTGGTCAAACCTGAATATTATTTGAATAATATGGAGACTTTGAATATTATATTAGTCAGAACCTAAATGACCAAACAGTCTTATACACGTTTGGTGGCAATAAGTGTTAACAATTTTAGAGAGTTATCGTTTACTTTGGCCTAGTTTGTAGAGGAACGAAACAGAAATGGATAGAGGCGCTTTATATTTTTTATCTTAAACTTGGTTTGGAGGAATATAGCGGGTTTTTGGTTAAGTAATCCGAGTGTTATTTTCGAAGAGATGAATGTTGACAGTTTTGGTCGAATTATTGCCTATCTAACCTTAGTCTATAACCTACTAGTGATTCCTTGGATGAAGAAACAGTTCGAGAAGTCGTAAGAAGACACAAATCAATTCGAAAAGCGAAGAGCAAAGACTTGTCCATATATAACTGAGATGCATCATGGTTACTAGGCTTTCTCTTTATAAGTGAGGAAATTGTAGGAAGATAGAATGAAGAATCACTTCGAGAAATCGTGAAAAGAACGATTTTAAGTGTCGATATATAAAGGCAAAGCAGTTTATTACTTTGAAAGCGTTGCTACGCTTTCTGTTACTAAGTGTGATATTTGCATATTTATCCTCAGTGCACGTGCAGGAGACAAAAGAAAAACTCATTAGGGGTCATTAAGAGCATTAAGCGCTTAGGCAAGTCTAGGCGATGTCATTAGCAGTGTTACCATAGCGTCCTTCATTCGTCTCAGGCTCCTTTGGGACCCTCTACTATTACTCAGACCCCCGTGTAATACGTCATAACCGATAGCTCTCCGATTAATTCCCGAAGTTCCAAATGTTTGACAAACGGTGTCTTTCATGTGTGGGGTCTCTGGAGTATACACCTCCTATTTTAAGTCTTTAGGCATTATGAGAATATTTCGTTTGTATTCTTTCAATGACTTGGTGGCTCTTAAAAGCTTGTAATTTTTAAAATGTGATTTGTTTAAAGAAACATGTTTTTATAATAAGACTAAATAACGAAATAAAGTTTCAAAAATATATAATTTCATATTTACCATCACACAAAGCTCCTAATATTTACAAACAACGCAAAAGTTAAAATCCATAAGTATCGGAATTATTTACAATCACTCGCTATCTATTACGGTTGTATATCCAATATATGTTAAATATCTCACAGTGTACATAAAAATCCATTACCTGTCAGTAGGACAAAGTGAATAAATCAAAATTGATTACTAATACTTAGATTGAGGAGATGTCTTTAGGAGTCCAAAACCGTTGTGTGAACACGGAACGGTTTGCCGTACTCGTAAGTCAAACGAGAAGTCGCGCGAGTATGAGGAATCGAATCGAGAAACTGTAAGAACGTAAGATACAGACGAAATATTATTTGTCTATGGAATGGTTGAGTGCAATGTTGCCAATATTTGTCTAAGTCCATGTACACTAATGATGTTAATGGCTCATTAGCAATTTAAACAAAAGAACGAGTCTGGGCGAGTCTGAGCGACGTCAGAGCTTAGACAAAGAAATCCTTATTAATATGCTTATTCACGGCGTCGGTTTTCTCGGCGTATCATTTGCTTACTATTTGCTGTTGGAGTAAGACCGCAGAGATGGAGGGTTTATATGAAAAATTGTTTTCAATGTTCGAAGATATTTACAATGAAATTTTGTGGGAAGAATATTCGAAGCTTTGTCGTGAAAAGTGCAATGGTTGTAGGACTAACCATCCTAGTCAGAAGCAACATAGTTGCCTAACAGATGATGAGCAACGGAGGTGGTGCTATGAAGAGACCAGGACAAACGTCGACGAACGAATCTGGATAGAGTTCAACGAAGCGGGAGAGGCGTTGAAATTACGAAATCAAAGAGACTCTCAAAAAACTTCAGAGACAATGGTCGAGTCGAAGGAAATTGACGACTCGCCAAATATTCTTTCTATATCTGTTCTGTTTAGCTGTCCATTAAAGTATCTGTACGAAGTAAAAGACACAGGTGTAAAATTTACGAGTACGATAAATAATCCTCGGGAGGCTTACGAGGAGTATCTTCTTGAAAAGTCTAGAAACTTAACGACGAAAAGCAATCTGAACTAATGCTATATGTGTTGTGAGAACATTATCGAGTTAATCCAAAGCTAAATTATGTTTTAAGTTAAAAAAATTACTTGAACTATATAGTGTGTAAGAAAGATGTGTAGACCTGAAGAAAAATTCATAAAGACATACGAGCAACATTATAGTTCTTTGTAGTTTATTTTCATATTTATAACAAATTACAGTGTGCAAATTGACAGCTAATTATTTACATAAACTGTCCTGCGTTTACGATTTCTTCTAGCGCACCCACTTCTTAGAGATATCGTTTGTTTCTCTGTTGTCAAAGCACTGCTCGCTCTTCATGGGGAATTTTGATATTTTCCGGGGTTTTTTGCGTTGTTTATTATTTACGGACTCCCCATGCTGCTCTCTTAGATAATTATTGAAGTTTGTTGCCATTTCCTCTTGTCTCTTTATAATGCTTTTCAAAGTTTTCTCCATATTTAGTTCTGTGCTGTCTGCGATAGGTTCTTTACTCTGTAAAGGAACACATATTCCACTTTTACTCCATTTTAGCCAATTTAGCGCGTTCTTTGATATCCATGTGATGTACCTGGTCAAGATGATTTGCTAGCCTTGCAAGATTAGTGCTTCCGCACCCGAAGACAGGACAGTTTCTACGTGTGCGACCCATGTTTAGTTGTTTACTCGAGCAATAACAGAAAGCATTTGACATTTTTGGCATGTTAGATGCTTTTATTAGGCCCTTTTAGGCCTTATTTGGCCTATTTTGGCCCGTTTAGGCCTTTTTGGCCCGTTCAAAGATACCCCCATCATCCCTGGGGCACCGCCCCCCAAAGATACTACCAATACCCCTAGGGTGCCCCCAAACATATCCCCATCACCCCTGGTAACTTATACATTTAACCTGTACCAAAGGAATATCAGAAAGACATATACATTATTTGTGAATACTTTATTGAACTTCAGCATAGTACAGAAGATAATGTGTCAACGATTCACCAGTAACTTTAATTCTTATAATTGGTGTCATTCCAATACTATGGCGTTTAGATTGATTGTAGGAGTACACTAGTTTTTTGTAATACTGGTTTCTTTCGTTTGATGAAATCTAAACATATATTCAAAATGCACCGTCCTGTATAGCCTTTAATAAACCATTATCAGTATGTTTCAATGTCGCTTTTCTCAGGTATTCAGCACTTATTTTCATACCCGGGGTTGATATACATAATGTGTATCAGTCGGAAATATCCCTGATCTTACTCGGATTTCATCGGGACATGTCGGCGTGAGATCTACAAACAGGTAAGAATACGGGTCTTTGGTTGCCATCTGGTAGGCTTGCTGGAAAAACTTTGTGTTGTCGGGATACAACTGTTTGGCTAGATGAGTTACTTGACTTGCATCACGAACATTTTTTGTTAGGACAAAGTAACTAGCGTTGAGAGAGATGGTACGATGGTCTTTGCTTGAGTAAATGAGCAACTCACGAGTTACTCATTTACTCATGAGTAACTCGTGAGTTACTCATTTACTCATGAGTTACTCATTTACTCATGAGTTACTCATTTATTCATGAGTAACTCATGAGTTATTCATTTAGAGGCGGCGTCTAAGTAACGTCCAAGTGACGTTCAGCTGCGAGTTGGTTCGTTTTGATATCCCACATGCATTAGAGAAGAAACTCAAGGATATAATCGTACTTTTCTCCCGGACATTTCCACAAGTAATTTGAGAGTTCTTGTGTGAACATGCCTAGCGCTTGTAATATTTGCGGAAAGAGCTTTTCAAGACAATTTAATTTACAACGCCACATAAAAGTCCTGCATGGGGGAGATCGGCCAATTCAAACGATGTCTACTGATTCTACATTTAAGCATTCGCCATTTGATGGAACCGCATCGAATTACCAAGACAACAAAAATACATACTCCATACAATTAACACATCCCTTTGGGCTCTTGGTCTCTGGGGGGACCAAGACTGGGAAGACAACCTTTGTCAAGGAATTGTTAGCCACCGCCCAAATCATGATCGACCCTGTCCCAGAAAATATAATTTATTTTTATTCTGAGTACCAAGACACGTTTGCTAAAATGGAACTTCTTATTCCTGGGATTCAGTTTGTGCAAGGTTTATCCGAATCTATATTGGATAGTATTAATCCCCAAATAAGAAATCTATTTATCATTGATGACATGATGGGAGAAAAAGATACGATTATTGCCAAGCTGTTCACGAAGAAATCGCACCATGGTAATCTCAGCGTGATTTATATTGTGCAAAACTTATTTCATCAAAGCAAAGACCATCGTACCATCTCTCTCAACGCTAGTTACTTTGTCCTAACAAAAAATGTTCGTGATGCAAGTCAAGTAACTCATCTAGCCAAACAGTTGTATCCCGACAACACAAAGTTTTTCCAGCAAGCCTACCAGATGGCAACCAAAGACCCGTATTCTTACCTGTTTGTCGATCTCACGCCGACATGTCCCGATGAAATCCGAGTAAGATCAGGGATATTTCCGACTGATACACATTATGTATATCAACCCCGGGTATGAAAATAAGTGCTGAATACCTGAGAAAAGCGACATTGAAACATACTGATAATGGTTTATTAAAGGCTATACAGGACGGTGCATTTTGAATATATGTTTAGATTTCATCAAACGAAAGAAACCAGTATTACAAAAAACTAGTGTACTCCTACAATCAATCTAAACGCCATAGTATTGGAATGACACCAATTATAAGAATTAAAGTTACTGGTGAATCGTTGACACATTATCTTCTGTACTATGCTGAAGTTCAATAAAGTATTTACAAATAATGTATATGTCTTTCTGATATTCCTTTGGTACAGGTTAAATGTATAAGTTACCAGGGGTGATGGGGATATGTTTGGGGGCACCCTAGGGGTATTGGTAGTATCTTTGGGGGGCGGTGCCCCAGGGATGATGGGGGTATCTTTGAACGGGCCAAAAGGCCTAAACGGGCCAAAATAGGCCAAATAAGGCCTAAAAGGGCCTAATAAAAGCATCTAACATGCCAAAAATGTCAAATGCTTTCTGTTATTGCTCGAGTAAACAACTAAACATGGGTCGCACACGTAGAAACTGTCCTGTCTTCGGGTGCGGAAGCACTAATCTTGCAAGGCTAGCAAATCATCTTGACCAGGTACATCACATGGATATCAAAGAACGCGCTAAATTGGCTAAAATGGAGTAAAAGTGGAATATGTGTTCCTTTACAGAGTAAAGAACCTATCGCAGACAGCACAGAACTAAATATGGAGAAAATTTTGAAAAGCATTATAAAGAGACAAGAGGAAATGGCAACAAACTTCAATAATTATCTAAGAGAGCAGCATGGGGAGTCCGTAAATAATAAACAACGCAAAAAACCCGGAAAATATCAAAATTCCCCATAAAGAGCGAGCAGTGCTTTGACAACAGAGAAACAAACGATATCTCTAAGAAGTGGGTGCGCTAGAAGAAATCGTAAACGCAGGACAGTTTATGTAAATAATTAGCTGTCAATTTGCACACTGTAATTTGTTATAAATATGAAAATAAACTACAAAGAACTATAATGTTGCTCGTATGTCTTTATGAATTTTTCTTCAGGTCTACACATCTTTCTTACACACTATATAGTTCAAGTAATTTTTTTAACTTAAAACATAATTTAGCTTTGGATTAACTCGATAATGTTCTCACAACACATATAGCATTAGTTCAGATTGCTTTTCGTCGTTAAGTTTCTAGACTTTTCAAGAAGATACTCCTCGTAAGCCTCCCGAGGATTATTTATCGTACTCGTAAATTTTACACCTGTGTCTTTTACTTCGTACAGATACTTTAATGGACAGCTAAACAGAACAGATATAGAAAGAATATTTGGCGAGTCGTCAATTTCCTTCGACTCGACCATTGTCTCTGAAGTTTTTTGAGAGTCTCTTTGATTTCGTAATTTCAACGCCTCTCCCGCTTCGTTGAACTCTATCCAGATTCGTTCGTCGACGTTTGTCCTGGTCTCTTCATAGCACCACCTCCGTTGCTCATCATCTGTTAGGCAACTATGTTGCTTCTGACTAGGATGGTTAGTCCTACAACCATTGCACTTTTCACGACAAAGCTTCGAATATTCTTCCCACAAAATTTCATTGTAAATATCTTCGAACATTGAAAACAATTTTTCATATAAACCCTCCATCTCTGCGGTCTTACTCCAACAGCAAATAGTAAGCAAATGATACGCCGAGAAAACCGACGCCGTGAATAAGCATATTAATAAGGATTTCTTTGTCTAAGCTCTGACGTCGCTCAGACTCGCCCAGACTCGTTCTTTTGTTTAAATTGCTAATGAGCCATTAACATCATTAGTGTACATGGACTTAGACAAATATTGGCAACATTGCACTCAACCATTCCATAGACAAATAATATTTCGTCTGTATCTTACGTTCTTACAGTTTCTCGATTCGATTCCTCATACTCGCGCGACTTCTCGTTTGACTTACGAGTACGGCAAACCGTTCCGTGTTCACACAACGGTTTTGGACTCCTAAAGACATCTCCTCAATCTAAGTATTAGTAATCAATTTTGATTTATTTACTTTGTCCTACTGACAGGTAATGGATTTTTATGTACACTGTGAGATATTTAACATATATTGGATATACAACCGTAATAGATAGCGAGTGATTGTAAATAATTCCGATACTTATGGATTTTAACTTTTGCGTTGTTTGTAAATATTAGGAGCTTTGTGTGATGGTAAATATGAAATTATATATTTTTGAAACTTTATTTCGTTATTTAGTCTTATTATAAAAACATGTTTCTTTAAACAAATCACATTTTAAAAATTACAAGCTTTTAAGAGCCACCAAGTCATTGAAAGAATACAAACGAAATATTCTCATAATACCTAAAGACTTAAAATAGGAGGTGTATACTCCAGAGACCCCACACATGAAAGACACCGTTTGTCAAACATTTGGAACTTCGGGAATTAATCGGAGAGCTATCGGTTATGACGTATTACACGGGGGTCTGAGTAATAGTAGAGGGTCCCAAAGGAGCCTGAGACGAATGAAGGACGCTATGGTAACACTGCTAATGACATCGCCTAGACTTGCCTAAGCGCTTAATCCTCTTAATGACCCCTAATGAGTTTTTTCTTTTGTCTCCTGCACGTGCACTGAGGATAAATATGCAAATATCACACTTAGTAACAGAAAGCGTAGCAACGCTTTCAAAGTAATAAACTGCTTTGCCTTTATATATCGACACTTAAAATCGTTCTTTTCACGATTTCTCGAAGTGATTCTTCATTCTATCTTCCTACAATTTCCTCACTTATAAAGAGAAAGCCTAGTAACCATGATGTATCTCAGTTATATATGGACAAGTCTTTGCTCTTCGCTTTTCGAATTGATTTGTGTCTTCTTACGACTTCTCGAACTGTTTCTTCATCCAAGGAATCACTAGTAGGTTATAGACTAAGGTTAGATAGGCAATAATTCGACCAAAACTGTCAACATTCATCTCTTCGAAAATAACACTCGGATTACTTAACAAAAAACCCGCTATATTCCTCCAAACCAAGTTTAAGATAAAAAATATAAAGTGCCTCTATCCATTTCTGTTTCGTTCCTCTACAAACTAGGCCAAAGTAAACGATAACTCTCTAAAATTGTTAACACTTATTGCCACCAAACGTGTATAAGACTGTTTGGTCATTTAGGTTCTGACTAATATAATATTCAAAGTCTCCATATTATTCAAATAATATTCAGGTTTGACCAGAGCAGTTATCTCTGCCAATTCAGACACTTACGCTGTTCAGAACTCTCTATAATCCTCCAGACAAGGTTTCAGATAAAAAATATAAAGTGCCTCTATCAATTTCTCTTTAGTTCCTTGTGAAGAACGTCTATTTTGTTAAAGTTTACTGTACGCATGCTCCATGCGTTTACGTGTCCCACAAGTGTTGGCTATAAGTAGGGTTAAGGGTTTAAATGAAAGTTGGTTTCTATTAGTTATAAAGAGATAAGTTCCGTGCCTTTTACGTAACTTCGGAAATCAGTCGGAGACCAATCGGTTACGACGGGGGGGTCAAGTAACATCTAAGGTTAGGGGGGAAGTTAGGGTTACTACGTCCCAAAGGAGTCTGAGAATGAATAAATAATAAGTCGGTATGACGTAGTGAAAACCGGGGGTTGAGTGACAGCTAGGGTTAGGGGGGAAAGTTAGGGTTAGGAGGTCCCAAAGGAGCATGAGAAATAATGACGTAATGAGATTAGGGTTAGAGGGTCGCAAAGGAGCATGAGAAATAATGACGTAGTGAAAACCGGGAGGGTTGAGTGAGATTAGGGTTAGGGGGTCATATAGGAGCACGAAACATAATGACGTAACGAGATTAGGGTTAGAGGGTCGCAAAGGAGCATGAGAATGAATAATTAAAAATTGAATATTTAATGAGGCGGCATCCCTTTGTGGTCTATATGGGGGGGTATTACTACTCATCTTCCACTGGGGGTGTCAACTCACATTACGATGACCACATCACCCACTTGTATGTTGTCTTGATCTCGATGTCACTTCTTCCTCTTGTTTAGTCCAGGGAGCCATTCCCACGTCCATCGATGCCAAAAGTGTCAGAAAAGCTCTTGCACTCGACGCCACCTTCGTTTGGGGTTGAAAGCGACATTGTCTACACTCTCAGGCGCAAATCGTCCTCCCACTTGCCCATGCAAGAAGTGGTTGGGTGTCAGAGGTACTATGTCTTCCGGACTGACTGATTGGTAGGTTAGTGGTCGAGAGTTGATCAGTCCCTCAGCCCCCACGACTGCACTTAGAAACTCTTCATCTGTAATGTCAGCACAACCCAAAATGGCATAGATATCTTTCTTTGCCGCCTTTATCATTACTTCATGGACACCACTGAAATGTGGGGCGAATGGTGGATGGAAGTGCCACTTGACTCCGTGACTGGCTGTAGGCCTGTAGTGTCCTGGATCCTTTCTTTATCCAAGGCTTTCAATTCCTTCAACTCGTTGTTCCCCCCAACAAAGTTAGTTCCATTGTCGGAAAGGACGTCTCTTGGAACACCACGTCGCGATGCCATTCGAAAGAATGCATTAAGGAAGGAGTCGGTATCAAGACTGTACGCTACTTCAAGATGCACCGCTCTGGTAGCCAGACAGGTAAACAAGCACAGGTACCTTTTCTGACGGGTCTTTCCTCTACCTTGCCTGGTGATGAAAGGTCCACCAAAGTCCACAGAGGTCTGGTTGAAGGCACACAACGACTTCCGTGTCCGCATTTCCGGCAATGGCGCCATTACCTGCTTCGCTGGCGTGGCTTTCCTTCGTCTACATTGCATGCATTCTCTTACCCAATCTCTAATGGCTTCTCTGGCCGAGATTACCCAATATCGGGCGGACAGCTGGGCAAGTACTTGATTGGTACCTCTATGCAGATTCTGTTCGTGACCATCCTTGATTATCAGCTTGGTAACCCAATGACTCCGGGGTAGAATTATGGGATAACGAGCTTCCCATGGCAGGCTCTCTGCATAGCAAAGTCTTCCATCACACCTCAGTACACCATCTTCGTCTGCTTTCGGTCTCAACGGTAGTAACTCTGATCCAAGGGGTAGTTCCTTCCCTGCTCTCAAAGCTCGGATCTCCTCTTTGAATGCTTCTTGTTGAGCGAGTATGATGAATCGTCTTCCTGCACTGGCGATTTCTTCTGGTTTGGCCGCAACCGACAATTATCTACGAAACGATTCACTCTTGAAGAGACTCTGGTGAGCTTAGTCCAACTTGAGTATCTTGTTGGGTCCAGGCGGTTCTCACTGGTTGATGTAACAAAGGTCTGATCTGCGACTTTCTTCTGTGCAAGGTGCTGCTTACGGATCTCTATGTTTGGTTCACATTTAGCTTGAATCTTTGTCTCGGGCCATTCTGTCTGATCTTGCAGCAGAAATGATGGGCCATTCTACCATTTGTCTTCTTTAGCGAGTTCGGTAACGTTCATTCCTCTTGTCAATAGATCAGCTGGATTCTGTTTTGTTGGTACGTGTCTCCACTGTGCTGGATTTGTCGTGTTCTGGATCTCCCCCACACGATTCGCCACAAACGGTTTGAATGACCGACTTCGTCCTCGTCGAACCGCTGATGAGCTTTCCTCGACAGACAACAGATGATGTCAAGAATCCAAGAGGATCAAACAAGGTAGCTATTTTCCTCAGAAAGCTGCGTTTGGTTTCTTGACATTTCTCAGGTGGGTTGGCTTGAAATCTGAACTCGTCCTCTTTGGAGGACCAATACAGTACAGTACAGTACAGTACAGTACAGTACAGTACAGTACAGTACAGTACAGTACAGTACAGTACAGTACAGTACAGTACAGTACAGTACAGTACAGTACAGTACAGTACAGTACAGTACAGTACAGTACAGTACAGTACAGTACAGTACAGTACAGTACAGTACAGTACAGTACAGTACAGTACAGTACAGTACAGTACAGTACAGTACAGTACAGTACAGTACAGTACAGTACAGAGTACACAGTACACAACACTCCCATGGCTTGACAGCAGGTAGCTGATGATGGGATATGCTGTAAAACCTCAGGATCATTTGACAGCCACTTTCTTGCATGCATCCCTGCAGTGGCCAAAGCTGACATACAATTCGATTCCAGTTTCCACATCAGAGACTGAATTGCTGTCGTCCGTGTACGTACTCTCCAGAACGGCCTCGGCTGCTAACATAATGGGATCTCTGGCTGATACTTCTGGGCATGCTGTCTGGCAACAAACTTTGCTTGAAACGGGGACGTGTTTATATGCACCAAAGACAACACGTGTGTGTCTATGTCTCGCCACAGGAAACGATGATATGGTCGGTGTTCTGGCTTCAACCTGATTTAAAGATACATCTCTTTAGTGTCACACGTCAAGGCCACAGGGTTTCATTGCAATTTCAGCAGCTCTGCAAACAGTTCATTTTGCAGGTTTGGCCCTTGAAGCACAGCATCATTAAGAGACACACCTTGGTATTTATGATCAGGCTTCTTTTCTTCTGGCAACACTTTGCGCACATATTCTTTCTTCTGGTAATCGTTAATTACATCAGTATAGGCTTGGCCAACTTCAGGGGATTTCTGCAGTCGTTTCTCTGTGTTTTGCAGTCGACGTAGCGCCTTACTGTAGTTGTCTGATAGTACTCCTTTACTGCTTTACATGGCATACCAACACTGTAATGGCTATCATTAAAGGTGAGAGACTGTTGCTGTCTCTGTTGCTAGCTTCTCCTCTGGGTTGACAGTCTATGTTTCCTTGGGCTCGTCAATGTCCCAAGAAAGGTGAAGGTTGTCTGGTTTCTAGCAGCCCCTTCCTTAGGGTTACCAATGCAGGTCCATCCTAATTGGGTCAATCTGGCTATAGGCTCTCCTGGTTGTCCTCTGAGATCTTCCAGCGAATACAGTAAGTCTGACTGATCTACTCCAATCAGTAGAACGACGATCTGGGTCCTACGGATGGAAACTCAATCTCCTTCAAATGCTGCCATTTAGACTTGTACACCTTCCAATCCACTTCCATGCTACCAGTCACTCGTTCTGTTGTATAGGCTGAGACTTCCTTGAACGTCTTTCCATCTAAACTGCTAATCTGGAAATCGACTATGGAGTTGTGTAACTTTTTCTGGTAGTCATTCAGTACATTCACAGTCAGTTCACAAGACCCTCCTTCAAGGCCAAGCTCTCAAGCAACATCGCTTTTCAAATAAGATCAACTGCTAGCTTCAGCTAAGAGAGCATTTACCTTGACTCTCTTGGTCCCATTGATTAGGTACACAGGAACAGTTCGCAAGGCTACGAATTCTAATTCTTTGCCATGGTGGTTGTGAGGGTGGTATTGGGGCCGGTGGCAGACTGATCCACTTCATTCACATGGGCTGAGGGATTCTGTAGGTTTTTCTCCTCTCTTTCGTTTCCTTGATCAGTTACTCTGCTTTGTTGTACTTCCACTTTGTCTCCAGAGCATTCTGTGATGCGAGCTTTGCTTCGTTGACTATCAGCTCGTTGAAAACTCGGTCTCGTTTTCTAATTGTTAAATATTTAACGAAAGTGACGTAACAGCTGACCGATATTGAGAATTAACTAGAGTATGTTAACCAATAAGAAACATATATATAGTAAGTACATTCTTTTTCACTTGATTTATCATTTTTGGAGAATTTTAAGTTGTTAACTGAAGGTTTAACGAAGTTACGTCTGAATTAATAAAACATAACCACTTTAATTTTATCCCAGAGCCACGGCGCGATTTGGCGTTCATGCAAAGCCTGGGACGAGGGTGCTTCCCTCCATTTGCACGCGTGTTAAAAAACCATACCATATAAATACGAAGTCCAATAGGAAGTATAATTCCATCAACTGAACGCCACGCGGTTTTTCAAACTAGAACGTCGGTTTGTTTCCGCGGTTTGGATTATTGCATCGATATGCACTTGTAACAAAGAAGCAGCAGAAATTGGTTGGCGGATCTCGACATTTTAACACGCAGCTGGTAAACAAATCGTCGGTTATTTTCGAATTAGTAAACAGGTAATTTGTCTGATCATTCGCCAAAACCCCATAGTATATAAAAAAAACTTTTGGGTATCTGGATCGATAAAATGGCGGGTTGAATTGAAGTCCTCAAGTCGCGCTGGTCAAAACACTGAGGGCTCACCAGTTTTCGGTAATATTTCGTCTCACATGTTTTTAAAACTGCCTGTATTTTGCTGGAATATTTGACTACAATGCATACGTAAAATGCTGCTTGATTAATCACTCAAGTAATTTCAGCATGTCCGACATTCAGAAATTGTTTAATTGTGTTTTAAACTACAATTCTACCATAACATTAAATTGTCCCACGTTACCGTAAATATTCACCTATTTTATATTCTACCGCTGCCTGACTAGAAAATTTCCCTCTTGAAATTTTTTTTCTGTTTTTCTATTTAAAAAATAAACTACGGGGGAACAATAACGTTGTGTGCTGCCAAAAGAAAAAACAAACAAAAAAGCTTAACCTACTTGTAGGTTGTTTTGATATGAAACCGTCCATTGCATGGATGTCATGTAGATATTGCGATGGAAAGCGCGTGAAATGGACCCATAATCTGGACTCATTGAAGATTTTTATCAAATCGATTGGATTACGTGGGAAATGGAGTTCACCTGGAGGCGGTATAGTAAAAGGTTCAAATGTACAAACGCGAACCTTGTCGTAACGTGGTATTATGGAAAGCAAAATACGTTGCTTTTCCAAGGGAAAGACGGTTGATCTCTTGCCAGAGAAATGTGTTATCTTTTGCCGAGAGAGTGAGTCGGCTGAATCGAGGACGGGGCTATGCAATTCGAACTCTTCAGACGAAGTTCGAGTCGAACTTGACGACGAAAGGCCTGCTGATTTAGACGATTCGTGTGGTTTGTCTTCCTATTTATCGAACTGTTGTGGAACAGCTAAGGAAATACCTACTTCGATGCCAAGGTCACCTAAAGTTAGTGATGATCCCAAGGTGAGCTCTAATAATTCAAAAAGTTATTTTAGAGCAACAAATAACTGTCAATGTTCATGTGGTGTGCTTGCGGCCAAGCTGGAGGGAGTTAAGCTGGATATCGTTATTCTTCAAAGTAATATTCGTTTGAAGGACAACTTGCAATCAGAAAAATCAAAAAGTGATAACGTAGAGATTGATAGATTAAACAGGGAACTGTTGAATGAACAAGCAAAATCGAATAAACTAGAAGCAGACTTACATCTGGTTGTGTGAGAGAGAAACAAAGATGTTGAAGAATTGATTAAGACTATAAAATCCCTCGAGAACCACATTATAAAGGGTGAAGAAATAAATGGTTCTCTAAAGCTGGCCTTAGATTTAATTATGCAAGATCAAACAGCGGATTTAAATAAGGAATTGTCCTTTGAACATGAAATAAAACGTTCTGTTAAGTCCCAAACCGATCTGCCTAAAGAAGATCGAATCCAAGAGGAAATAAATCGTCCCAATGGACCCATGCACGCCCGATAGGTTGTCTGATAAAAGAAATTCTGCTAATGCCACTTGAGATGGAAATGAGAAGTCATTTTAAAGTGCCACTAACCCCAAAACCTTTTTCTTGCAAATCTAAGAGCCCTTATTGAGTGGATTAGGCCAGTTAATAAATTATAGGTATTGGACGTTTCGTTGATCTTCTGTTGTTGCATCTTCATGTCCCATGGCGGAGTAGGAAAGGGAATGGGTAATTCCTGGTGTTACGTCAGACAAGTCAAACAAGGAACTCCTTTGAGCTCTGTCTGGTGAATACATAGAATTTTTTGGGTTGAAAATTCATTTTTCCAACTAACTCAATGTAAAAATTCTATGTATTCAGCAGACAGAGCTCAAATGAGTTCCTTGTTTGGCTTGTCTGACGTCACACCAGGAATATACCCATTCCCTTCCATCTCCGCCATGGGACATGCATATGCCAATTAATTTTTGCAACTTTGGTGGTCTACAGAAGACCAAAGAAATGTTCAATACCAATAATTTATTCACTGGACTAATCCACTCAATAAGGGCTTTTACATTTGCGAAAAAAGTTTTTGGGAGTTAGCGGCACTTTAAAAAGGCGACCTCTTGTAGAGTGGAAATTGTCTCGGGAAAACCCATGTAAAAATGAAATAAACCTTTCTGTTAAGTCCCAACGCAACTTGCCTAAGGATGATAGAATCCAAGAGGAAATAAATCGTCCCAATGGACCTGGTTCCAATAGGTTGTCTGACAAAGGAATCTCTGCTAATTAATGCCACTTTAGACGGAAATGAGAATCCATTTATAAGCAGGCGACCTTTTGTAGAGCGGAGAACCTTTTATTCCCATCAACGGGCGCAACGATAATTTACATACGGAACAAAATAAACTCAGTGCTCCCAGGAGGGAAAATGACGGAATTTATAAATACTCGACGTACGGTCTATATAACCGAGGTAATTTTAAGCGTCGGAAACAAATGCAAAATGTTGTAAAACGTTGTAATCGGGAAGTCGTTTTTAGAGGCAAGAGAAACCTTAAATTGTTCTACTGAAAAAGAACTCGATCTTTAATACACCTTTTCGATAATTACGTCCGCTTCATGAAAACGAGGCTCCCAGGCCAAGGTTTCATGCACAATTTTGATTATCGTGGTAATCCCACCATATTTGTTTATGGAAGAAGATGGCTAATAACGTCCAAACTATATATTGTAGAAATACATTGTGTACGTATGTTGTTAGGCATTTCATAAGCTTTCATTTGATGTATATTTTAAGTTTCTGTGTTGTGTGTAACTTTTTAAAATGTCTAAAATGTTCGCACCATATATTGCTCGTCAAGTAATATTAAATGGACTTCTCACAAATGTTGTAGAATTTCGGATATTGTTTTTAAAATACATAACCCACAACTTTTAAACATATATCAAACAGAAGATACTGTAAAGTGCTATTTGTGGTAGAACTTTCAAGTTTCTAGCTTAAGAGAAAGTATTTTAAAAATGGGAAAACGTACTATTATCTTGCTCTGAGGTGTAAACAAAGTCCATTTAATATTACTTGACGAGCAATATATGGTGCGGACATTTTAAAAAGTTACACACAACACAGAAACTTAAAATATACATGAAATGAAAGCTTATGACATACGTACACAATGTATTTCCATAAATACAAGTCAAGCACATTTGTATGTGCTTGACTTGCATTTATGGCAATACAATTCTCCGGGTTATGACATCTGAGTATTTTTGTCGATACACGCCGAGTATAAGATGTATTGTTACAGAGATAAGATGTATTGCCAAGCACAGCCTAAATGTCTTATACCATCGCTATTTGTCACCAATGCATGCCATATGAACAAGGTGGTTGAATTGTGCGGTGTGGTTGCTGTAAACAACCCCTCGCTGGTTCTTATTACCGAGTCATGGCTGGACTCCTATATCCCCAAAAAAGGAGGTATCGGACTAAGGCCGTAGGTCTTCGGAACTCTAACCAAGCAAAGTGGTACAGATGATATATAGATTGGCATCCGCCGATAGCTTTCAGGGAGGTACTCCACCAGCAGAGGCTGTTGCAGATCTGGCGGAGCGAGCTAGTGCAGAATGTATTCACCAAGCCCTGGCAACATACTGCCCCAACCGAAGTCCCAAATATTAATACTGAAGTTTTTCGAGGACTTTGGCAAGCTGCGGCAGAACAGAGTTCTGTCGAAAGTCATTGTCAATATATATCATTCGGTGGATATACTTTGGGCACCGGGCTGATCAAAGCATGTTTGTACAATTCAAGGTATTTGCATTGTACAATGTTGGCACACACGATGTTACGTACAACGGGGGCCATGCCAGTTCCTCGTAGAACCGCTTTAATAGCCAGGCTGGTATTTTATCAGCACCAGTTGCCTTCCTGGAATTGAGGTGCTTGAGTATAATCTTGACCTGCCCAACAGACGGTATGGGTGGAGGGACATCGTTTAGTGGGGGTACAGCTTAATCTAAACAGACAGGACATGAATATTAGCCCTAATCAACATGCTTTCACTGCAGGGCGCTCAACTGTGTCTGCGCTCGCGTGCGTTTCGCAAAAATGGTTCAATGTGACCGACAACTCTTACAACGGCCGGATAGGTGTTCATGCGCTTTTTCTGGACTTTTCGTAAGGCTTTTGATCGCGTAGATCATGGAATTCTGCTGCGAAAGCTTGCCGTTATGGTTCAAAGTTCCTTGGAGGGCAGGAGTCAGCAGGTTAATCTAGGAGGCATATTATCATCTGTAATGTCCTGCCCTTTAGGGGTCCACCAGGGCTCAGTTATATCACCGACGCTATTTAATGTGCATATCAATGATCTCGAAGACTCTATCCCAGAGCCATTAGCCGTCGATACGTGCATGTACGCAAACGATTGCACACAGGATGAAGCTGTTCAACTGGGGTCCACAAGCCATATAAGAGGTGCTGGACGCCATGAACAACTGGGCTGACAGAACAAGATGATCTTGAACTCGACGAAAACGAAGGACATGTGGATCTGTTTTAAAGATTATGTCCCTGAGCCACATCCACTTAAAATTGGTGAAGATGTAATCGAAAGAGTATGCGAATGCTGGGCCTCCCTATTGATTCTCTACCATCACTGAGGAAAGAAGGGACACAGTGATTATTAAAGAATGTGAGCGTATTAAGAACGATAGTTCGAATCCTTGTAATAAATTTATACCATTGCCCGTTCACCAACCATACAGTTTAAGATCTAAAAGGGGCCGACCCCCTAACGTTTCTCGTACAGAAAGGCATAAACAATCATTTATACCTAGTTTATACCTAGAGCTAAGTCATAGTCTTTTAAGTAATAGTTACTATTCTTGTACATATAATATGCCATAGCTTTTAATATAGTTATTGTAAATCCATTGTACTTTTACCCTAAAGATCGATATTAAAGACATTATTATAAATTATTATTATTATATGATTTAACTCCTTCCTGACTGAATCAATCTCCTGACTGAATTAGTCTTCTGGACCTGATGCTGACTTTAGTATTTTACTCTAACGCCAGACAGACGATTTTACTTGTCAAGTGGGAGAGCTCCCAGTCACGAAGGGGTTAAAGTGTCTATGAAATCAAAATTAAGTTTGTCTTATTAAAATGACAAAGTAACATCTTTTGCAGTTTTTCGTTTCCTTGCTTTCAGTTTGTTTGATAATTATGTAAATGTCACATGTTGTGACGTACATATGAGGGACTTTAAGATCCACGACGCGGCAAGCTTGGCGACGCACCCGAAAAAAACAAAATAATTCTTACTGAAAACAAAGTGAATGAATAATTTGTAATCCCTAGAGTATATATCAATACCGTCCTCGTTCTGTAAATAACGCCACTCTCAGAATTTTTACGTCTTCAAAACGACGCGAACACAATCAAATTCAAAACAGGAAGTTAGCAATAATTTTCATCAAATGAATTGGTCAACTTGAGGAATATATTGCAACGATATTTTAGGAACGCTTCTATTGTCACGACAGTAAACGTGATGACCACCTTTGCTTTGAAGAACTGGTATATGGCAAGAACTACATCTTTAAACTGCAAGACAATACATACTATAGTAAAATTACTTGCCATCAGTTCTTTGACGTTTTATTTAGCCAGAAATAGAGCAAAATATTAATATAGACCACTTGCACTTATTCCCTTGGTGGAGGATAAATGCTTATAAACTATAGAATTTTCATTCATTATTTGCTCTTTTGAACGTAGGAACTTTGAAGTTGTCCTCCAGATGCACCATTTTGACGTCATCTGCAAGAGGTCTATAGTCTTTTAGTAGAAACTTACTAGTATACTATTGCAAATGCTGCAATTTGATTGGCTACACTACTCGATATCTATTCATCGATAGATAGCGAGTAGCAAAACAATCGTCCTTCCGGCGCGTTTTTTTAAAAATGGCTTCCGCCTCTCGTTTTTCTGAAATTTCTGAGGTCGAACTAGAAAGTTTACTTGAGAGTGCAATTCCAGAGAAGACTAAAGTTGCTACAAAATACGGTGTTAAAATATTTAAAGGTAAGATAAAAACAAGTTGCGGAAACTGTAACCAAATAAAATGAATTTTTTATCATTCATAATTCATGAAACGATGTTGACAAATTTTAAAACAACCAAAAATATAACAAAAAAAACTTTATTTCTTTAGAATGGTTTGCTAGTCAAACAAAGTTCACAATTCCCATTGAGGACCAGTCTAAAGCAGAGCTCAATAAATGTCTGCAATTATTTTATGCCTGTGTTCGCCAAAAAGATGGGACTTGTTTTAAAGTGTCTTCATTGAAAGCTATACGAGGAGCAATCGACCGCTACCTTAGACAACCACCAAATAGTAAACCATGGTCAATAGTTGGCGACTCAGAGTTCAGTATGTCAAATAAAACGCTCAATGCTGTTTGCATCAATATGATGAAAGAAGGAAAAATAACTCCAGTAGCCCATAAAAATGCTATAACGAGCGAGCAACTACAGCAACTATTTAAAGCTGGACAACTTGGCGAAGCAGAAACAACAGATCCGTCTCAACTCCTCCGAACGGCTTGGTTTTACGTCACTCTTTATTTTGGCAAAAGAGGAAGAGAAAACCAACGAAAATTAGTTAAAGAAATGTTGGTTCTCCGAGAAACTCCAAATAAAACAAAGTACTACGAACTTCGAAGAGACCTACCTGGAGCAGTGTTGGCAACGAAAAACCATCAAGGAGGCCTCGACGACAGTGCTGATGAGTCAGACGGGAAAATGTTTGAAGTACCAGATTCTCGTCGTTGTCCCGTAAAAACCCTTGAAAACTACCTTAAACATCTGAACCCAGAGGTGGAAAGCCTTTTCCAGCGGCCAAAATCACCATCTGCCAAATTCGACCCAGATATCCACCAGGTTTGGTTTTGTCAAGCACCAATGGGTCAAGCCATGCTCGTAAACATGATGAAAGTCATGAGCCAAAAAGCAAGAATCGAGCCTTACCTTACTAACCACTGTGTCCGAGCAACGTCTGTCACAGTTCTTTCCGACAATAACATCGAAGCAAGACACATTAAAGCAGTTACTGGCCATAAGTCAGATCAATCGATTGAGTCATACAGCGTTCGGCCGTCCTTTCGCCAAAAAGAAAATATGTCGAATATCTTAAGTCGATTTATTAACGACGAGCGATCTCTCGTAGTTCAAGACAACAATCCTTTCACTCTATCAGCTCATGAATCTTCCTCGAGTGTAAGTCAACAAGCTTTACAAGTGCGATCTTCTATCCAACAATCAAATCAGAATGTCCAAATCCAAGCAACAAACAATTTTAGTCAACCGCAACCGTGGTCACGATTCCTCCTGATTTGCCCTTGTCTGACCCTGAGAGATCTGTCCTTGCGAAAGGTCTCAAATTTGTTCCCAACCCTGGGCCCATAGACTCCTTCTCAGTGAAGGAGGACACTGAAACTTTCTTTAGAAGACTAAGACTTAAGGCACATTTTCACAATAATTCCTCCATCCAACAAAAGGATGTTTTTGAGGCTGCTAATCCTAAAAAATCTTCCTGGTCTCCTCCGGAAGGCCAATTTGGCTCCCTTGATCTTTTCATTCGACAATGTCGACATGATATAGATCAGCTCCCACCTTTTAGGCCCAAAAGGCCATCTAATCTCAGCTCTAGTGAATTAAGTGCTTTAAAATCATTGCGTAGCCGGAATGATATTGTCATCAAACCTGCTGACAAAGGTGGTGCTTTGGTCGTCTGGAGAGCTGATTTGTACCGCGAAGAGGCTCAAAGGCAACTAAACAACACTGCTTTTTACAGCAGAGTTGATGGTGATTTTACATCCCAACACAACACCACCATTCGATCCACCATCAACAACCTCATCACCACTGGGAAATTGCCTGATACAGCAAGCAATCTCCTAACCACCACTCCACGCACACCTGTCATGTACTTCCTTCCCAAAATTCACAAACCCAACAACCCAGGTAGACCTATAGTGTCTGCTTGTGGTTGCCCTACCCAAGCCATTTCATCCTACCTTGACCACATCATGGCGCCCTTGGTTAAGAATTTACCTTCTTACATCAAGGACACCAAACATGCTCTGAAAATTTGTGACCACATTAGTTTTCAGGGTTCACATCATTTCATCTTCACCATGGATGTCAAATCACTCTACACTGTCATCCCGCATCACGATGGTCTTCAAGCACTTAAATATTTCTTTGATCAACGCACAACTCGGGAGCCATCGACCACTACTTTGTTACGCCTGGCCGAGTTAGTGCTCACCCTCAACAATTTTTCATTTGATGGTGAGCATTACCAACAAGTTAGTGGTGTAGCCATGGGTACCAAAATGGGCCCTAACTATGCCAACTTATTTGTTGGTTATGTGGAAAAACAAATCTTTGAACAATACACTGGTTTCCTACCTGACTACTATGGTCGGTTCATTGATGATTGCTTAGGCACTGCATCATGTTCGCGCGCTGACCTGGTTCGCTTCATTAACTATGTTAATGACTTCCACCCAGCACTCCAGTTCACATGGGAGATCAGTGAGACTAGTGTGTCGTTCTTAGATATTCTCATCTCCATTAATGGTAATAAGCTGAGCACTTCTGTCTTTTACAAGACCACTGACTCTCATAGCTACCTCCTCTTCTCCTCTCATCATCCTAAACACACCAAAACTTCCATTCCTTTCTCTCAATTTCTTCGTCTTCGCCGCCTCTGCAGTGAAGATGACGATTTCAATGCCAAATGTTTGGAAATGAGAAACTTTTTTGTTAATCGCGGTTATCCTTCCCACCTCTTAGACACTGCCTTACACAAGGTCTCCAACATTTCCCGTTCAGACACCTTAAGCGAACCTTTGGCTACCATTTCTAATGAAAAAGTACCTCTAGTTCTCACTTTTCATCCCTTCAATTTCAAAGTAAGGGACATCATTAGCCGCAATTTCGACCTCATTAAAAATGACCCAGAAACATCTTCCATTTTCTCTGAGAAACCCCTAGTATCTTTTCGGCATAGCAAAAACATCCGGGAAAACGTTGTTCACAGCTCACTGCAGCAAGCCTTGGTATCACATGTTGGCACCAGCTCTTGCTGTCGTGGTAGGTGCAACACCTGTAAATATTTAGACTCCTCAATTTCAATTTCGGCTCCAAAATGTAGGTTCAACATAACCCACAGTTTCACTTGCACTTCCTCCAACCTCATTTACTGTATTTCTTGCAGTAAATGTCCCATGCTTTACATCGGAGAAACTGGAAGACGTTTAGGTGACAGGTTTGTTGAACACCTTCGTGATGTCAAAAACAATGTGCAAAACAAACCTGTTGCCAGGCACTTCAACAGTGCCAACCACTCCTTTTCCAACATGAAAATCTGTGCCATTCAGCCCATTACAGGTTGTAACGATACTCGTCGTAAACAAGAAATGCGTCTCATTTACAAACTTGGTACCATTCACCCTCACGGCCTCAATGAGCGATTCTCTTTCATTTAGCTCACTCCACCCCATATTCCACACCTTTTCCTTAACCTTTTTCTGATGATTTAAATAGTAATTTATAACCTGTTTCTTTGCCTATTTGCAGGTAGCTGACCCACAAATTGGGTCAGCACCTGCACACAGGCTAAAATTACATATTAATTTATTTGTTTACTTTGTTTTTATTGGCTTACATGTGTTCACGTGATTCCCATTGTAGCTCTGCTATAAATACGCGTGACCACATGTGAGTTGTTTACTAATTTCTCCTGACGAAGGGCCTTCGCTCGAAACGTCGAGAAGATTTTTCTCTGTTTTTCAGGCCAACGTGACTTAACCCTGGTAATATTTACCACCAAGGCGGCTTTCCTTTTTGTAAAATATTGACTAATTACACAGTAACCAAGTCATTTTCATGTAGACCTGATTTTAGTTATCTTTGTAAACCGGCAACGATCATTTATTGACTTTTTTCCTCACAAAATTTTCTTTTTGAAACTTTGCTTGACAGCGCATGACAGTTAGAAGAATGCACCCGTGACGTTTCACGTGATTTGATATTTTAAAATATGTTAATTAAATTACAAATAAATTATTAAAATATTTTTCGAAATATTCTTTGCTTGTTTTGTGTTTCTACTAAAACAATTAGATTATTCGCTCTCGATTTCCATGAGATAATAGTTGACTCGGGCTTGCGCCCTCGTCAACTATTACCTCATAGAAATCTCGAGCTCATAATCTAATTGTTAAGTAGACTACAGTTTGAAAACCATTTAGGAATTATCATCAGAAATCCTCCTGATTTACATAAACTTTATACTTTCGACAACGCCGTTTTTCAAAAATTACTATGCCAATAAACTTACCAAGTCTGTTTTCACTCGTTCATACTTTTCTCATATATTTTATAATACATCACAACCCAATTGTGTTGTAATTGTTGACGCTTGTTCTACATTAAAATCAACAGTTATTAAAGGATAACAAATTCTCATCGTTGCTGTAGATTTTTTTGGTGAATAAAAATCGTACGCAACATTTTCATTAAATATTCTATATATTTTACAATTACAAATCTCTTCTAGTCGCTCCCCTCAGCTGCTGATTACATTAATATGTCATGAATATTTCAACTTCTGGCCATTATTTTTACAATTTCCTTTTTTATCAATCTTAACTCACCCTTTTAATTTTCCCGACGCGAGAAATCTGCAGAACTCGGAGAAAATCCTTTTGGTTGACTGCAAGGGTTCGCAACCTCAGATGCGAAGGAAGTCACTCTGATGACTGAGCTACCAAAGCTCTGTAGTAGATGATGGATATCGGTCAAGATATATCAGTTTATTTCATTAAAAAAAAACAAGGCCCAAAATTATGTTTATTTTAAGTAGATACTTCACTTAAATCATTATTTATTTATTTATTTATTTATTTATTTATTTATTTATTTATTATTTGGTTATTTGTTTGTCACTGTTAAAGTGTTTATACACGACCACGTCATGATCAGTCAGTATTTTGCTGCAATATACTGTACTATGTGTACAATTTATCGTGTTTTATAAATAGATATTCTGACTAACTTATTTATTTTTTGTTTTGTTTTGTTTTGTTTTGTTTTGTTTTGTTTTGTTTTGTTTTGTTTTGTTTTGTTTTGTTTTGTTTTGTTTTGTTTTGTTTTGTTTTGTTTTGTTTTGTTTTGTTTTGTTTTATTTTAAGGGCTAAATTCCCCCTGTAAATGCGAGATGAAATCTATCCCTTTTAGTAAAGCTAGCGCTATGGCCAAAAGGGTCATCTCGCCCTTATATAAATACTTCCTAAAAGCTTTAAAATCTAAAATGGTATTTCCAGAAATGGATTGGTGGTACAGAGAAAGTATAACATCGCCTCAGACAGCTACGATTTTACAAAATGTACTGTTTTGAATTAAAACGAAAGCAAAGAACGCGAAAATCAATTATCTTCAATATTTTTTCGGTAAATATTTCGGTAATTAATTGAACAATAAAAAATCTGCGCGTGTTCTGGTTTTATAATGAACTGTTGAGCCAAGATAAAGTAAAATAATTGCGTTGTCTTATATTTTACTACCAGTTCAAAGAGGGTCAAATTTCTAGAATGAAACAAAACAGTTTAATTTAATATTCTTGTCGATATAGTAGAAATGTTTATATTTGCCCAATGTCTACTATTCAGTGTTTTCTCTCTTTTTTTAGTTAAATCAATTGCTAAAATTACCTGTGCTATTGTGAATATAACGGAAGGTGAAAACTTTTCATGTATTTGTTCCGGCGTGGGTGGTAGTCCTCTTCCTACTGCATATTGGCTTAAAGCTAACAATGTGCGTGCTATGGGATATAGGAGTGCGCTACTGGACATAAGAAACATCAGTAAGAATTACACTGGGACATACAATTGTCGAGTGAAAAGTGGAACTTTAACTGATGAACAAGGAGTTGACATTACTGTTTTTGGTAAGTGTATTTACTTTTTATGTTCTTGGAATATCTATTGTGGAACAACGAACTTAGGAGAATAATAATAATAATATTAGGTGCTACTACGAGTGATGAACCATACCGGGTAGAAAAAGAGGAAAAACTCAACTTGACCGCAGCTGGGATTTGAATCCATGACCTTTGGTTTACTAGTTTCACGCTTTCTACTTACCCGGTAGGGTTCGTCACAGGCGCGCAACGAGAGGTGGGTCGGGTGGTGCGAACGCCCCCCTTTTTTGGGGGTGCGAGGAAATTTTGGAGGTCAAAAATTACTTCTCTCTCTGACGCCTAAATCATGTAATTTAAAATCTTTATCCGTTGGTCAAAAGTGTCCTCAATGCAGAAAATGCCATTTTACAGATCCAAAGTTCAAAAATTTCCCGCGGGGCTATGCCCCCAGACTCCCCTAGATTTGTGTCGCAATTTTATCTAAAAACGACCCCCCTTTCAAAAATCCTGGTTGCGCCCTTGGTTCGTCATGTACTCGCCCTTGGTTCGTCATGTACTCACCTAGAGTAGCACCTAATATCATTATATTTACTTCGTTATACGTGTACATCTGATACATCTATACATACATACATACATACATACATATATATACATATATATATATATATATATATATATATATATATATATATATATATATATATAATTTATATATAATATATATAATATATATATATATATATATATATATATATATATATATATATATATATATATATATATATATATATATATATATATATATATATATATATATATATATATATATATGTATATAGCGAGTTTAGTAAAATGTAACAGTCCGACATTTTTATAGCGAGTTTAGTAAAATGTAACAGTCCGACATTTTTATATTAGGTTTTTTTATATCACGTTTTTGTTTTCTCTTCTCTTTCCTTTTCTTTCTTTTTCTGTTTTGTTTTGTTTTGTTTTGTTTTGTTTTGTTTTGTTTTGTTTTGTTTTGTTTTGTTTTGTTTTGTTTTGTTTTGTTTTGTTTTGTTTTGTTTTGTTTTGTTTTGTTTTGTTTTGTTTTGTTTTGTTTTGTTTTGTTTTGTTTTGCTTTGCTTTGTTCTCCCTTGCCTTTGCTTGCCTTTCCTTGCCCTTGCCCTTGCCCTTGCCCTTGCCCTTGCCCTTGCCCTTGCCCTTGCCCTTGCCCTTGCCCTTGCCCTTGCCCTTGCCCTTGCCCTTGCCCTTGCCCTTGCCCTTGCCCTTGCCCTTGCCCTTGCCCTTGCCCTTGCCATTGCCCCTAAATATAAAGTATTTGAATTCAACATTTCATACATAGATAAATGTTATTTATATGATTTGCTCAGTGACTATTTCTTATATATGTTGGGTTTTTTTGTTTCAGATAAACCAGTTGCTAATGTTACCTGTAAAAGGTCTGTGTTTATTAAAGAGGGAGAGAAATTTTCTTGTACTTGTTCTGGAAATGATGGCAGTCCTCCTCCTAGTGTAATGTGGTTAAAGGATAATAAGAAGTTGATTACTGTGGATAACATTTTGAAATTGCGTAACATTAGCAACCTCAACAATGGGACACACGTGTGTCGTGTACAAAGTGGTAATAAAGAGGAAGAAAAACAAGTTGACGTTATTGTTCTTTGTAAGTACACTTACTCCACCATTTGACATGAATCTTTTCTTATAGCAATTGAGTTACGCACGCATACGGATGGTACATTTCGTGCACAATCTGTCACTTATACACATGGTAGAATTACATCACGACCCGTAAAACACACGTTACAGTTTATCAAAGTGTGCCAAGTTGGGCCATGCGAAACATTACATAGAGCTTAAGCAAATACGACGCCAATGCCAACGTCAACGCCAACGCAAACGTCAAGGACAACGTCCTTAATACAATAGAATTTTTCTCACACAACAAAGAAGATGAATAATTTTTAGTCCCAAGAGTAATCGTAACGCCGTTCCCGTTCTACATACAACGTTATTCAGATCATGTCCACGTCTTCAGGACGACCTTAACTCGTAAAACGGCGAAACCTGTTACTTGAGACAAAATAGGGTTAGTTCTTCAAACTATGCGACAAAATCTTTTCGTCGTCCTAGTTTGATTAAACTGCCTATTGTGTCAATTTACTACCCATAGTTCATTTCAATAATTATTCAACTGCACATTTACATACGATTCATGCGTTTCGTACCAATCGTATGGATTGTCAACCACGCTCCATCAAATAAATGAATTATCCTTGCAATATATCAAAAATCGCCTGTGTGAATGAGGCTTTAGTTTTCTAGATTAGGTAAAACCTACTGTGATGTATAGTGTCGCGAAGTGTTTGTGAAAGTTTATTTTCTCGGTTAGTTCAGTCAAGTAATATAAAGTAAGCATTATCTCTAAATCTTGCGTTTTATTTCTATTTTTTATAAGACAAACCAACTATGATATCCTTCACCAGCAACGCCAGTAAGGACATTGCCAAACGGGGTGACAATGTTCATCTAACATGCATCGCCACTGATGGTTATCCCAAGCCAACATACCGAATTACGTTTAAAGGAAAGAACGTCTCAAGTACAGGAGTACTAATAATTGAAAATGCAGACTCTGATCATATTGGAACATATACCTGTTTTGCCATTAATACTGTTGGTTCAATACAGAAAAGTTTAGTTCTCAATGTGACAGAAACTGGACCCGGAACTCCAGTGCCAAGCACCACACCAGCGCCAAGGACCACACCAGCGCCAAGCACCACACCGAGAAGAAACACAATTGCTTCTACAGGTAAGGAGAACATGATTAACTTTTTTATTGTTTGCATGGAGAAAGATTGTAATACAAACGAGAATTTGTGGAAACACCACGTTTCTTATTTATTTCTGATCTTTCAACCTAGGCCTGTTGAGTCAGACCTTCATCAGAGCAAATGCCAACATCGTGTTGGCTCACGTCATATAAACAAAACAACTAAACAACCAGAATGACGTAAGAACACAATGGCGTAGTTACGTGCTTATACGTTTATGCTAAAATTAATTAAATGTCATAATGGAATCAGGATTGTTGATCGAAGAGAGCTAACCAAGTGCTATTCAATGGCTGACTCTCCTGTGAAATCGTAGGAGAGTATACTGTACTAGAAATCTCGACGTGTTGTAAACGTGTTAAAATAACACGCAATTTTGTCCCCTCAGACGACACGGCAAAACAACATACTGGCGTGTTGTATAACAACAAGCAGTTAGCGTGTTGAACAACAAACAATTGGCGTGTTGAACAACAAGCAGTTAGCGTGTTGAACAACAAGCAGTTAGCGTGTTAAACAACAAGCGGTTAGCGTGTTGAACAACAAACAATTAGCGTGTTGAACAACAAGCAGTTAGCGTGTTGTATAACAACAAGCAGTTAGTGTGTTGAACAACAAACAATTAGCGTGTTGAACAACAAGCAGTTAGCGTGTTGAACAACAAGCATGCAGTTAGCGTGTTGTTGAACAACAAGCGCAGTTAGCGTGTTAAACAACAAGCAGTTAGCGTGTTGAACAACAAGCAGTTGGCGTGTTGAACAACAAGCAGTTAGCGTGTTGTTGAACAACAAGCAGTTAGCGTGTTGAACAACAAGTAGTTAGCGTGTTGAACAACAAGCAGTTAGCGTGTTGTATAACAACAAGCAGTCAGCGTGTTGAACAACAAGCAGTTAGCGTGTTGTTTAAAAACACGCCAACGTGTTGTACAAGAAAACGCTAAAACCGTGTTCTTGCTTTCTCCTCTCAGTCGACACGTTTTTCACGTTTTGTAATTTTAGCGTGTTTTTAGAACACACATAATGTGTCATAAAAACACGCCAATAAAGAGCACGTCATTTGTCCTCTGAGAGGACAAAACCAGAACACGCTAAATGCGCGTGTTCTAAACAACACGCCTTATGCGTTATTTTCCATTATAGGTATAAGAAATGTACAGCTGCAAATGTACGACGCATTTTATTTATAACTCATTCTTGTTAATATGCGCAGTTGAAAGAATATATGCGGAATAGTGATTTGATACAAAGTCCATATGCCTTAACGAAGACAGGCGCCCTGGCAGCTTGGCTTAAGGCATATGGACTTTGTATCAAATCACTATTCCGCATATTTGCAGGGTCATTTCGGAAAAACGCTCTCAATTCGTCAGAATTTATGCCACAAAAATAAAATAGATATCGTTAGAAAGCTATTAATTTGTAGAATATGTTGTCTTTGATTTTGCGATAAACACAAACCAATAATTGTTGTCAATTTTTAAATGAAAACCAGAGGGCTTCACTCGGGGCGACTCAAGTAAAAAGCGTTTTATTTTGTTCAAAATCTTGTTTTGCAGTTTAATTCCGAGATATAACTTTCCAGCAAAACAGTGTCAGCGGTTTTGACATGTCGAGTTTTGCTGATTTTATTGACGACCAAAGTTGAAAATGTTGTTTTTCGAACAACATTCGGACAAAAAGAAGTCATAAAATCGAAACCAGGCACTAAATTAAAAAAAAAATCACACTAACAACGTTTTACTGGAAAATTTATCTCGGAATCGAACTGCGAAAAATTTTTTGAAGAAAATGAAACATTTTGTTCTTAAGTCGCCCCGAGTGAAGCCCTCTGGTTTTACTTGAAAACTTTGCAACTATTATTGGTTTGTGTTTATCACAAAATCAAAGACACCATTGTATTCTACAAATTAATAGCTTTCTAACGATATCTATTTTATTTTTGTGGCATAAAATCTGACGAGTTGAGAGCGCTTTACACAAATGACCTTGCAAACCTTAACGAAGACGTTAAATGTGTAAAGTTTCTTTACAAGTAAAACATTTGTGACTGAGCAATTACAATCTTTTAAAATATTGCCGAGCCGTACTATAAATTAAATGCAACGAAATTCCCTGATTTGGGTTTGAACCATTGGAACAACCGCCAACAACACATCTCTTTGGCATTTTCGAAATTTGCGACTCATCGCTAGAGCTGCTCCCATCGGTTCATTTTTATAATCGATTAATCGTTGTCAACAATCGATTAATATCGATTAATCGTATTGATTAAATATGTCATGAATTAAATACAACATATCCATGGTGGTTTGTCCATTCAAAGGAAGGGGGTGCTTTTATAAAGTTTTTACTAAATTTGTTGGGGATTGCCTCCCTTGTTGTCGCCCAACAATTCAGTCACTACTCACGTTTTAAATCACTGTTTAATCACGGTTATAGATTGCGCACTTTCTCGCGTTCTCACAGTTCACACAAGAGACATGACAAGACCGAGATGATGTTTAGTTTACACTTGACACTCCTAAATGATACTGCGATACTATTGGCTAATCAGTTTATGAATAATTGGTTTAACTAAGGCGTGTTCGTAATCAGTCATTACTTATCTGTTTAACAAAACAAGATTAAATCATTCTGGCATCATGCTGTGGAGGGTTGTTATAGATGATCCGATTATTGTTAAGTATAATCGATTGTGGAAAAAACGAAAAGATAATCGATTAATAGTATAATCGATTGTGCAAAAAAAACGAAAAGATAATCGATTAATTGGGAGCAGCTAAGCTTTCTCGCACTATATGCTAATACTTTTGCTGTGTTTTGGTTTTCCTGTTAGTTTGAATGAGTTCCTATAGTTGCGTCACAGGGTATTAACTCGGTTCCAAGCTCCTTACACGGTTTTCAAATTCTTAGTCAATAAAATTTTGACTTTTAAACACGGATAACCTAGAGAAGAAAAGTCCAAATTTAAATCTGATTTCAGATTTTCGTATCTACAGATCACGATGATTCGTTTGATCCATTTTGTCGTATAGCCACTTTAATATCGTGTGCATCCAAATTAATACTTATTTCAGGATTAACCCTTTGACTCGTAAGCACGCATGTAGACGCACCTTTAGTATTTTACTCTGGCTAACGCCAGACGATTTTACTCGCCAAGCGAAGACCCCTGGTAGTCAAGAGTTAATGTAGTCTCAGAATTTTGCGGGTTTCCTTATTATAAGGCAATCCCAGTACTTTGCGGTGCTAGAAGCCATGTTAGTGCAACGATATAAAGAAACTTCAAAAAGGCATTTTGTTGGTGTGGTAGAGCTTCAAGAAGACCCTTAGTTGAGGCATATATATCGTTAAAGATAAACATGCTTATAGGAAAAATATGGTAGTTGATTTGATTTGATTTAATTTGTTTTTGATTTTTTGTTTTGTTTTGTTTTGTTTTGTTTTGTTTTGTTTTGTTTTGTTTTGTTTTGTTTTGTTTTGTTTTGTTTTGTTTTGTTTTGTGTTGTGTGTTGTGTGTTGTGTGTTGTGTGTTGTGTGTTGTGTGTTGTGTGTTGTGTGTTGTGTGTTGTGTGTTGTGTGTTGTGTGTTGTGTGTTGTGTTGTTGTGTTGTTGTGTTGTTGTATTGTTGTGTTGTTGTGTTGTTGTGTTGTTGTGTTGTTGTGTTGTTGTGTTGTTGTGTTGTGTTGTGTTGTGTTGTGTTGTGTTGTGTCGTGTCGTGTCGTGTCGTGTCGTGTCGTGTCGTGTCGTGCCGTGCCGTGCCGTGCCGTGCCGTGCCGTGCCGTGCCGTGCCGTGCCGTGCCGTGCCGTGCCGTGCCGTGCGGTGCGGTGCGGTGCGGTGCGGTGCGGTGCGGTGCGGTGCGGTGCGGTGCGGTGCGGTGTGGTGTGATGTGATCATGATTTGTTTTGATTTGAGTTCACTGAACTATTGGTCTTTCGCTTTCTATTCTTCAGAAAAATCAATCTCTGACAAAAACTGTGGTGGAACAGAATGGTATATAGTTGTCATCGCAGTATTTTGTGGGATAGGCATTGGGATTGTATTCTGTTACACTGTAATGTGGTTGTGTCGACGAAAGAGAGAGCAAAGAGATCATCCTAAACCTTCTGAAACACGTAGGGCTCCTGAAAGCCACGATAATCCTTCTGTCTATCAAGAATTGGATTTACAGCGAATGAATAAGGAAGATAATTATCAGTCACTGGGGAAGACTTCAAGACCCGTTGGACACCAAGAACCAACCGCTGAGGCTGCAGAGTCTGGTTATCAGGAATTGGATAAAGTGAGGGGAAGTAATGATGATAATAATTATCAATCTTTAAATCGTGTTTAGACATGCCAGATAGTGGGTACGGCCAATGTAAAAGGGGGAATGAGAAAAAGTACGATTTTTAAACGAAAATTAAGTCTCTTATTTCAAAGAACACTTAGATAACAGAGTAACGTCTTTTGCAGTTTTTCATTTCCTTGCTTCGTTGTTGGGATATTTCAGTTTATTTGATTACAAATTAAACATCTTGACGTCACATGTGCATAATGATTATCTCCGATTATGTATCTTTCCTATTATCAAATATAATCACTTGAAATCTACATGTTTGGTGATGTGGAAGGAGCACATCCACACGACCACACGCTTCCTTAGAATTAATTTGGTTTGATAATAGCAATAACACACCTTCACTGATGACGTGTGATGATTATGCACATGTGACGTCAAGATGTTTAATTCACAAACAACCCCACAAAAACCCCTGAAATATTTCAACAACGAAGCAAGAAAATTAAAAATTGCAAAGGATGTTATAGTTTGTCATTTTGAGTGTTCTTTGAAATAAGACAAACTTAATTTTCGTTTCATAGGCACTTATAAGAGCTAAAACTTTTGACATTTTGACTAGTCTTTTTACACTTAGTATAACATAAGGTTTTTAAAACCACATTGCACGCATTTAAACACAAATACAAACCACGCATATAAGCACTGGTTAAGGGGACATTTGGGTGGACGTGTTACTCGTCAATTTTACTCCATTTTCTTTAAATTTATTCTCATTTGATTTACGTTTTTCCTACACTGTTTATCTATATAAGTAAATCAATATATTTTTGGCAAAAACTAAACACGCTTGGAAATTAATCTCGCAAATTGGGCCAAGGAAATGTCGTATGGTTCCCAGTCCACTTTTCGCCCAGATTTGCTCGGTCATTGATTCTTCATGACATAGCAAATGTTTACAAAGTTTTGGTGGTTCGTTCGGAAGACTGGGTCAAAGACTTGTTCTGAGCTTTCGTTTAATATATTGGGCGTGCTGATTCGTACTATAATTTATGCGTTGTCCATACATTTCCATACCTACATTTGACAACACAGACGACTGCGAGGCAGTTATAAGTTGGTGTAAAGAAGAGGTGTATATATTTTGTTTACTTGATTTACTGAAAAAAGCGAAACCATAGAAACATAGAAGATGTGTTGTTCTTTCGTTTGAGCGCTCGCGAAGAACGTTTATTTATGTATCACTTGGTGAAAATTTCTAACAAAATTTGACAAATTTGCGACGCGGGTGAAAGGTGATGCCTCTGTTTGGCGTCTAAGAGGAAAGCCGCTACCAGAAGTACGTTTGCTAGTAGCCTGCTTCGTTGGCAACTCTGTGTCCTTCTAGCTGCGTGCGCAATCCTTTGCGCGAGTTTATACATTGCATTTAACGACATCAGTGGTCACAGACTTGCCTACAGAAGAGTATAGTGGTCGACGTTCTTTTAGTATAGCCTGGCTCTTGTTGGTCTTGGTTAAAGAGGCATCACGTTTCACCCGCGTCGCAAATTTGACAAATTTTGTTACAAATTTTCAGCAAGTGATACATTAATAAACGTTCTTCGCGAGCGCTCAAACGAAAGAACAACACATCTTCTGTGTTTCTATCGTTTCGCTTTCTTCAATAAATCAAGTAAAGACTAGAAATTTAACTCTGCTTTTGACCAACATAATTAACCACGTCGCTGTTGTCGCGTCACTTTGACCCACGTACAAAATCTGACAAATTTAATTACAAATTTTCACCTATTGATGTATTACCAAACGTTCTTGGCGAGCCCTCAAACGAAAGAACAGCGCATCCTCTGTGTTTCTATCGTTTCGCTTTCTTCAATAAATCAAGTAATGACATGATAATTTACTCTGCTTTTGACCAACATTAACCGCTTCGGTGCTGTCTGTCTCGTCATATGCGGGAGGCATCACGTTTCATCCCAGTCGCAAAGTTGACAAAGTTTGTTACAAATTTTCACCAACTGATACAATACCGAAGATCTTCACAAGCGCTTAAATGAAATAACAATACATCTAATGCGTTTCTATCGTTTCGCTTTCTTCAGTAAGTCAATGAAAGACTATATATTTAACTCTGGTTTTGAGCAACATTAATCGCTTCACTGTTGTCTGTATTGACGATCGCCATATATGCGGCTTTGAAATGCGAGAATAACGAATGAATTAACTCTTTCTTGTCCGAATTGCTCTTTAGTATTTTATTCTGGCTAACGCCAGACGATTTTATTCACCTCTGGGGAAGCCCCCGGACAGGAATGAGTTATAGACTATCTCTTTAACTCTTTCTTGTCCGAATTGCTCTTTAGTATTTTATTCTGGCTAACGCCAGACGATTTTATTCACCTCTGGGGAAGCCCCCGGACAGGAATGAGTTAAAGCATAAAATAACGCGACCAATATACGAGACGAAAGCCAAGACATTGCAGATCTTGAATATGGTCGGGATAGAAGCAAGATTTTGATTCAATCTTCCGAAATGATAGCCAAAACGTTGTAATCAATTTCCAGAAAATGACGGAGCAATTCCAGACAAAATGGAACTGGGCACTAGTGACATAACCTGGCCCAATTTTTGACAGTAATTTCCAAGCGTGAAACATTTTATACCACTCACAAAAGTAACCACCACAAGTATTTAATTATATATTGGAGAAATAACTTGGTATTATTATACAACTACATTAAAAACTGTCCAAATAACACTAAAAATGAGTACAAATATGATATAATTATTATACAACTGCATTAAAAACTGTCCAAATAACGCTAAAAATGAATACAAATATACAGCGATATTTGGATAGTTAGTTATTTGGATAGTAGAAAACTTGTAGAAAACCGGTTTGACAGATTTTGTTAGCCAATCAAATTTATCAGTCGGGAACTACTTCATGTATGCTTATTATTTTGTCCTGGTTTTGTCCTTGGTGCAAGTCACGCTACTTCTCTGGCTTTTTTAGAGTTTTCTTTTTCCATAAAAAATTGTTGATCAAAGCAGTTGTATAATAAATTTCTTATAAGATGTTTTGGTGTGTAGTATCGCTGTATATTTTTACTCGTTGTTTGTATTTTGACTCACCCTGCGGGCTCGTCAAAATACGGCACAACTCGTAAAAATATATAGCGATATATACTACACACCAAAACATCTAATAAGATAGAAATATGGTTTGTAGCATTACAAAAATTTGGTACTGTAGGCTGTGGAAAAATTATTGTGGGACAGCAAACTCAGAGGGAGAATAATGGTATTAGGTGTTACTCTGAGTGACGAACCATACTGGGTAAGAAGAGAAAAACTCTACTCGATCGCGGCTGGGATTTAAACCCGCGACCTTCGGTTTACTAGTCCAACGATCTACAAACTGAGCTATATGAGCCCCGTTTAGACGACACGAGTTTTTGGTACGGGACTCTTAGATTTCAGCACCCTTTCTTTCCCGTGTACCGATGTCTTCCGTTGTTTTTTAACGCACGCTACACATACGAAGCTTCCAAAACCAAAACTATAGCTCGTCCGCCATGTTGAATAATAGTGTACGGTTTTAGTAAGGGATTGTTAAGTGACCGTGTACACGCACCAAGGTGGCGCATTTTAAGCACGCTTAACTTGAGCGTGCTTAAATTTTGGCCGTGTAAACACGGCTTAACGTTCTAACCGGCACTCCTGATCACGAATAGGGTCCTCTTAAAGTGCATATAAACCCTCCACAGTTTTTAGTTCTTTGTATAGAGATTGCGAAAAGAGCTGATAAGTTATTTTACAGTTTTTGATTTAGTCCATTCGTTTCCGAGATATCTACTTCCAAACAGCCCAATTTCGCACTTCCGGCGAGAAATTGCCGAGAATGTTTTCAATGCTTTAAGGGCCTGGACACCAGGAACCGATATAACATGTTCTTCTTCGAATAGACACTCAGAAGTAGTAGATAGACTTTCGTACTCATCAGAGTTCGAGTTTGAGCTTGACATAGGGACTTTCTTATAAATATATCGTTTTTGGCAACTCTTTCGTCTAAACGTCTGTGTTTTCCTTGTTGTGTGAAATCCCTTTGACGGGAGTTCGCCCCTCTTGCCCTTTTATCGTTCCGGCGTCCCTGCCCCTAAGATTAAGGATAATCATGAATTCTAGACATTTTGACAATTAAGGATAATCATGAATTCTAAGTGAGAGGACATGTTGGAAATCTAGGCCTTCCTGATTCCCAGGCCCCTCTTAAGAATAATGACGCGCGGCCTTTTCATTCAATCGGTTATCTTTAGACTGAAATATTTCGGGAAATAATGGACCAAATCGATAACTGTAAAATGACTTATCAGCTCTTTTCGCATCCTCTATCCAATTAACTAAAAACTGTGGAGGGTTTATATGCACTTTAAAAGTTGAGCCGTCAGAACAATTTTAAGCGGTAATAAACGTGAATAACAATATTCGCGGGTAATTTCAAACGGTTTTGGCTAAAAGGGATGACTCAAAAGGACCCCTCCAGTCCTTTCGCGGCTTTTCCAAAATATGCCGTCAAATGTGTTTTTCCAAAAAGCTAGGGGGTAAACCAGACACTTGAGACACGCTGAAACTCAACGACAAATTTGGAAAAAACAAATTTGACATGTTTTGGAAAAACCGCGAAAGGACTGGACGGGTCCTTTTGAGGCATCCCTTTTAACCTCGATCTTTTCAAACATGGCGGACGAAAACGCGGTAAATAAATTGACTGTTGCTTGGTATCTTTACATAATGAAAAGAAAAAATATTATGCAGACACAATTTAAAACTCTCCACGAATAGCTGTTCACAAGATAAAAAACGCAGAATTGAATTTATTGGAGCTGTCTTAGCTTGTTTTCATTTCTTACGAGGTGTTTATAGTGAGGCGAGGCAGCCCAGGTACCCGGCTAGCCCGCTTTACCGAGATCGTGCTTATGCTATTATTTCTTGTTAATTTTCATCTTATGTTTATATGAGAGCCGAACCAGCCCGCGAACACACGTAAGAATCTCACAGCTTGTCAACAGGATGTGTTCGCAACAGGCTTGTAGCAAGGCTGGGAACAAGTTGTAACAATGCTGTTCATTCAAGAAGCTGCTACAACCTTGTTAGCATCAATCTGTTAACAACTTGTTGAGTGCAGAGCGGTAACAGGTTGTTGGAACAACTTGTCGTCAGTCTGTTGGAGTCATCAGTGCGAACACATGACGGTGACAGCCTGTTGAACAGCCTTGTAACAACTTGCTTGCAGGTATGTAACAGCTTGTGCGTTTTTACGTGTGTAGCCGAGATGTCGCTTTGTGAGACCGAGATCTCAGTTACCCTAGGGCTGGATTTTTCCCTTTGTAAACACGATTGACGGGGCTAGCTCGCCTACCCGGGCTGGCACTAAAAGATTCGTACACGCAACAAAATTTGTTTTTATCAGCTTTTTTCGACATATTAACAATTCACAAGTTCTGCTTGTTCATGTACAGTTCATATTTAAAACAATGAGACTTCGTGTCTTACCAGAACTGATAAATTACGCACTGATTAGCACAACAAGCAAGCCAGCCCGGCTTGGTGAGCTAGCCCGTCTCATGTAAACACAATAAAAATCATCTCGGCAAAGCGGACTAGCTCGGGCACCCGGGCTGGCTCGCCTGAATATAAACGCCCCCTTAGTTTGTTTTACACGTATGTAACGAAACTTAAAATTGCATCCTCTTCTCACAAATGTATAAGCGTTCTAATTGCTTCAGCTGACCATATTTTGCCCCAACTTTTAATTGTAGATGACTTTGTAGACACCATATTGCCTGTTTCGAAGAATGTGCGCATGCGTAAGTTCCTTTTGGTCCGCGGCTTCTAAATTTAGGCGGGCTGAGACTACCTCTTGAGGTGATCTCGACATCCCAAAATTTTATGACACGCGGACCTCTAATTTTGCGTTTACACAACGAAAATTAGGAGTGTCGTGCCAAAAAACATTGGCAAGCGTGCAGAAATTTAAGAGTGCCGTACCAAATACTTTGCGATAAGTCATTATTATGCAAAATGTGACGAAGTTATCTTGAAAGTCAAAATTTGCATTGCAGTAGGTTGCTAGGAAAGATAATTAAACAAAAAAGGGTAGACTGGTACTCCAAAATTAATGAATACGTGGTCTAGCTGACAAAGCGACTTGTACTGCCAGGTGTCCTCACCTCGACTTACGTCTTTTGTAATTCAGCTACCGCTTACAAGTAAGGATGATTAGCTCCTAGCCTTTTCTTTTAGCCAAACAGCCTCACCCACTTAAAATAATAACGATACTAGCAACAATATATTTCCCCCTGCATCAGTGATAAGTCATTAGGCACATGTGACGTCAAAATGTTTAATTTGCATATCAAACCAACTAAAATATCTCCACAACGAAGCAAGGAAACAAAAAACTGCAAAAATTGTTACTTTGTCGTTTTAAGTGTTGTTTCAAATAAGACAAACTTAATTTTCGTTTCATGGGCACTGTCTAATCAGGAACAAACCAAAAGCTTTCCCATCACCTTATGGCCAAAAGTTGGCGCTTACGGTTCCATGGTTTCTAAAGTGAGTTTGAGGGATCTACTCTTGATCCTTTTTTAGTTTGTCAAGGTCAATACTAGAGAGCTTAAGCAACAGACGTTTTAGAGCCACGGACGGCGATTGAATTCAATAGCATAATTTCATTCAAAACAATGATAATGAGCACTTTAAAATTCCAAGAGCAAAGTGAACGCCGTCGTCGTTCTATACACAAGACGTCATTGAGGTAATATTTCATAAACGAGTGCGAGTGTTTTACCATGGTTTCCAAACACGCGAGAACAATTGAATTCACGAGGCTGTTCACCAAACGATTTTTATAATTGTTCTCGAGAGTTTGTAAAACACGAAAGGCAATGAAAACACAAGGCCGGTACGGCCGAATGGTTTTTGTTGTCTTGAGTGTTTTACAAACTCGAGAGTACAATTATGAAAATCGCGCGGTGAACAGTCGAGTGAATTCAAGTCTCAAGTGTTTGGAAACCCTGGTAAAACGCGAGCCACGAGTTTATGAAATAACTTCTCAGTTGACAATAGTCTATTGTTGTAGAATTCCCTAATTAGATAGCATGCTATTATATAACCTAACTTAATTGGTTTCTGTGTTGAGTTTTGCATTTATAATTTAGAATTGTGGTAATAATACAGTTTTCTTTGTTTTGACTGTTTTTATAATTTAGAAATGTTGTAATGTACGCTTTTTTTGTTTAAAGCGTTTATTATCTAATTTCCTAATTATTAATTCAATTTTTCGTTTATTCCCGGGGTTTCGCAACTCACGCACGTGACGAAATACGTGTTTTTGATTGGCTAATTAGCTCATGAATTATTCATGAATTTGAGAAAGCATTTTCACGTTCTTGAGACGACGGGAACACTTCTAGAACGTTGAAGCCTGTCATCGTTGTTTTACTACAATGAGACATGTATTCTAAGGGGGATAATTTCATTACATTACAATATAAAATAAAGATAAAAAGATGAAATTTAAGGTTATGAGCTAACAGTTTAGATATGTGATTATTATACCTTTGTTTTGGGTAAAAAAATCGTTTCAAAGAATACGCGGTTCAGTAGTTCTGTATTGTATTCCTATTCTTCCGGTCACTGTCTCAAAAACGCCTAATATGCTTAATTAAGCTCTCTACTGGTGTAGCTAGTGTCCTCATGAGTGCGGTCTCGCATCTTGGAACTGTCAGGTTTGAGTAAGATTGGGTCCCGCAAAGCGTAGGTTAGTGAGTCCGATTTCTACAGATCAAAGAGAAGCATGGATTGTAAAAAGAGGATAAAGAATCTGCCTCCTCCGCAGGCCCTCATTGCATCATGGACATGCAGGTCACACTTTTGAAGACCTGCAAGGTCCTGTAAAAAATTTGGCAAAATTTGGCACGGAATAATTTCGCATAATTAACTACCTTTGTTAATAGCCATGGGTATATCCGAAGATTTTGAAGGACATTGAAGACTTATGACATACGAATCCTAGCTTTAAAATGAAGGAATTGTTGAAAAAGCAATTACGGTTGAACGTTGTTAATTTTCTGCAGGAATAATCAACGAAAGTGCGTTTAGTCTACCTGGAGGCTCTTGAGTTCACACATTTTCGGTTTCCACAACAGTTAAAATTTGAACTACGCTACACTGTAAAATCTAGGAGTCTTAATCAAAAGCCTGTAATGGTTTCTAGTAGGCCCCTAGCTCTTTATTATAAGAATTTTATACCAAATGTATTTGGCTTAAATGTATATATGGGCAGTGATTGGCTGATTTCAGTGCAGTTAATCCGAAACAACAGTGCAGAATTGTGTGACAGTGCAAAAATCTGTTATCACAGTGCAAAAATCTGTAATCACAGTGCAAAAATCTGTAATCACAGTGAAAAAATCTGTAATCACAGTGCAAAAATCTGTTATCACAGTGCAAAAATCTGTAATCACAGTGCAAAAATCTGTAATCACAGTGCAAAAATCTGTAATCACAGTGCAAAAATCTGTAACACAGTGCAAAAATCTGTAAGCACAGTGCAAAAATCTGTTATCGCAGTGCAAAAATAAATCTGTAATCACAGTGCAAAAATCTGTAATCACAGTGCAAAAATATATCTGTAATCACAGTGCAAAAATCTGTAATCACAGTGCAAAAATCTGTTATCACTAAGAACCAATCAAATTGATTGTACAGCGGATTTTCCCGACACAAAACAAACAAAGATGACGGCCAAGATTCGGCGGTTTTGGGGATAATTTGTTCAAATTTGAAGCTAGTTATGCTTTAATATTGCCAAGTGAAGTACCTACAAGAAGACCAGAAGCTTCTTTATGCCTCGAATAAACTTTTTCAAGTAGTAAAGGAAGCGAAATGGTTTTTAACAAATAAATATGTGAAGAGTGGACGGCTAAACACGTACGTTAAAACGTTAGTTTTGAACATTTTTTCATGTATACTATTAATAAGTAATAGCATGGTTTTGAGTGCAATTTGGAAAAACATGCACTCGTGAGTTTTTCAAATATTTCAAATAGCACTGACTCCTTGTGGATAGTCCTTGGTTTTCGTGCTATTTTGACAGTATTTGAAAAACTCACTCGTGCATGTTTTTTTTCCAATTTGCACTCGAAACCATGCTATTACCTATACAAATAAATAAATAACTGTAGCCTACAGTTTAACAAAATTGATATTAATCTCATTAAGTAGGTGGTAAAGGGGTTATTCGTGACACGTGATTCGTGTTAAAATGAGCCCGTGAAACGTGAAAGAAACTGAATTAGAACTATGATTCGTGAATTTCGGATTTAGCGTGATGCGTGATTTGCTTGCTATTAGATGCGAGACTCGTGATTTTTTTATAGGATTTCGTGAAAATTAAATTTTACCAAGGACTTCTTTGTCTTTATTTGTCTTTCTTTTCACTGACATCTTGAACGGTAGAAAACATTCATGACAGAGAACATCGTGAACGGTATATTGTAAAGAAAGAAAGATGTCAGAGCTCCAACTAGTTGTCTGGGACCAAAGATTTTGAATCACTTAAACAGTTCCTCAGCCATAACCTTAAACTAAGCGGCAAATGGAGTTCGCCAGGAGGCGACAAGAAAGCATTTAGCGATGAACATATCAATAAGATAACTTTATTATACCACGCTGGGTATCTCAAATGTGCAATAAATAATTTACAAAATATAATAAAACTTAGCATATACCTCGTAGGTGAATAGTGCTTTTCAAGCAATCTGATTGGTTCCTCTAGCTCGGGATATCCTGCACTATTCACCTGCGGGCAAAACAAAATGGCGGACAGTTTTGCTTTGTTTACCGAGGCAGGAGATTTTGTTGATAAAAAAGGCTGATGTTAGAATAACGAGAAAAGTCAACAAAATTAAGTAGAAGAGTGTCCACAGGTATGTTTCTTTACAATTTTCTAGCCATCATTCCATTAATATATTCAAAAGTTGTAAAAACTGTTTTGTCGACAAATATCGAGTACACCAAGTGCCCAAGTTGCTAGCGGCCGTGTCTTGTATAAAAATACTGAAAAATATAAGAATGTTAAACTTGTTATTTCATTTATGAGGTATATGCTAAAACAATTATTCACCTCAGTGTCGGTGAATAGTGTGGATATTCACCTCACCGAAGCGGCTCGGTGAATATCCAGCACTATTCACGTACACTTCGGTGAATAATTGTTAACTATACAATAATTTAAGCCTAATAATAAACAATTATCTAAAAATATGTGCTATATATGGCGAAAAAGTAAGAAAGTGTTCAGTGTCGTTTGATGCCAGAAAGCGAACACGCTCAAACGTAAGCTGTGCATTATCACCTGTGGAAATGATATTAAAAATGAAGATATATCGCTAGAAGAAGTCAAGGCTATGAAATATAACAAGAGCCCCTGTTCGTGTAGATGTAATAATATAATATGAATTTATATAGCGCCTTTTTCATAAAAATGCCCAAAGGCGCTTTATATGGATAATAAAAGTATGATATATAACCTATGCTACTAACTAAAATTAATTATATTACAATTTTAATTAAAAATATCTTTAAAAAGGAAGGTTTTTAATGTACTCTTAAAAGTACGGTGGCCCATACGTGCAATCCACAAAACATTTGTTCAGTGCAAAAACAATTACTTCGATACGCTATTTAATATGAAATAAGGCTCAATGCAAAACAAATTTGTTCTCAATACAAAACAAATTTGTTCTCACTTCTCAGTATAAAATGGCAACTTGTTCCAAGGGAATGCGGCTGAAACAGAAAAAGCCCGTAATCCATATGACTTTAAATTAAAGTACTAATGGAACTTTTAATAACATTTTCGAGAAAGACTAGTACTGTCAACAGTCCGAATATGATTCCGATTCAGACGAAGCTAGAAACAACGAGAGAAGCGGAAACTGATGAAGTAGCTAATAATTTGAATAACATTGCCGTAAATTTCTTATCGACGTCAATTCGTACTCGATCAGGCAGAGCTATACCCTTGTGTCACAGAGCTTTAGCTTCTTATCGGTAAACAATTAGTTGTTGAGACTAAGGCCAATTAAAAAATATTTCCGTTTTTCATCGTCGCCCGCCCCCCAAAATTCGTCCGCCCCGATTTTTTAATTTTCTTTTATCGTCAGTTATCTGTTAGAAACCAAAAATTTGGCGCCGTAATGCGCTATTGTTGTTAGAAAAGAGCGGTAAATCATGTTTTTGCTTTTGCTTTTGCTTTTGTTTTTGTTTGTACCGTCGCGGGTGAGAAAAGTACAGTAGCCTTCCGAAGAAACTGGACAAGCAGGTAAATCGTGCAAAGCGTTGAAAGTTAAAATTAGATTTAGCTTTGGACAGTAATCGTTAGCTATGCAAGCAAAGCGTACGAAATAGAAAACATCTCATCTTTTAACCCGTTTTCTGTAAGAAAATACGCTACTAATAAAAATAAAAAAATTAAAAAACCCGCCCGCCCGCCCCAATTTTTTCCAAAAAAGTGATGAAAAACAGAAATATTTTTTTAATTGGCCTAAAGTCGGAAATAGAACTGAAACGTTGCTTCCTTATGCCATTTAGTTAAGTCACTTTGTTTCTCGGATTGTATGGACAATGGACGACAGTCATACACGTAGTACACTAAAGTTACTTAACGTTAGTTTCTAGTAACTTTTCACATAGCCATAGGGGACATAAGAGGCAACGTTAAATTCGCTAGTTAAGCCATTGCTAGTTAATAGAAAATAAACATGGTTTGGAAGCTCGAAATAATCATTGTTTTATGTTTTTGTCCAGGTTTAATTTATGGAAATTTGTGCACTTTCACAGTTACTGAACATATTGTGTTTTCTGTATAATGAAGCAATCATCCAATAGCAACGTTTGAGTTCAATCACTCAACCGTACTGTTTAAATATTAATAAACCTAAAACAAAGGATGTGGCACCTTCATGTACCTTTCAACATGAATTGTAGCTTGATTGTTAACCGCTTTGAAGCTTGCCGAGTTTCCAAACCACGTTTATTTTATGGCTAAATGTAAGTAAAGTTTAATTAAACGTCACTTCGTCAGAATTCGTGATGCGTGAAATTGCCTTAAAAGTACACGTGACGCGTGAAATTGTGAAAAATCAGTGCGTGAAACGGGGTCATGACCCCAAGAGTGCAACGTTTCGAGCGAAGGCCCTTCGTCGTTTCTCTATTTATGAAGTAACCGGAAGTAAATGGAGACAACCGCGATCTGATTGGCTACTGAGTCAAACTAGCGTGTTTCCTGCATTTTAAAGATCCATTTTGAATTTTCACCGCCACTGGCGAAACCAGGATACTTGGACGAGTGTTTTTTGTCGTTTTTAATGAATTTCCAGTGGTTTTAATCACAAGAAAAAGTCGGGAGTACCTGGATATGGATTTAGATGAGCTATTTACACAACAAAACGTTTTAACTGCAACGTTGAAGGCATTTTTATTGCTGAAATCACCAAGGTGCTCGAAACCACGTGTGGTCGTAGCTGTGATATAACAAGCTCGTCTTGAGACAGGTATTGTGTAGTTTTCTTGCCTTTATTAACGAGTTAAAGACATTGTTTAATCTAAGAAGTAAATAACTTAGTCGATGGGTGATTGTTGAGTTTTTAGAGCAGTTGAAAAGCTTGCAAATTATTCGGGTTTCGCCTCGTGTTTTCGCGGTCATGTCATGTGCTGTGTCCACTATACAACGAATTTGAGTGTTTCATCAGGGGATTCAAACACGAGAAAACATGATGAAAGAGTGGTTTTATTGTTTTCTCGTGTCTGGATTCCCCTGATGAAATACGATAAACGAGTTGTTGATATATGGCATCTCAAACTCATTAATAATTCATGAGATAATCAGCCAATTACAATAGTCCATTCAATCACCTGATTGACGTTGGATACGCCAGGAAAGCCCAAGATATTAGATGAAAACCAGTGTTCATCTAATTCTTGAGATCTTAATTATCTATGCAAAATAAACAAGTTGCTGTATGAATAAATTTTACACACACTCAAGAATAAAATCTCTTGAGGGTTTATTTTAATTGTATTTTGTAATTGAAATCGCTCGATTGAGATGCCATATCAACAACTCATTTATCGTGTTTCATCAGGGGAATCCAAACACTCAAAAACAATAAAACCACTCGGCCTTCGGCCTCGTGCTTTCATCATGTTTTCTCGTGTTTGGATCCCCTGATGAAACACTCAAACTCGTTGTTGATATATTACATCTCTATCGAGCGATTTCAATTGAAAAAAGGCAATTAAAATAAACCCTCATGAGATTTTATTTATGATGTGTGTAAGATTTATTCATACAGCAACTTGTTTATTTTGCATAGATAATTGAGATCTTAAGAATTAGATGAACACTGGTTTTCATCTAATATCTTGGGTTTTACTGGAGTATCCAACTTCAATCAGGTGATTGAATGAACTATTGTAATTGGCTGATTGTCTCATGAATTATTTTCGAGTTTGAAATAATCTCAAACTCATTAATAATTCATGAGATAATCAGCCAACAGACCTTTCCGCATGAAGCGAATGGGTCACATGATCTTTCTTTTTGAGAAATCTGATTGGCTAATGTCCATTGTTTGTCTTGAAAACAATAAAGCAGCCTTTGGCCTCATGCTTTCATCATGTTTTCTCATGTACATAAAACTTATTTCACAGCCATGATGGAAATTGCTTGTAATTATATATAGTCCTATTATTACAGCTAGTAGATGGCAACATTAGTCACCTCAGATTTCAAGGACTCTGCTTAGGTTTCTTGCTGATCCAAGTTCAACAACCTATAGGCAACATGCCTATAGGGGATCTATAGGAAACCAATAGGCTATCCGCCTATAGGCAACCTATAATATGTAACCCCAAGGCAAGAGCACCTCATAAGCACATGACACAAATTATGACCCTGGGTCTGATTAGCTGTACGTGCTTTGAAAAGCTTGTTACAAGCTGCAAAAATGTGTTTGCACTTCATGTTTCCTTAAGTAACATTGAAACAGATTTACAAAAAAAAAAAGATTTTGGCTAAGGTTGTCCACCATGGTGCAATATAATATTGTAACTGAACTGAAGGAGAGTATTTTGTACCATATTGTCTATTAGTATCTAAACTTGTACTGTACTGTACTGTACTGTACTGTACTGTACTGTACTGTACTGTACTGTATTGTACTGTACGGTATGGTACTGCCTGAACATACTTATAAGATGTTTGATTTAGTATAGTAGTTTATTTTAATTAGGGATGACTTTCATTGTTGTATTAAAAGGTTTGACTATATTTCTGTACTGTGAAGCATGAACATGTATATCTTGCATTGATACTCAACAAACATTTATTTTACCCACAAGAAACTTCCATTTGGGTTCAGTTTCAGTTTGGTAAACAGTAGCTTCTAAGACACACACACTGTTCAAATTACATGTATTTGTAATGGTAAATACCATGAAATTAATGGTAATACCATGTAGCTACTAAGATTATCTGTGGGGCAAAGATGGCATTCCCCCTGCAGATTTTGACAGGCCCCAAGAAAATGAGGGAGTAGAAAAAAACTATTTGGTTTCTCTTTAATTTACAAACGAATGGTGAAAACTTCAGTGTATATACACAAATGGTGTTATCAACTTATCATGCAATTAAGGACCTGTGCCACTGGCTGCAGTGTTGTCAACCTTGGGATTTTATCCCAAGATCTTGGGATTTTTTAAAGGAGTTGGGATTTTTTTCTCAGGGATTCAACTTGGGATTTTTCTTGGGATTAATTCCAGGGCAAACAGTTTCGGTTTTAAAAAGCTGATTTCAATGTTAATTATTATTTTTTTATTTAATTGATCATTAGATCATAGCCCCTACGTTCTTGATGTATTCGTTTGATTTAGACAAGATGAAGTACTCTATCCAAATGAAGTATGTATTACTGATACAGTGGGCTCAGATTGCTATATGTCAAACGGCGATAGAGACCTGGGAACTAGTCAGTAAATGAAACTGTGAACCTTGGGATTTTTTGGTATAAAATAGGGAATCTTGGGATATTTTCAGACCTTTATTGGGATTTTTACGAAACTTGACTTGGCAACACTGCAGGGCTGTATCCAGAAGGGTTTAGACGCCGGAACCCCGGTTTGAGATCCCAAACTAAGGTCCCCAAAAAACCATATTAAAATGACATTAATTCATAAGAATATGAAATTAACATAAAACTAACTACAATCATTATAAACTGTGTACTACAAACTGAGTTCTCTTTCCAGTCATTTAAAGCAGCTAAATTAGCTATTAGGCACTCACCAATGCCAGTAGAAAAAGAAAACGCAATAAAACGTCGTAATTCATGATCTCATAATACGATAAGATGAAGTATTACCTTCCGTTTCTTGTGATATACTGACCACAAGGAACGCTGGTTCTGGGGAGAAAAGTCTATAGAGCATTCGAGCGTGGAAAGATGTAAATTTTTATTGTATTTTAATATTTTTGCCATTGTATAAAAAAATTCAAAAGTTTATTAATTAAGCTGTGTAGATTAGTGAAAAGCTGCATTAAAAATCACCCATCAGAATGTTGAAATTCGCCGCTCAAAATGCAGGAATCAGAAACTCTAGTTTTCAAAATTTTCCAGGGGAGCATGCCCCCGGAACCCCTAGATGGTACACTCACTGATTGCACAACCGGTATCCCCAAATTATCTCTGGATACGGCTCTGTGTGCAAACTATACTGAACATTACAGTATCTATTGTAAACCCACAAGTAGTGATGAGATCCCCCCCTAAGTAATGGCCCTCCTCCAAAGTACACATGCAAAAACGTACATTCTGTGTCAGACCTGATGCAGAATGATGTCAGATCTGTTCAGAAAAATGTAGCGACCCCTGATACATGATATCATATCTGTATCATCAGTACCTGCAGCTACAACAGACTTTTCAGAACAGATTCTCTCAAACTGTATCAGCCTGACACGGTCAGTGCTGTATCAGTTTAATATAACAGACTGAACAGGTATGTTGTCTACGGAGCTGTCGCAGTCTGTTAGAAATTCTAACTAAATGTTATATACATCAGCGCTGGTACATTCTGTAGCTGTCAGGCTGTATCAAGGGTTGCTACATTTCTCTGAACAGATCTGATATCAGAGCTCAGCCCTGGTAGAAATCCTAAACAGGATCATATAGGATCCTACAGGATCCTGTAGGATCCTGTAGGATCCTGTCAGGATCCTAAATATAACAGGATCCTAACCAGGATCCTGACAGGATCCTGAACTTAGCAGGATCCTAACCAGGATCCTGACAGGATCCTGAACTTAGTAGGATCCTAACCAGGATCCTGACAGCATCCTGAACTTTGCAGGATCTTAATCAAGATCCTGACAGGATCCTAAACTTAACAGGATCCTAACCTAGGATCCTGAACTTCACACGATTCTAACCAGGATCCTGACAGCATCCTGAACAGTAGTACTAGAGGAAGAAACTAGAGTAAACTAAATTAGCTTTATTTATACTGAATAGCCTGAGCAGTCATATTTAAGCTGTTCTCTCTGGAAGTCAAGTATTAAGGAGTATCTCTTATTGGTTCAGTGTTACTACAGGAGGAAGCTATGCAGGATCCTAATCAATATCCTGACAGGATCCTAAACTTAACATGATCCTAACCAGGATCCTGACAGGATTCTAATTTACAGAAGCCTATAATCAGAATCTTGGTTAGGGAACTCAGAATCTTTGTTAGGGAACATCCTGAAATCAATACGAAGATCTTTTTATGAAGGATACCATAATATTTAAAACTAGACATTCTAGGATCCTGAGTAGGATCCTACCAAGAAAATCTAGGATCCTGAGTAGGATCCTACCAAGAAAACCTAGGATCCTGAGTAGCATCCTGCCAGGAAAATCTAGGATCCTGAGTAGGATCCTACTAGGAAAATCTAGGATCCTGAGTAGGATCCTAGCAGGAAAATCTAGGATCCTGAGTAGGATCCTAGCAGGAAAATCTAGGATCCTGAGTAGGATCCTACTAGGAACATCTAGGATCCTGAGTAGGATCCTAGCAGGATCCTGAGTAAGATCCTACCAACAAAATCTAAGATCCTGCGTAGGATCCTACCAACAAAATCTAGGATCCTGAGTATGATCCTACCAAGAAGTCTAGGATCCTGAGAAGGATCCTTGCTCCAAGTCCGCCTCTTCTGCTGGGAGAGAGGCAGGTGGGTGGGAGGAAAAGTCGGCACTCAGCAGGAGCAACTCTAGATCCTACCAGGAAAATCTAGCATCCTGACAATTAATTGCAGCACCCTGGGCGTGATCTTCCTGGGAAAATATACTGTAGGATCCTAACATAAATGACGTTAATAACAAAGAAACTGATCAGTCATTCCCAGTTAAGGTGACTCCACAGAGTTTCTTGAAAAATGGAAAATACAAGTTTGAGAGTGCAAAACATGTGCATAAACAATTCGGGAAAAGAATAAAACTAAATGTTATGCATAGTTAAACAGTCTGACAATCAAAAACTGTTACAATTACCCTTGCCAATTACCCTTCAAACTAATTTAATTCGAAAAAAACGAGTAATCAATAGGCCGATTTTAGAAAAATTCTGTAGAACGAGTAGTTTTTTTTCTGGAAAAATATTTTTAAAAATTTCGTTCTACAGAATTTTTTTAAAATCGGCCTATTGATTACTCATACTATAAGAAAAGTTTTAACGAAAGAAAAATTGGGGGTCACCAAAGTTTTTTTCGAATTAAACTAGTTTGAAGGGTAATTGGCAGCCATTTTGAAACGTAATTGTTGCCATAGCAACAACTGTTGCTATTTATTTGGTAACAGTTTTTGATTGTCAGACTGTTTAACTATGCATAACATTTAGTTTTAGTCTTTTTCCGAATTGTTTAATCACCTGTTTTGGACTCTCAAACTTCTCTCTTCCAGTCTTTGACAAATAAAATCAGACAGAGTAATGTAATGAAAGGGCCATTTTGGTCGGCTCAAGAAAGAATTACTAAGAACTTACAGAATCTTGTATTAAAGATCTTGTTTGCGATTCTAGTGCAATGCTCTGACAACTGAGCGACGGAGGCCGTTGCCGAGAGCTTGATCGACATACAATTTACCGATCTATCGGCGCATTACGCGAGACCTGGTAATGAGTCACGTAATTGTCACATGACACTAGCGCATAGAAATTTAAATTGTGAAGCAGTAAGAATGGCCGTTAGCGACGTTTAGATGCTGGAGAGGCAAAGTTTCTTACAATTGGATCAAACTTTTACAACGAATTAGCTTTGCATGTCGACTTGGTTGATGAGATGACTAACAAATATTACCGCTTTTCAGTGTATATATACTCGAAATTTGGACTAAGACGTGCCATAATGAATATCATTCAGCGCAGTGCCGCAGATTAGTATAAATATAAACCGACGATTATACTCAAGGTAAGGTTAAACTTATTTTATTCCCGAGATTTAGTGTCATTTCTTTGAGTGCATGTGCTAGATGTGGCTTATTTTTGGTGCTTGATAGCTAATATAGCCATTAGCTTCGCATAGACTTCAATTTCAAGATAAATTGTAACTAAAAATCTAGTTTAAAACCAGTCACAGTTGTTGTTCACTTGTTCGAATGTTCTCAGGATGTCGCCGCTTGATAGCGACGTAGTGTACAATATAATTCAGTTTGTAACTGAGAAAAATTAGAGTTGACTAGTCTTTTGTAGTTACAAACTACAGGTAACCTAATTGGTGCCTAGGTTTGCTGAAGTTTGTCCATCTGGCAACAGTAGAAATGGGGTTATTAATTGTTGATTTGTTGCTGTCTAGGACTCTAAGTTTGCTGATGGAGCTTCCTTTGACAAGTACATGTACAATTGTCTGGAATTATACAGAGTAAAATTACTATGAATACAGTATTAATAAAATAAAGTAATATAATAGCTCAGGGGAGGAATGGGTTACAGTAAAATGCCCTGTACCATGGCCACCTAACAGAATTTTGAATAAAAGTTATTTTTAAGCCAATAAAACCTAGATATACTCAAAAAAGTGAAAACAGTGGACTTTCTCATTACTTTGAGGTGTGGATAAATAAAATTGTGTCCGATCACTGCCTCACTCTACTGCGGCTTAATTGTTGGATGGTCACTGTAATATTTTGCATGTTTATTAATTTTAACTTCTTGTTGTCTGTGGATGCTTCCATATTTCAACTCTTTTTATTTTTTACCAGCTTTTGTTTTATATAGCCATGACTTTCTAAGGGCTTATAACAATTGGTATTGCATTGAAATTGTTAATGTAGTTACAGTAGATAATAATTGGAAAATATGGAAGTATAAATAAGTTTTGTGGAAACACCAAGCTTTCGGCCTGTTGACTCAGGCCTTCATCAGAGCAATGACAACAAGTTGTTGGCTCACATCATTTATAAACTTCGCAACTGATTAATTAAATCACGTAAGAATACAATGGCGTATCACATTAATTTTATTAAATAAAAAAACTAAATCAAGAATGTTCTCCGAAAATAGAATTAATAAAATAAAATTAATAAAATTAATGTGATACGCCATTGTATACTTATGTGATTTAATTGATCAGTTGCGAAGTTTATAAATGACGCAAGCCAACAACTTGTTGTCATTGCTCTGATGAAGGCCTGAGTCAACAGGCCGAAATCTTAGCAAAGAAATAGTTTACGTGGTGTTTCCACAAAACTTATTTATATTACATTATCACCATGAAAACTTTCAAAGAATTAAATATGGTATATAAGTATCCACAATTTATTATTTACTAGCTAATGTATTATATACACTAGTACTGTAAATTTGTACTTGTACAGTAGTCCCTCAGATATATTGACAATTAATAATGACAAATAAATTATTCTAGCAGTACAATATTTTGTGTTTTACTGTATATTTTACCTGCACATTATTCTAGAGGATTTCATATATTATAATCCTCATGCCACAAGATCTAATTAGAGGATTTCACATATTCTAGGAAATCCTACAGGATTTCACGTATCTTGCACAGGATCCTATACAAGATCCTGTAGGATGCTGTACAAGATCCTGTAGGATCCTATACAAGATCCTGTGGGATCCTATACAAGATCCTATACAAGATCCTGTAGGATATTGTATAAGATCATGTAGCCAGTAGGATCTACAGATCCTATAGGATCCAGTATAAGATCCTGTAGGATCCTAAGTAGGATCCTATAAGTTCTTGTACAAGATCCTACAGGATCTTGTAGGATCCTACTCAGGATCTTGTAGGATCCTACTCAGGATCTTGTAGGATCCTACTCAGGATCCTACAGGAAGATTCTGTAGGATCCTATAGGATCCTACAGGATCCTGTAGGATCCTACTCAGGATCCTGTGGGATCCTGTAGGATCCTACTCAGGATCCTGTAGGATCCTATAGGATCCTGACAGGATCCTACAGGATCCTAGTAGGATCCTAGTTTAAGAAAATTTAGGATCCTGTTAGGATCCTAACAGGATCCTACCAGGATCCTGATCAGGATTTCTACCAGGGTGATCAGACTGTGCGTTTTTACGTGTGTAATGGCCCTCCACTAGTAGCAGCTCCTGAAAGTAGTGGCCCCCAAAACCAGTGGCCTCCCAGAAATAGTGGCTTCCCAAAACTAGTGGCTTCCCAGAAATAGTGGTCCCCCAAAACTAGTTGATCTCGAAAATAGTGGCCCCTGAAAGTAACACCCCCCAAAACTTAAGCAGCCCCTGAAAGTAGTGGCCCCCTCGAAAATAGCACCTCCCTGAAACTAGTGCCCCCTTAAAGTTAGTAGCCCCCTGAAAATAGCAACCCTCGAAAATAGCAGCTCCCGAAAATAGCTGTTCTTGAAAGTGGTACGTCCCCCCAAAAAAGAATAGGGCCCCCTGAAACTAGTGCCCCCTCGAAAATAGCAGCTCCTTGAAAGTAATGGTTCTCCAGAAAGTAGCAGCCCACCAGGAGTAGTTCTAGTATTATGATGGCCCTAACATATTTTTGCCCCCAAAGGGTTAATCTACTACTGGTACATACTGTAGATATACTTCTCTAACCTCCTAGGAATAGTTCCTAATGCACCAATAACAACTTAAAACAACTTTCACTTTTTTAAACTTCCGTAAGACCACATAAACTCTTTGATTGCTATTGCTAGATTCATATACTTCTCAACTTTTTTATCCTCTTTGTCTTCTATTTAAAGTGCCCCTAACCCCCAAAAATGTTATGGTTTAGATTAAAAGCACCCTTAAGATTATGAAGAATGGCTTTGAAAGTTCGGCAATATCGGGTTTTGTGTTTAAAGGGTTTACTCCAGGCCCAAAACAAGTCTGTTCAAATGAAAGACTTATGTTACCATACCTCCGAATGGCTATTAGTTTCCTTTGACTTTGTTTGCATTCCCAATAGTATTTTAACGTCATTGAGTGATAGTAAACAAATCATAGGAGCAGGGAAATCTGTCTGCGCCTGCTTCAACCGCAAGTCTAGTGCGGGTTTTCCACTGGGGTTTTCCAAAGATAATTCAGTGTAAACAAATATGGCGGTCGGATGGCCAGGAAAAGGTTTGCTATTTAATATCGTTGCTTTTCTGCATTTTGAAATGTACAAGGGTCTCGACAAAAGCTACATGCATAGCCTGTAATAGAAATTGTACATAAAATAAAGAAAA
>CAXIUP010000163.1:0-45000 GCA_964035015.1 Corallium rubrum | reverse complement strand
ATTACATTTCTAATATATATATATATATATATAATTCGAATCAGTGCAGAATCAAGTGTTTTACTTATAAGCTAAACTTCTGCGCCACCATTAGGCAATACTCGTCGAAATTAAATCAACATTTACTGTCGTAGCACAATAGAAGTGTTCCTAAAATATTATTGCAATTCATTGGATCATTCCTGACAAGTTTCGGTTTATCGAAGCTCGCGTTGGACAAGTTGTTTTGAATTTGGTGATTCCTATTGGCTGGAACCAATCAAATACAAAATAGGAAGTTAGTAAATAAACTTCGTGAAATGAATTGGTTAGACCGAGCAGGTTGAGATAGCCTGCGTCCCAACTCCACCCCCAACCAACACCGCTGCCAAACGTTTTGCACATGCGCGACGTCCGAGCTCGTCCCAGGCTCATCCTCAGAAAAAGAGCGAGAAAACACTGAAATATTTGGACTGGTCCGAGAGTCCGACACAAAAGTTAAAATTATAAGCATACTACCAAAGAGATAAGGTAGGTAATTTGTGCATGGCTTCCTTGTCAATATTGTAACATATTCTGAATTTACCCCTTCGTAATTTTCTTTACCCTTTTTTAAAAACACAAATGAATAGTCGAGTCTTACTTGGTCTTCACTGTCTGGTTGTTGTCGCCACGGCTAGTTCCCACTTCTCTTGCAATGTTTACTCAGCGAATTCACGCATGCGCAAACGTTTGGCAGCGCTGTTCCCCCAACCCCAATATACAGCCAGCTACACGGGCTAAGATCGGGGTTAAAAGGGATGACTCAAATTGACCCGCGGCTTTCTAAAATACCGTGTGGCATCAAATTTGTGAGTCCCAGGCATGCGCTAAACGTCGCACAATAGACGAATTTAATTCAGACGAATTTAATTGCTTGAATTTTATTCGACGAAACTGCGACGTATAACTCGATTGAATACGACTCACGAATTAAGTTCGTCTCGGCAATTAAATTCGTCTGAGTCAGACGGATAATGCGATGACAATGCGTGTTCGAGTTACACGACGAATTATCGTCGCGTCGAATTAAATGTTTCTCTTGTGTCTGTGACAATTCGGCGCCATGTTTTCAAGAAATTGTTTTCAGGCTCCACGAGTCCAAGTAAAAACAATTAAATGCGACTGAATTTCGACGTTGAACTCGACGTCGCATTTACGTCGCATTTCCGACGAAGTTAATTCGAATTAAATTCGCCTTAATTAAATTCGTCTTAATTAAATTTGTCTATTGTGCGACGTTTAGCGCGCAATTAAGCATGATTTTTTCCTGACATTCTGAAAAAAGTACTTTAATTTGTATTTGTATTTGTATTTGTAATGGTTTTGTCTGACAACAATATCTTCCTTTGGGCGGCTTAAAAATTTTGTCCATTAGGGTATGTATTTTGAGGACATATTTTGGAAAAGCCACAAAAGGGCTGGACGGGTCCCTTTGAGTAATCTCTTTTAACCTCGAGCGGTGCTTGTTCTTGTGCAAACTGTGAACATAAAAACCTTCAGTTCCTCGTTTTGTGTGAATATCAACATGAACCTACTTACACCGATAAGCTAAATCTCACCGATCTCCTTTGCTATAAATTGCACTTAATAATTGACTAATTGTGCGCCCTTTAAAATGCCTTTGACAGGAAAATTAAGTTTGTCTTATTTGAAAGAACACTTAAAATGACAAAGTAACATTTTTTGCAGTTTTTCGTTTCCTTGCTTCGTTCTTGAGATATTTCAAGTTGTTAAGTTCGCGAGGTTATGTTTTGCACCCGTGTTTGTTTGTTTGTTTGTTTGTTTGTTTGTTTGTTTGTTTGTTTGTTTGTTTGTTTGTTTGTTTGTTTGTTTGTTTGTTTGTTTGTTTGTTTGTTTGTTTGTTTGTTTGTTTGTTTGTTTGTTTGTTTGTTTGTTTGTTTGTTTGTTTGTTTGTTTGTTTGTTTGTTTGTTTGTTTGTTTGTTTGTCGCCAGGATATCTCACAAATTATTGCACAGATTTTCATGAACGTTTGTGGAAATATTGATCATTGACAAAGGACCAACACTTTCAAATTTGGTTGAATTTGCTTGAAATTTGGATGAGAATTTAATATAAATCTGACCACAAGATTTTTATAGACTATGCTATCGTGCGTGTAATGTAAGTTAAGTTAAGTTAAGTTAAGTTAAGTTAAGTTAAGTTAAGTTACGTTACGTTACGTTGAGTTGAGTTGCGTTGCGTTGCGTTGCGTTGCGTTGCGTTGCGTTGCGTTATGTTATGTTACGTTAAGTTAACAAAAGAATGCCTTCGGAGCCAATCAAAACACAGAATAAAACTATTGACTCACGACAAACCACCGAAGCCAAAATAACTACTGTAAACCAAGTATTTAATAAGTCATTGTTGACAGCATCGAGCAAGATATTCAAGGGGCGGGTTATTCTCATATTCAGCATATTCAGCAAGGGAATGTTTTTACAAATTTAGTAAGTATTTTAAGTGTGAATCGTAGTCAGTTCTTAATTGTGATGTACTAGACGTTGTTGGAATGATGATAAACGTTTTTGAAAGAAAATTAATGGTCGTTGGTTCGCTGCATGGAGGATTTCCTATTCAGACGAGGCAATTTATGAATGAATATTGAATAACTTTATTTAAGTGTCGATGTATTTAGCTCTATTACAGCTAATTGGGGACACTATTTATATACGTTTTAAACTAAAATAGGATTTAAGATAAATATCTACCAGATCAAAATTTCTCTATTTTTACAATAATTTACCTACTAAAACTATTAAGAATATTTCTTAATACACCTATATACAATATGATACATAAATAGATAAATAGACAATGAGTCAAAAAACAATAAAAATTAAGTTGAGCATAAAATACAATTCCTGCAGTTATTATCAAGTATGCTTTCTAAGTCCTGTTTTCTAATATTCCTTTTAAAACATTCTAGGCTAGGTTTATCTTTACTTTCTTTGGTTAATTTAGACCATATAAAAGGGTCATAGTATCTTAAAGAATGTTTACTGTATTTTACTCTACTGTATCGCGGTATGTTAAAATCTGCATCTCGCAGTTTGTAATGATCAATGTTTTTATGAAGATTTCATTTAAGTGAACAGGACTTAAATTGTTCTTAATTTTGTACATTAATATTGCTGTGTCTTGAAGTCTTCTATCAATTAAACTTGGGAGATTAGCACGATTGAGTAGCTGCTGGTACGTAATAGTTGAGTCAGTTATATTAGCGAGGTTCAGATCACACTTCCAGTACCGCTACTGCTACCGTAAATATGGTTAAGCTGATGTAATGTTCGTTTTTTCGTCTTGTAATCGTAGTTGGTTTTAATCCTGGTATCGTAAAACGCTTTCTTTTTGCACAAGGTTTGAGACCTGCGACCATTACTGAACGTAAAAACAATATTTGACATGCTTAATAATATTTGCGGTAGCGTTAGTGGAAGTGTGATCTGAACCTCGCTATTATATACTGCTCTGAGGGCTCGCTCTTGAATTCGCTAACTTTCTTTTATCTGAAACCCGACAAAAGTGCCACACCAAGTGACAATACGTGAGATACGGTAAGATTGCAGACTTGTGAAGTTGTAGCTTTGCTGATGTTGGAATTAACTTCTGTAAACGTAATATCACCTCAACTTTTCTGCTACTTTTTCTACACACAGTCGTGACATGTTTATTAAAATCAAGAATTTCGTCAAGGTTTACTCCCAGTACTTTAAGATCTTCTCTGTTAGGTATTTGGTAACCATCAATACTAAGAGACACATCAATATCATTATCATTTGTTCGCTTGGGTTTTAACGTTATCGTCTGAAATTTCTCAGGATTCGCTATTAAAAAACTTTCTTCATACCAGTTTGATGCTGTTACCATATCATTGACTAAATCATCTTTTACTTTTTGAATTTCTTTACCCATGGCGCAGAGTTGATGGTCGTCAGCATATAGATACAAATGTGGATTTTTCATCTGTAATGGCATATCATTTTGGAACATGTTCCACAATAACGGACCTAATCAAACCAAATTAACTTGAAGAACGCATGTGGGTGTGTTCGTCTCACAACACTAAACATGTAGATATTCAAGCGATTGTATTTGATAATATCAAAGATATATAACCTCCGATAACTCAATATGCACATGCATGTAAGATTAATTTCCTTATCAAACAACCTGAAATATCTCAAGAACGAAGCAAGGAAACGAAAAACTGCAAAAGATGTTACTTTGTCATTTTAAGTGTTCTTTCAAATAAGACCGACTTTATTTCGTGTCATGGGCACGGTCTAATCTACCCTGCGAGTCAGAGCCCCTCTCCGACTTGCGCAGGCTTCGGGGAAAAGTAGGCACTGCCAACTGCCAACAAACTCGATATTTGTTTTTGAGCATGCCTGAACGGTTGCCAAGATACTATTTTGGGCCCAGGCTATAACAGGTTACTTGCTATTTTCGTGCTTACATTGTGTTCATAAACTAGAACTTGTTTGACCAGTTTAAAACCTAACTGACTCGCCTCAAACTTGGGGCGAAGATCGAGTTTGTTGGCAGAGCCCCCAAAGCCTGCGTAGGTCGGAAAGGGGCTCTGACTTGCAGGGTATGTCTAATCAGGAACAAATCAAAACTATTTTAAAACTAAAAAACAAAATTCCATTAGTATATGGTTAAAAATTGGCGCTTACGGTTCCATGGTTTCCAAAGTCAGTTTCCGGTGATCTACACTTGATGCTCGTTGACTTTTTCAAGGTCAATGCTGGCGTAGTTAGTTTCCTCACGAGTGCGGTCTCGCATCTTGGAACTGTCAGGTTGAAGTAAGACTGGGTCCAAGGAAGCGTAGGTCAAGGCGTCCGGTTGCTAACGATGAAAGAGAAGAAGCATGGATTGTAAAAAGAGGATAAAGGACTGAGGGAACACTTAACTTTTTAGTGAGAGGCGGCGCCCTAAAGACGTACCACGCTAAAAGACGTACCACCTGTGCTGAGTAAACCTTTTCAAGGTTTTTTCCGCCATGACGCAAGGGGCGCAAAACCATTGGGGCGCAAAACCATTGGGGCGAGCGCGCGGCCATGCCTATTTATCCTTGTTAAAATCATGGCGAAACCCGCGAAGCAAGAAGGATATCGCTTCGATTTTTGTCAAATTCGTGTTTAATCGTCGTTTGGACCACTTTTCTGTGGGCTGGTATGTTCGTTCTTTGATTTTAGACCATTATCGCTGATAACCAACGTGTAGAAACGCTATAATACGAAAGTTTCCTCAACTGAGGGGTGGCTGCGCGATTGTGGCGGACACGGGACGCGACTGTTTGTCGATTTTAGCAGAGACAAAACTCCTCGCTGTGCAGTGGGATACTGCGATAACAACAAACGCAGTCCAGAATGTTGGGTGAAGAGGTGTTGTCTTAAAGTTTTGGTTCTTAATAGCCGGGCAAATCACCAGATTTCGGCAGAAACTTGGCGTAAAGCAAACATTTGTCCAAAATTCTCAGTGCCAATGGTGTAAAATTTCTCAAAACTTACCAAATAAAATTGCTTCGTTCTTCAAAATAAATTAGACGTTTAATTCGATAAAAATGCAATCAATATGAACGATTCTATCTTTATACTTTAGTTAGACTTAAGCTGTATTTAAAGAGTTCCCGCTCTCGTTTTGTCCTGTATAATGCAAGTTAACGTGTACATACATATTTAATAGAAGTAAACATGCGTAACCCGAAACGTATCACTTTCCTGCGAGAAGGGGATCTAATACATAATACACTTCGTTAAGTTCGTTTGATAACGGGAAAGAGGATATTTCGGACTTCAGATGATGAAAATGAACCTCTGGTTACTCTACGCTTGAAGTTCGAGTGATTTACACGAGAGTATAGTTGGAGGTAAAGTTTTACATTGCGTTGCTGAAATCGTCACGCGGTCGTGCCCGTCATAACAGCAAAGCCACCCCTCAGTTGAGGAAACTTTCGTATTATAGCGTTCCAAGACGTTGGTTATCAGCGATAATGGTCTAAAATCAAAGAACGAACATACCAGCCCACAGAAAAGTGATCCAAACGACGATTAAAGACGAATTTGACAAAAATCGAAGCGATATCCTTCTTGCTTCGTGGGTTTCGCCATGATTTTAACAAGGATAAATAGTCATGGCCGCGCACTCGCCCCAATGGTTTTGCACCCCTTGCGTCATCGCGGAAAAAAACCTTGAAAAGGTCTATAAAGTGACTTTATTTATTGAGGCTAACATGATGGAACTGGTAGACCCTCATTTGTTGTGGAATAAAATGTCTCAACTTTCTGGGGCGTTTTTCAAACGTTAGACAACAAACGTTTCTTCAATTATTCGCCCTGAAGTTTTCACAATTGAAAGAGATACAGACAGGTAATCTCAAATTTTAGTTTAATATTATTTTTTCCATTTCGTTGCATAGACGTATTTCAAAAACAAAATTGTGCGTGGTTGGCTTCGCTTTTACAACGTGTTCAAAGATGGATGGGGAAGAAAGTACGGCCCTATTTTGATAATGTAAGCTAATGTAGACTTGTGGAATTTGCTGGAACCTATGAAGGAGAAATGAAGTTCGAGTTAACTCTGTACAACGTTGGCTTTCTCGTTTCCTTGTTCAACAGAAGAGGGAGGAATCGCTCGCTCTTCAGTCTCACAGGTTAGCAATCATTAAAATAATATGTGTGATAGTGTAGAATGACTGTGTCGAGTTGTAGTATCGTAGAAAAGTTACAAAATGAGGTCAAAAAATTACAAGCGAGAATTCGTGGTAATGAGTAATGATTTATTTAACTTCGTTAAACACAGGATGTGGTTGCCCAATCATCCGAGCCAGAGGCTCATGATTAAAGTGCACGACATAAGCTAAGCCCTAAGTGTTAATTTTACGGAGGGAGGAAAACCGCAGAATCCTGCGAAAAACCCTCGAAGCACAGGAGAGACCAACTAAACTCTACTCACGTGAAATTCAAGTTCGCCAGGCTATATATTTACGGCAATTCGTTCCCGGCCCCCACACCCTATATTTTCAATATGGGGCAATCCAACAGAATTGTGTATAAACAGTGAACTGCGTGAAACATTCGAGGTATAAAATTCGACAACACGATCTCTTACCAAAATTAAGTGTATATCTTAATTGTAAAATAGGGCTCGAATTAAGACATGGCCTTAATTTTAAAATAGGGCTACAATTAAGACATGGCCTTAATTTATCTGTCCCACAAGCGGGATGTTAAACTTGAACACATAAAGCTAAAAATCCTAGAGGGGTGTTGTGGTCGGGGTTTGAGAGGTGGGTCATTTATTCCGGAGGGTTGTGACTAGGTTTAGGGTCGGGGTTGGGGGGGGGGGGGGGTTAGGTTCAGGGCTACCGGGGGGTTTTGGTTAGGTTTAGGGTTACCGGGGGTTGTGGTTAGGGGTTGGGGTATGGAGGATGAGTTTTCATTTAAAATTAAGGATTATCCTTAATTCTAGGCGAGTTGAGAATTAAGGATAATCCTTAATTTTGGATGTGAGGTCGACCTGAATTCGAATGTAGCCAAGCCGAACAATTGCCGGTGTATTTAGTTCCACAGCTATTTTGTGTAGTTGTAAATATATATTTAATATCTTTCCAATTTTCGTTATGGCCCACGGCATATAAGCAAAAACAACTTAACAACCAAAATGACGTAATCTTTGCTTCACGGCAGCGACAAACACTCATTCAAAGAATGAGGAAATTTAAATTTTTGAAAAGTCATACGACTTCACAGGAGAGTCAGCCCCTGCTGAATAGCACTTGGTTAGCTCTCTTGGATCAACAATCCTGATTATGTAAATATGTAATTTAATTACTCGGGCTAGTGTGTACTGACATAACGCTTAATGATCAGAGACCGAGTCTAGGTTTCGGCTCCATTTTTTTTTTGTTTTCTTTTTGTCTACGTCGAAAATGGCAATCAACTCTTTCCTGTCCGAATTGGTCTTCAGTATTTTATTCTGGCTAACGCCAGACGATTTTATTCACCTCTGGGGAAGCCCTCGGACAGGAATGAGTTAATGCATCATCCCATCATTATTTTTTTTTTTATTTAATAATCTTTATACACGGTAGCCTTATCAGCTGTAAAAATATAAATAAATACTAAAAATAAAAAGCTGTTTTTCAAAGGGCCGTGTTATCAACTATCAAAAAATTATTAACAACTCTTATCTAATAAATCTAATAAACTATGTTAATGTTCTAAAACTATTACAACGGTTATCTTACAATATATGATTTAAAAATTTACATAAAAATAATACGTTTCCACAAATGTTAATTAGTTCATTTTAAAAATAGAACGTTTCAGCTTACATGTTTGAGTCAATTAAGAAGTCTATTTTTATAATCTATTGTTTGAGAATTCCAGATTTTAGCGGCTGCGTAGCTGAAGCTCCTCTTCATAGCATTTGTTGTTGGTTTCGATAGCATCAACATTAAGTTATTACTTCTTAAACTGTATTTTTCATTATTTGAAACACGAAACATTTCATTTATACTTTCAGGGCATTTATTTTGCAGAGCTTTTGTGACATCAGGCTTTGCGAAACTGATTCGTGCATGCTAAATGCTTTCTTTCTTGGTTTTCCTGATGTCTGATCAAGTCTTTCTCGTCTCGGATGTGTTTTGTGTGTTCACAGACATAGTTATTGGTCAGTAATGTCGCTGGCAAGTATCTTGATATTATATACGCTTACAATCGCACACGCCGTTGATTAAGTGACTTGACATATGAACGCTGTACATGTGTGGAAATAATACTTTCTTTCTTTGCTTTTTTGATGTCTGATCAAGTCTTTCTCGTCTCGGATGTGTGTTGTGTGTTCACAGACATAGTTATTGGTCGGTAATGTCGCTGGCAAGTATCTTGATATATACAATCGCACATGCCGTTAATAGCTCTGTTAATATTTAATACCCGAAGAGACTCGACATATGAACGCTGTGTACATGTGTGGAAATACGTTAAATACAGGCAATCGTGTTTCGTTATTGCAAATTGTGTTTTCTGTCGGAGAATTGGATTGTGTTTTGACTTTTGTCCGTGACCAACGTGTTTAATAGACTTAAGTCCTAGCACGGCATGTGACAACCTGCGTATATGATCGTGTCAGCGTAAACAAGACACTTAGGATAAAGGACTTGGGGCTAACCATACTTACTCGCAGCCAGCGACTGAATTACGATCCGAAGGACGCAGTTCAACGTGGCTGTATCGAGGCATATCAACCGCCATACGACACAGTTCAGACCAGGAACACTCGAAGGGCCAGAACGATTCTGGGCAGGACCTTTTTATGAAAGTTGCTAGGCCTTCTCGTTTCCAGCCTCTTCCCAGTCTTCCAAAGAACCCAAACCGACTACGCGGCCAAGCTCATGGCGGAAACGAAAGGCTTACAAACTAGGCTAGATTAACTGTTTGACTTTCAACTTTTGGCGGTGCAGAAGGAAAGCTAGTGATAAGAAAGCTAGGCCAGTGAACCTTCGTTGATCCGCGGTTGAGCTGGCTTGTATTATTTTATGCAGATGGAATAGTAAATGTCGGGAAACACTAAGGACATCATAACATCACAACTCTTCCTCAAACCATGCTGTGAAGTGAAAGTATTTTCGAATTTTGCTAGGCCTAAAAACTAGGCTAGAATAGGACTACGACAGCCGTTCCTTTCGCCTTCCGCCTCAAATAGCACGCAGCCTAGTGTCAAAACTTCCACGCAACGATGATGCGCTGGCTTGCTGGCGCTCAGTATCAATGACTTACTTTCTCCGGTGGTGGTTTTGGTGTTATCTTTGACTTATCAACCACCGCATACACAGGAGGCAAGCTGTTCGCAGCATCTGGAGGGCTCTTCTTACCAGCATCTGGAGGGCTCTCGTTACCAGCATCTGCAGGGCTCTCGTTACCAGCATCTGCAGGGCTCTCCTTACCAGCATCTGGAGGGCTCTCTTTACTAGGTCCTGCTTCGTCAGCTGCACGAGCCTGGTCTATCTTCGCTTGATCAACAGATTCATACGCGTTGTCTCCATCCATACTGTCACCCATAGCGGCGACATAACTAGGATTTGAATGATTTCCCACGTCATCTCTAGAAAATGAAATGACAGATTCAGTTATATAACCAGACACAGTGCTAACGTTCGATGCCTTATTTGGTTAACGTAGCGCGAAACCTGGCGTGAAAAAAGGTAGCGTCAAAAAAGTCGCGTTATAAATCTCGCATCAAAAAAGTCGGGTCAAAAACCTCGCGTCAAAAAATTCGTTTAAAATGTCCTGTCGAAAACGTCGCGTAAAACTGTCCCGTCAGAAAAGTTGTGTCGAAAAATTCCCGTCAAAAAAATCGCGTTAAAAAGGTCTCGAAAAATTTGCGTCGAAAACGCAAAAATCTCGCATCAAAAAAGTCCTTTAAATAGTCGTGTCAACAAAAACGTCGCGTCTAAAAAGTCGCGTAAAAATGTCGGGTTATAAAGGTCGTGTCAAAAACGTCGCGTCAAAAAAGTCTTTAAAAAACGGCGCTTCAAAAATTTCCCGCCAAAAGTCAGTCCAAAACGTGTGAAAAAATTCTTGCTTGTATAACGTATCAACAACGTCGCGTTAAAAGTCTTGTGTTAATTTTAAGTTGTGTCAAAAAAGTTGCGTCAAATACATCGCGTCAAAAATGTCCCGTGCTATCGCTTCAACAGAACGAACGAACTGGCAGAACTCACAGTGCTAAAAGCGATGCTCTGTTTGGTGTCAAAAATGTCGCGTCAAAAAAGTCTTTTTTAAAAAACTACTTACTCTCTTCTACTCATGTCTCCTAAAAATAAACGAAAATAGTCTTAGTAAGAAAATTGTGTTCCATGAAACGAAAATTAGGTTTCTTGTATTTGAAACAGATCTTAACGTCACGCTATTTTAAAATATCTTTGACAGGAAAATTAAGTTTGTCTTATTTGAAAGGACACTTAAAACGACAAAGTAACATCTTTTGCAGTTTTTCGTTTCCTTACTTCGTTCTTGAGATATAGACGAAATTGGAGTTTCGACTGCGCATACAATCTGAGTCGGGATAAAACGTAGTTCATTTATAACATGAGGCTGAAGCAGCCGTAGTAAACATAACATTTCTGATTTCAGAAACTTTTTAATGTTTAGGTATTCTATAAGGATAAAATTTGCTTATCGATTATCCTTGACAATAATCCTAAACGTAGTGTCTAAAAATAATGAACTCAAAACATGAAAAAACAGTCCCAGCCTGTGTTATCTTCCCGTTATGCTTTAATAGACACAGTGTAATTTGCATTGGGGCCCAAATTGAATAGGAAACTAATTTGCATGTGGGCCTAAATGAAACTACGATTTGGTGTATTCCAGTTTGTTTGATATACAAATTAAACATCTTGACGTCACATGTGCATAATGAGTTATCGGAGAAGCAAATAAATAACCTTCTTCGATAACTCATTATGCAGAGGTGACGTCGAAATGTTGAATTTGCAATGTCAAATAAGCCGAAATATCTCAGCGAAGCAAGGAAACGAAAAACTGCAAAAGATGTTACTCTATGTCATTTTAAGTGTTTTTTTCAAATAAGACAAACGTAATTTTCAATTGTACTTTAAGATTATATGTCTCTCAGGCACGGCGGAGCGATATATGAAGGGGTGGGGCTAAAAAGGGGATCAGGGGGGCAGTGCACTCTCCCTTTAAAGCCTCGTTTCCATATAATCGCCATGATGGAGAGATGAAATGAAAATAAGGCTGTATTTATGTATAAAGTAAAAAATGGAGAATATTTAGAAAACATTTCTAAAATTTTCAAAGTTGCAAATAACCAAGAATATGGCTTACGCAGTAACAGTCTCGATTTTTCTATTGAAAAACCTAAAACAAATTTTCTAAAAAAAAGCATCAGTTATTCAGGTGTTAAAACATGGAGTAATTTACCAAGGTCTTTAAAGGACGACAATATTTCCCTAGGGCAGTTCAAGGTTCTACTCAGAGACAGATGTACATGTATATAATGTAATACATGCAGTGATTAGTAATAGGTTATTTATTTGTATTTATTTGATGTAGGTTAGTTATTTAGTAAGTTTTTGTAATTAGTTTCTAAATCATGTGTACATAGTTTTTAAGTTTTGTACGGCTCCTTGGAAAGCAGACTTTTTTACAGTCTGCAGAATACCGTATGTAAATAAGATTAAATAATAATAATAATCTCCGCATTCGCTCAAAAATTCGGAAGTTCAAAATAAATTAAATACTGATTTGGAAAAAGTACACCAGTGGTTGGTTGATGGCAAATAAGCTTACGTTGAATAAAGATAAAACAGAATACATGGTACTTGGTTCAAGACAAAGACTAAGTAATAAAAGTAGCGTGCTGCGTAGGCATGCAGTGTAGAAATAACAATCGAAATATAGTAAGGTTAAATATACTGCGGAAAAAGAGAACGTAGGAGTCTAACGTTTCGAGCGAAGGCCCTTCGTCAGAGAGAAACGTAAAGAGTGTAAACAAACAACGAGCTTATATACGGTAATCACGTGACCAAAAATAAGCCAATCAGATAAAAATGACAATAACAAACTGATAATGAGATGTGAAAAATCAGCCAATCAAATCAAAATAACAATAACAAATCGATAATGAGATGCGAAAGACATTTGCTATTCAAAGACTAAGTAATATCGATAATGATGTTGAAATAAAATTAGGAGGCACAGATATTTAAAAAGTTAAATATACAAAAACACTAGGTGTTATTGTCGAAGATCAACTATTATGGAATAAACAAAATTTTTCTTTCTAAAGTCACTAAGAGTATTGGTGTTTGGCGAAGAATAAAGAGGTCAGTCCCAAAACATACATTAATAAACATATTTACAACATAGCTTTGATATAGCAACGTTTTTGATTGGCTGTCGTGCGTGCTCCATAACTCGATGGAGCACGGCAAAAAAGCGCGGGAAACATTTTCAAAACAAAACTGAGTTTTAAATTGACTTTTTATGGCCTTTTATATTATCAAAATACCAAGTCATTTAATTTTATTGAGTAATAAAGAACAACGACCCAGAAAACATAAACTTGGTATGGGTAACCGTGTTTAAACTGTCCTTTTGGTTGGATTTTAGTCAGAACAAAAAAGACTTGGCTACGAAAGTAGAAAAAACACAACAACCAAAACGATTCGCCGGCTTGTGAAAGGATTTAATGCTATGTTATAAAAGAAATGGCTCATGGTTTAGTGTGCTCCATCGAGTTATGGATGCACTTGGGAAATTTGGAGAGCACTCAAGAGAGAGCGAGAGCACTCGGCTACGCCTCGACCAACTCTTACGCTTTTTTCGTGCTCTCCCAATTTCCCGCGTGCATCCATAACTCGATGGAGCACGCTAAACCATGAGCCATTTCTTAAATAATGCTGTGGTTCTTCCACACTTTGTATGGGAAAATTGTAGCGATTATCTATTAGATAAATTACAAAAAATGCAAAACAGGGCGGCTAGGATAATTACTGGCCGATCCTACGAAAGTAGATCAGAAGATGTTTTAAAAGAGCTAAATTGGAAATCATTGAAAGAAAGAAGGCAATATAACAAGGGAATATTTATGTATAAAGACAATAATAATATACACCCTGAGAGCATAACCAGCATGTTTCAATTAAGCAACAATACAAATTATCAGCTTCGAAGTAATAACATTACATTTTCACTTTCAAAACCTAACACTAATTTTCTAAAAAAAAGTAATAGTTATTCGGCAGGAATGTTTTGGAACAAGTTGCCAAAAATAGCAAAAAACAATGATCTTTCCTTAAATCAGTTTCAGGCAATTATCCAGGACAGTGATCTGTAGTATTGTGATCTTATTTACTTTGTGTGTGTGACTGTTGTTTATATAGTAGATAATTTAATTTTTGTAAATAGTTTAGATAACTTTTTATCATAGATGTAAATAGTGTAAACGCCCCCTTGAAAATCAAATGTTTAGGAGCTTTGAAGGGCTACCGTTTTTAAATAAGATTAAATAAAATAAAAAATAATAAATAATAAATAATAAAACAAAATAAAAAAATTAACTCGGCGATCGCAACGATCAAAAATCATGTCACTGTTTCCATATGATCGCTAAGGCGGCCACTGGTTGATCGCGGCCGTTGTTTTAATGGTCCACTGGGGTGCATACTGATCACCAAGATCGCTGAGATTGCAAAATCACCGTTTCCATATAAAACGCAACAATCGCGATTGCAGCGATCGTTGCGTCAGTGGTTTCGATATGATCGCTACGATCGCCAAGTTAATTTTTGAGTGATCGTAGCGATCATAGCGATTATAGCGATTATATGGAAACCAGGCTTAAGAATATACAGTTAAAGGCTTCTAGGACAGCGTCGGCCACGGTTGAAATCCAAATATTACCAGGGTTAAGTCACGTTGGCCTGAAAAACAGAGAAAAAAAAATCTCTTCTCGACGTTTCGAGCGAAGGCCCTTCGTCAGGAGAAATTAATTTCTCCTGACGAAGGGCCTTCGCTCGAAACGTCGAGAAGATTTTTTTCTCTGTTTTTCAGGCCAACGTGACTTAACCCTGGTAATATTAAGAATATACAGTCTTCTACTTACTCTTATAGCTTCCACCGCCTGAACGTTTGCAATACCAGATTATCAAAATAAGTATTATGAGAAAGACGATACCACCAGCTACAACGCCCGCAATGACGGCAGTGTTACTTTTCTTTTTCTTCTTGTCGACCGGGGTTGGACCTAAACAATAAATAGTTATGAGCAATACACGTAAATAATGCAGAATAACTGCAGTGGTTGATCAACAGGTTTCAGGAAGATTCACAACAGATAGCGTGTTTAAGTTTCATCTGTTCATTAAAACAACAAGAATGTCATCGAAAATAAAATAATAAAGAATATGAATTTAATTTACCGTTCTTTCCTATTTCACATATATACAGAACTCGCGATCAAGCTCTCGGCAACGGCCTCCGTGGCTCAGTGGTCAGAGCATTGCACTAGAATCGCAAGGTCGTGAGTTCAATTCCTGCCGGAGGGCCTGTGTTGTTGCATTTTTCGCAACTGCTCCCGGTTTGGTCTTAAAATGTATATATTCTACACTCGAATTTTCCTTCACCCTAAATCCTTAGAACATGCTATGTAATCGAGTGAAATGCCCAATATCATTTATATATATATATATATATATATATATATATATATATATATATATATATATATGTATGTGTGTGTGTGTGTGTGTGTGTGTGTGTGTATGTGTGTATGTGTGTATGTGTGTATGTGTGTATGTGTGTATGTGTGTATGTGTGTATGTGTGTATGTGTGTATGTGTGTATGTGTGTATGTGTGTATGTGTGTATGTGTGTATGTGTGTATGTGTGTATGTGTGTATGTGTGTATATGTGTATATGTGTATATGTGTATATGTATTTGTGAAATTCATTACTAATTCATGAGTTTTGCAGCCAATCCAATTTCAGAAATTACGTCACATGTTACCCCTGTAAACCCCATACAAACTAAAACCAATGATGCTAATTAGTTACAACCACTAGTGGATGTATACTCTTCTGATACAACCACTAGTGCTTGTAACTAATTAGCATCTCAATATCTCAAAGGGATTTTTACTATTCATTCATTTCAAAAGTTGTTTACAACACTCGCGTCCTTGTTGTATTGAATATACAATCACTCGCCTTCGGCTCGTGATTGTATATTCAATACAACACGGCCGCTCGTGTTGTAAACATTACATGTGTATATGTATATGTGTATATGTATATGTGTATATGTATATGTGTATATGTGTATATGTATATGTGTATACATGTATATGTGTATATGTGTATATGTGTATATGTGTATATGTGTATATGTGTATATGTATTTGTGAAATTCATTACTAATTCATGAGTTTTGCAGCCAATCCAATTTCAGAAATTACGTCACATGTTACCCCTGTAAACCCCATACAAACTAAAACCAATGATGCTAATTAGTTACAACCACTAGTGGATGTATACTCTTCTGATACAACCACTAGTGCTTGTAACTAATTAGCATCTCAATATCCCAAAGGGATTTTTACTATTCATTCATTTCAAAAGTTGTTTACAACACTCGCGTCCTTGTTGTATTGAATATACAATCACTCGCCTTCGGCTCGTGATTGTATATTCAATACAACACGGCCGCTCGTGTTGTAAACATTACATGTGTATATGTATATGTGTATATGTATATGTGTATATGTATATGTGTATATGTATATGTGTATATGTGTATATGTATATGTATATGTATATATGTATATGTATGTGCTATTTACAGAATGAGCAGCCGATCTTTATGGGCATTTACAATGGCGAGCCGAAGGCCGAAGGCGAGCCATTGTAGATGCCCATAAAGATCGGACGCGAATATTTTAACTTACTTACTTATGAATTTCAGCCGCTAGTGTCTAATAACTTTGATAAAAGATTGATGTTTTATTAATCAATGTTTTAACAGTATTTAAATAATTATTGAGTCGTTTATCTTTGTTCTTCCGAGGGCTTTATATCGCATAAAGCCCTTGAATACTAATTAGAAAAGAAACGAAGAAAAAAACTAGGAAAATCTTTGTCCAAGGTAGAAAAAATAGATAAAACTTTGTTGGAAAACCTCCTGAATAATTATTTAAGTCAGATAAATCCCTCGAACGTCAGGATTTATGCTATATAGAGCCCTCGGACGCTGCGCGGGTCTTTATATAGCATAAATCCCTCGTTCTCGGGTTTTATCCTATACTTACAAATACCTGATTAAACATTCACTTCTTTTGAATTTTCCTTATGAATTATTAATGAATTTGAGAAGTAATATATCATACACGAGAAGCCGTTTATTATCTGATTTGAAAACACCGAGAAGTGTGTTGAAAAACGACGACGCGATAGCCGAGTTTTTTAACTCACTTCGAGGTGTTTTTAAATCAGTTAAATAATTATTGAGTCGGTTTTCTTTGTTCTTCCGAGGGCTTTATTTTCGCATAAAGACCTTGAATACTAATTAGAAAAGAAATGAAGAAAAAAACTAGGAAAATCTTTGTCCAAGGTAGAAAAAATAGACAAAACTTTGTTGGAAAACCTCCTCAATAATTATTTAAGTCAGATAAATCCCTCGAACGTCGGGATTTATGCTATATAAAGCCCTCGGACGCTGCGCGTCCTCGGGTCTTTATTATAGCATAAATCCTTCGTTCTCGTGCGTTATCCTATACATAATAAACGTCTTTCGAGTGTATGGTATAGCTTCTCAAACAAATCAGTATTTAAAGAGAAATTTGAGGTAAAACTTGTCTTAATTTATGGGCGTTTATAGCCCACTTTCATATATAGCGATTAATTTGAATATTCTTTTATGTGCATCTTAATAAGCCTTTCTGGCCTCGTTTGTGTGTTTGTAATTCAAAAGAATCTTTGCTTCATAACGAGGCCAGAAAGGCTAATTTAGATACACCTAAAACAATATTTAAAGCGGTGGACTTCATGAAAGTGGTCTATTACCACATTTCACAACAACGTCTCAGTAACTGATTCATTATGTTTTCCTCATGAATTATTAATATTTGAGAAAAATATATATTTAACAAATAAAACACAAAGCCCCGTGCATATGTACTCTTATAAAGGTTCGTTTGACGTCATTTGAACACGAAAGTAGTTGAGTAGAGCACTTGTTTCGTGTTCAAATGACTACAAATGTACCTTTCTAAGAGTACATATATGCAGAGGAGTGGTATGTTAAAGTACGGTAAAGCGCTCTCAAATTGTCAGAATTCATGCCACAAAAATAAAATAGATATCTATAGAAAGCTATTAATTTGTACAATACAATGTTTTATTATATGGCTGGGTTTGATTTCCGGTCCGTATGCAAAACGACGCACGCTGATTGGTTCCTGAGAGGTCGGGATTTTACGATATTGCCCTCGGGGTCAATACGCTTTTTTCTCGGCCCTGTAAGTTTTGGCGAGAAGATTTCTGAGTTGATTTGAATACAAATAAAAGAGTACTGGGTATCTTTATTCAAATATTCTGAACAATAAAATGTGTTGGAACATTACTGCTGGTTTTCTTTAAATAAAGCTGTTTATCTGAAAATGCGACAAATAAAAGCCGAACTAGTGTAAACAAGAAGGCCAAGAAGCGACACATACAAAAGTTAACAGGCATTAAGGTAAACAGCATGCTCCGAAGGCGAAAACAACGCTCCAAACTTGAACCAATAGCCATCTAATATATTCCTTATTAACCCCGTTTGCTCTGCCTGTACGGGAAAGTATTTGCCCTCGGTTTTATCGCACAAACCTCGCTCCTTCGTCGCTCGGTCTGTACGAAAACCTAAGGGAAATACTTTCCCGTACAGACCTCGCAGTCGGTTAATAAGTCGTTAGGATTTGATTTTGCGATAAACACAAGACAATAATAGTTGTAAATTTTTCAAGTAAAACCAGAGAGCTTCACTCGGGGCGACTTAAGAACAAAGCGTTTCATTTTGTTCAATTTTTTTTTCGCAGTTCGATTCCGAGATAACTTTCCAGCAAAACGGTGTCAGTGATTTTATTTATTGCCTGGTTTTGATTTTATGACTTATTTTGTCCGAATGTTGGTCGAAATTCAAAAACGTTCTTGTATTCACTAGTACAGACCGAACAAGCGAGGTCAATAAGTAGTTTATTATATCGCCATATAATGTTGTGAACGTTCTGTGAAAACTCGATCTATCTTTCTTGCGAACTAAACGAAAATGGCAGACATTTCCCCATTTTTAAAGTACTTTCCGTTGAGCTAGCATCCTGAACTTTCTACCCCAAATAGTATTTTTCAATTGCTTTTGTTTGACATATTGCGCAAGGTCGTATGTTAAATTGTTGAATAAAAAAATCAATTGAAATCCTATAATACTTGTTGTTACGAACGTTTTGGACATTTTAAAAACGTTCACAAAACGTGGAAACTCGAACTATACATCAAATGAAAGCTTATAAAATTTCTAACAACATACCTGCACGATATATTTCAACAACGTGTAGTTCTGAAATTATAATCCATCTTGTTGCCGATATACTGACATGACTGCCATTTTGTTTATAAAATTAACTTACGGTCCTGCATTTTTTTTTGGGTTTGGTTTTACTATTTTGCGGTGATAAACACGTCTTAGTTCACGATCACCTCGGTTGTCTTTGATGTACCGCGGCTGTTTATTTATAATAATTACTCCCAACCACGCATGAATCAAATTAGTTGCTATTAATTTGATTTATGCGTGGTTAAGAAAATAAGTATAGGTTATTTTGAGGCCACGAGGGGATAAACACATATCCCCGAGGGGCCTCAAAATAACGTACTTATTTTTCACATGGCGAGGTTGACAAGATTTCATAAGATGTGGTGCGGGGGATATTAGATGGGAAGATTAGAGGAGAATATTATAGCGAGGAATAGTAGAGGGGAATATTAGAGGAGAATATTATAGCGAGGAATAGTAGAGGGGAAGATTATAGCGAGGAATGGTAGAGGGGAATATTAGAGGGGAATATTAATCTATTGCTTTGCCAGGGGCTATTGAGTATATTCCCCTAAAATAACAAAGGAAACCGAGGCATGTGAAAAATAAGGGTTAATCAACGGTCAGGTAAGTAAGTTATTTACCTCAACCTCGGTAACTATACGTAAGTTATTTACCTCGTCCCTTCGGCCCTCTGTAAATAACTGACGTAGTTACCTCAGATTCGGTAACTAACATATACTTAATTTCATTCTGAAGTCGAAACGAATGAAATTAAACACCGCAAAATAGTAAAAAAGCAATGCATCATATATATTTCCCTCTAGAATCTAAAATCATTTCTCGACCAACAGAAACTAAATAGAATTTTTGTTAAAATTCTTCAAAATGATTTTATTGGCCTTCGATACTAATTTAGACATGAGGAACGATAAAAAATTTCGACGAAAGACGGACGGGAAAAATCGTATAAGAAATACTACAATTTGACGTCTTGCTGTGAGTAGGAGTTTTTGCGGCCCCTCGGGCTGCATTTGGATAAAAGCCGAGGGTCGAGGTAATTAACAGACTTATTTCAAGATGACGTACAGTCCGTTCTGCGCATGTACGAAACTAATGTTTACATCTTTATTTACAAAAGAATACTAATACCTTATTACTCGGGCTACCTGTGGTAGCCGAGTCTAAGGTTTTGGCTCTGTTATTTTTATTTTTTTATTTTTTGGGGGGTCGTGGTCATTATCGCGCGATGGCGATTTCATGGCCGCGTTGTTTCTTGAACGAAGCTTTTCTTGCCATTTTATCGATGTTTTTGAATATTTCCACGACATTTCTTGGCACACTACACAGCAGTCGTCTCAAACAAAGATGTCAGAGTAGTCGGACTGTCAGCGAATCAATGTGTATTAAAAATAATCGGAAACTTTAAACTGAAGAAGTGAAGGTCATGTTTAATTATTGCAAAACCGAGGTTTGGTAGAGTTGTCTCCAGATGATCAGTGGTTGCCTCTTTTGAACGAAGTTTTTATTGCCATTTTATCGATGTTTTTGAATATTCACAAGACATTTCACTGTTTCTCAGTTGTTTACTTGTTTGAATAGCTTTGCAAGTGACCGAGTTATAGTTGATCAGTAATTCGGCTGACAATTGGCTTCATTTCATCATAAACATGCTTACAAAGGCTTTACAATGTTTACAACTGCACACGCCGGCGATCGCGGTAGACCTAGTACGTAAAAGATGACGAGCTATTTCAAAACATGCACGTTGGTCCTGGCCTTGCTGCTTTATAGTCCGACAACTACAAAATGCAAGTATAATAAGCAGGTACGAAAAGGCATTTGCTATTCCTACCGTCGATGAGAAAAAGGGAGGGGTGCAACTGTTTATGTCCGCCCTTTCTGAACAAAAACAGCGTCTTCAGAAGTGTTAATTAAAAGAGAGAAAAAAAGATAAATTAAGTGAAAACACTGTTTATTAGTGATTAATATGTATTTAGAACGGTATTAGCAAATAACGAATAATTCAGTCAGTCATTTTACATACCGTCAATCAGCTTTATACTTGACAGGTCGACAGTGTAATTGCCAAGTTTACCATTTTTCACTTTCTTAAGTTCAGCTAACGGTGATGATCGTGATGTATTAAAAATAATTGTGACATTTGCAACAACGCTTCCCTCGCTAAAACAATAAAGAAACAAATGTACATCAGAATTTTACTAATGATATAATAATCATATAAAAATGATGATGATAATGACGATGATGATGATGATGATGGTGATGATGATGATGATGATGATATTAATGATGATAATGATAATGATGACGATGACGATAATAATGATGGTAATGATATTAATGGAAATTATGATGATAATGATGATAATGACGATAATAATGATGATAATAATAATGAAGACAATAATACTACTAATAATAATAATAATAATGATGATGATGATGATGATGATAATGATGATAATAAAAATTATGATAATAATGACCAAAGTAGATTATTCGGTTCCGATTCTTCATACACTTATGCAAATTACTTCGGGTAAAAACATATAAATTTCGCGCTTCAACTGTAAGGAATTTGCCCGTGATATTGCGATGTAAGAAGAGCAAAGAATGTTACCAAGGCGTCCTCGAAAGCAGTTAGACTCGAAAAGATTACAGAATTCGCTTCGTGCTAATGTTTTAACTTTGGTAAGTGATATTTCGTTGGTATTTTGCTGCATTTTTACGTTTATCACAGAACAACGAATCTCAAACAAATAAATGTTGAACTTTGCTTTGCCTTAACAGATTTCCAACGACCTTCAGGCCGTCGGATGTCGATGTACATGGAGGGTGAGCGAGGAAGACACCGAACTGGCGACGAAACAAATAGCTTCCAAACGCTTGGAGCTCGACGAAGCACTATCAGAAATATATGGTGTGCAATTTTTTTTCTCCTGTATCACCGGTGTAACGTCCAACCGGAAACATCCGGAGAGCAAACGGCAGACGAACGGTATCGCTGGTCCGAGTAAAATGTATCCTGCGATAAGCGTACTTTGTGGTATACCGCGAGACAGAAGCGTGCAACGAGAATGCCTTGTTTGCCGCTTTGCATAACCAAGACGTCGAACCGCAAGTGAAACGCATCAATACAAGAGCAAGTAACGAGGCGGAAACTGCTGCGAAACAACTCTTTCAAGTGGTTAAAGACCATGATAATGCAGCGGTGCAGCAAATGGTCGACGAATCCAATGCATATTGCTATGCTGAGTCAGCACGCAGATCGTCCAATGAAGATTCTGAGGTGGAACAACCAAGCCAGCCCAGGCACTTTCCCACAAAGCCCTTTCGTGTGATGGTTGTGAACGAAGTGGAATTTGTGGGAAAATTAAACAAGGCTATTGGCATGTTGATGGCAGATGGCCTTGTCGCAGATGGAAACTGGGCAACGAACGCAACTCTGCCAAAACCGTGCTTCTCCTCTACGAGCGAAGTTAGTGCAACGATTAAGAAGATAGAGAAACTCATGAAGATGTGCGACCATGCGTTGTTTCAATCAGACGTCTACGCTAAACCACCCGAGGCGACCATGACCTATCTCAAAATGATAGACGTCAGAAGTTACCTTCACAAATTACTGAGTAACGAGCCGATTCGCGAGATGGTCATAAAGCATTTCCAAGTACTGGAGAAGATTCTGTCGCACCCAGCATGCGAAATCATCAGCCAGATTTCGTTCAACGTGGATGTCATCGAAGTCTCCGACGGGATTTGTTTTCAAATATCTACGAGGACTTTCATCCCTTGTCCGATTCCACAATCTCATCGTGGAAAAGTCTCTCCAAGGGCTTTTATCCCGTACGATAGCTCGACTCCACCACAGCCAGATTTTTTTCGCGACGGTATTTTAAATTCGTTCAGCGAAGTCGCAGTTCGAGTGAATTTTTTAAACAAGCTCTACCAGTGCTTGCTGGCCGCAAGGATGCCCCACAAGGTCAGAAAGTTGGTCGTGGCTGGACCTAAAGACTCCGGTAAGACGTCATGGGCGTCAATTTTCCATCGTATCATTCCCTCCAGTTTCATCGCGTCCATCACAAACGAGCGGCAGTTCATGCAGTGCGGCCATGATCACCGAAACAACTCAGCTGGTATTCGTGGACGAATGGTCACCGGGAACACTGGACACCGACCTAGCGAAAACGATTCTTCAAGGCGGCTGGATGGTAACAGCCGTGAAGCACGGGAAGGCGAGATGCGTGATGAACAATAGTCCGTTTTACATTACGACAAACCAAGTTCCACACTTTGGCAAAGAGGACGAAAATGTAAAGAGAAGAATCGTTGTGTTTACAACAACCTCCTTGCCTGAAACGCAACCAGGAGTCGATCGTTGGATCTTCGATCATGCCATGGACTGTGTTGCGTGGATGGCAAACGAAATCAACCTACATCACGATCTGGTTAACGCTGACGAGCTCTGGTACGAGCAAGAAAACTCCCGTGATATCACGATCAACAACGAGGAAGGAGAAGATCTCTTTGACAGCAACACAATCCAGCACATTTCTCACGCTGATCTCGAAGAATCCATTTGTCCAGCTGCAGAAACGGACGTCATCCACAGAAGTTTCGAAATCGAAGCAAACCATCGACGACTCGCCAGAAAAAGACGCACAAAGCACGATGTGCTTTTAAGTTCCGACGAAGACTCGTGCGAAAACGAAGAATTACCGTCAATGAATGTTCCTACGTTAGATGCAGACCACAACAGCTCGTTCAATGAAGACCTTCTGTTCTCGAGGACTCTTCTCCAGCCACAAAATGACAATCTTCCGCTGGAAGAGGACGACAGACTGTCGACAACGCTAATTCAACCTCTCGTTTCTGACGAGAATACGGACGAGGAACACAGTGAAGAATCTCCCCAGTGCGAACGGCAAAGAAACGACGAGTCACAAACGGCAACGTTCTGTTGCAACACGCCCGATAACGACGCTCCTCAAGAAGATTTTGGCCAAACAGATTATGAAGCCCTGGAAAACGAAAGAGACGGCAACCAAGAACCAATCTGGCCGCGCGTCATGACACCAAGTTCGTGGGAGTTAAACAGCGCCACCTATGTCAGCAAGGTAGCCGACATTCTTCGCTGGAACTGTGACTTGAAAGATGTTGACCGAACTCACGCATTGTCATTTATCGCGAGGAAAAAGAAAGCTGAGAGAGAGAGATCGAAAGGAGAAGGAGTTTTGGAGCGCAGCAGATCCTCACATAGATGCTTGGATGTTGATAATCGGACAGCGAAGAGAAGTCTTTGATCTGAACGCCTTGTTAGCGAGACACAAGAATGTACCAAAATATTTGGACGCATTGCGCAAAATGGTCAACGTCCAGGTGCTGCCTTGTTCGTGTCCCGTGGCAAAAGCATTGAAAGATCACGAAAGCAATGACGACGTAGAGGCACAGCAAGAAAGTAACGACGACAATGTTGACAGGGAAGGACTTCCGCAACGGCCACAATTAAGCTCTCAAACGTATTGGACAAAAATAAAGTCCTGGAGGCCATGGTAGAGGAAATTGTTTTTTCCCAATATTGTGTGACTACTACTGACCCGTTGAAGTTGGATTTCTATTGTTTTGATGTTGTTTCGTTTTTTTGTTTTTGTTTTTTCCCTTTACTTTTTTTTATCCTATTTCTGTTTTGGAAAAGAATAATAACAAATAAAAGAGAGTAAACTTTGCTTGAACGTAGCGCTTCCATAAATTGACTTTACTCAGACTAATATAACTCGGTACCCGTGGTATCCCGTCGGTAGCCCGTTGGTAGCCCGTGGATTCTAATCCAATCTAATCTAATAATCTAATCTAATCATCTAATGAAACAATCTAATCTAATCATATAATCTAATCATCTAATCAAATCATCTAATCATATAATCTAATAATCTAATCTAATCTAATCTAATCCTTTAATCAAAGAATCTAATCTAATCTAATCATCTAATCTAATCATCTAATCTAATCATCTAATAAAATCATCTAATCATATAATCTAATGCAATCTAATCTAATAGTCTAATGTAATCATATAATCTAATCATCGAATCATCTAATCTAATCTAATCTAATCTAATCTAATCTAATCTAATCTAATCTAATCTAATCTAACCTAATCTAATCCAATCAAATCATCTAATCTAACCTAATCATCGAATCTAATCATCAAATCATCTAATCTAATCATCTAATCTAATCATCTAATCTAATCATCTAAGCTAATCCTCTAATCTAATGCTCTGATCTAATCATCCAATCAAATCATCTAATCATATAATCTAATCAAATCATATAATCTAATCTAATCATCGAATCTAATCATCAACCCATGTAACCTAATCTAATCTAATCTAATCCAATCCAATCTAATCTAATCATCTAATCTAATCTAATCATCTAATGAAACAATCTAATCTAATCTAATCATATAATCTAATCATCTAATCTAATCATATAATCTAATAATCTAATCTAATCTAATCATCTAATCAAATAATCTAACCTAATCATCGAATCTAATCATCAAATCATCTAATCTAATCATCTAATCTAATCATCTAATCTAATCCTCTAATCTAATCATCTAATCAAATCATCTAATCATATAATCTAATAATATAATATAATCATCTAATCAAATAATCTAACCTAATCATCGAATCTAATCATCGAATCATCTAATCTAATCTAATCTAATCTAATCTAATCTAATCTAATCAAATCATCTAATCTAATCTAATCATCTAATCTAATCTAGTCTAATCAGCTAATGTAATCATCTAATCTAATCATCTAATCTAATCATATAATCTAATCATCTAATCTAATCATCTAATCAAATCATGTAATCTAATCTAATCCTCTAATATAATCATCTAATCTAATCATATAATCTAATAATCTAATCTAATCATCTAATCAAATAATCTAACCTAATCATCGAATCTAATCATCAAATCATCTAATCTAATCATCTAATCTAATCATCTAATCTAATCCTCTAATCTAATCATCTAATCAAATCATCTAATCATATAATCTAATAATATAATATAATCATCTAATCAAATAATCTAACCTAATCATCGAATCTAATCATCGAATCATCTAATCTAATCTAATCTAATCTAATCTAATCTAATCTAATCTAATCATCTAATCTAATCTAATCATCTAATCTAATCTAGTCTAATCAGCTAATGTAATCATCTAATCTAATCATCTAATCTAATCATATAATCTAATCATCTAATCTAATCATCTAATCAAATCATGTAATCTAATCTAATCCTCTAATATAATCATCTAATCTAATCATATAATCTAATAATCTAATCTAATCATCTAATCAAATAATCTAACCTAATCATCGAATCTAATCATCAAATCATCTAATCTAATCATCTAATCTAATCATCTAATCTAATCCTCTAATCTAATCATCTAATCAAATCATCTAATCATATAATCTAATAATATAATATAATCATCTAATCAAATAATCTAACCTAATCATCGAATCTAATCATCGAATCATCTAATCTAATCTAATCTAATCTAATCTAATCTAATCTAATCAAATCATCTAATCTAATCTAATCATCTAATGAAACAATCTAATCTAATCTAATCATATAATCTAATCATGTAATCTAATCATATAATCTAATAATCTAATCTAATCATCTAATCAAATAATCTAACCTAATCATCGAATCTAATCATCAAATCATCTAATCTAATCATCTAATCTAATCATCTAATCTAATCCTCTAATCTAATCATCTAATCAAATCATCTAATCATATAATCTAATAATATAATATAATCATCTAATCAAATAATCTAACCTAATCATCGAATCTAATCATCGAATCATCTAATCTAATCTAATCTAATCTAATCAAATCATCTAATCTAATCTAATCATCTAATCTAATCTAGTCTAATCAGCTAATGTAATCATCTAATCTAATCATCTAATCTAATCATATAATCTAATCATCTAATCTAATCATCTAATCAAATCATGTAATCTAATCTAATCCTCTAATATAATCATCTAATCTAATCATATAATCTAATAATCTAATCTAATCATCTAATCAAATAATCTAACCTAATCATCGAATCTAATCATCAAATCATCTAATCTAATCATCTAATCTAATCATCTAATCTAATCATCTAATCTAATCATTTAAGCTAATCCTCTAATCTAATGCTCTGATCTAATCATCCAATCAAATCATCTAATCATATAATCTAATCAAATCATATAATCTAATCTAATCATCGAATCTAATCATCAACCCCATGTAACCTAATCTAATCTAATCTAATCCAATCCAATCTAATCATCTAATCTAATCTAATCATCTAATGAAACAATCTAATCTAATCTAATCATCTAATGAAACAATCTAATCTAATCTAATCATCTAATCTAATCCTCTAATCTAATCATCTAATCTAATCATCTAATCAAATCATCTAATCATATAATCTAATAATCTAATCTAATCATCTAATCTAATCATCTAATCTAATCATCGAATCTAATCATCAAATCATCAAATCTAATCTAATCATCTAATGAAACAATCTAATCTAATCTAATCATCTAATGAAACAATCTAATCTAATCTAATCATATAATCTAATCATCTAATCTAATCCTCTAATCTAATCATCTAATCAAATCATCTAATCATATAATCTAATAATATAATCTAATCATCTAATCAAATAATCTAACCTAATCATCGAATCTAATCATCAAATCATCAGATCTAATCTAATCATATAATCTAATCATCTAATCTAATCATCTAATCAAATCATCTAATCATATAATCTAATCTAATCATCTAATCAAATCATCTAATCATATAATCTAATAATCTAATCTAATCATATAATTTAATCTAATCATCGAATCTAAGCATCAACCCATGTAACCTAATCTAATCTAATCCAATCCAATCTAATCATCTAATCTAATCTAATCATCTAATGAAACAATGTAATCTAATCTAATCATATAATGAAACAATCTAATCTAATTTAATCGTATAATCTAATCATCTAATATAATCATCTAATCTAATCCTCTAATCTAATCCTCTAATTTAATCATCCAATCAAATCATATAATCATATAATCTAATCATCTAATCTAATCATATAATTTAATCTAATCATCGAATCTAAGCATCAACTCATCTAACCTAATCTAATCCAATCTAATCTAATCATCTAATGAAACAATCTAATCTAATCATCTAACGAAACAAGGTAATCTAATCTAATCGTATAATCTAATCATCTAATCTAATCCTCTAATCTAATCATCTAATCAAATCATCTAATCATATAATGTAATAATCTAATCTAATCATCTAATCTAATCATCTAATCTAATCATCGAATCTAATCATCAACTCATCTAACCTAATGTAATTTAATCCAATCCAATCTAATCATCTAATGAAACAATGTAATCTAATCTAATCATATAATCTAATCATCTAATCTAAACCTATAATCTAATCTAATCATCGAATCTAATCATCAACCCATGTAACCTAATCTAATCTAATCTAATCCAATCCAATCTAATCATCTAATCTAATCTAATCATCTAATGAAACAATGTAATGTAATATAATCATATAATCTAATCATCTAATCTAAACCTATAATCCAATCTAATCATCGAATCTAATCATCAACCCATGTAACCTAATATAATCTAACCTAATCCAATCCAATCTAATAATCTAATCTAATCTAATCATCTAATGAAACAATGTAATGTAATCTAATCTAATCTAACCTAATCTAATCTAATCTAATCTAATCAAATCATATAATCTAATCTAATCTAATCATCTAATCTAATCTAGTCTAATCAGCTAATGTAATCATCTAATCTAATCATCTAATATAGTCATATAATCTAATCATCTAATCTAATCATCTAATCAAGTCATCTAATCAAATCATATAATCATATAATCTAATAATCTAATCTAATCTAATCTAATCTAACCTAATCTAATCTAATCTAATCTAATCTAATCTAATCTAATCTAATCTAATCTAATCTTCTCAAACATGCTGGAAAAAAATAAAGTCCTGGAGGTCGCGGTAGAGGAAATTTTGTTTTCCAATATTGTGTGACTACTGACCCGTTGAAGTGGGATATTTTTTGTTTTTGTTCTATTTCTGTCTTGGAAAAGAAGAATAACAAATAAAAGAGAGTAAACTTTGCTTAAACGTAGCGCTTCCATAAATTGACTTTACTGAGACTAATATAACTCGGTAGCCCGTGGTAGCCCGTCGGTAGCCCGTGGATTTTAATAGGTTTATATAGGGTAGCCCGTAGCCCGTGATTGTGAATACAAAATAAGTTTCAGATCATTTGCATAAACCTAATTTATTCAGATTGTCGAAGAGATCGGTAGCCCGTGGTAGCCCGTCGGTAGCCCGTCGGTAGCCCGTGGTTTTAATAGGTTTATATAGGGTAGCCCGTAGCCCGTGATTGTGAATACAAAATAAGTTTCAGGTGATTTGCATAAACCTAATTTATTCAGATTATCATCGGAAATTAATTGGCAACGATCGTGGGTGTAAAATATTTAAGATTGTGCTGGGAAAACACACGTCATTTCTCTTCCCCAACGAATTCAGTTTACTGTTAAATGGTACGGGCACATGCTGCTGTTGATTGGAAGTCCTTGACAGGGGCTTTCACCAAACCGCGAAGACTCCATGTCGAAAAGGACGAGCACGGCTTAGATCGGTGTCCCGTTCCGGTATGTGATCATCCTGGTTTTGCAAGTCGACGAGGCTGTCGAAAGCATGTAAATGTGAAACATCCGTGGTATAAATACTTCGACGAGAAACCACAAATCGTGGCAAGTCAAGTGAAAGAAAAGACCGAGGTTAAGTCGACGAGGAACAAACTGACACTACCATGCTGTTCGATCGAAAATGAATTCTCTCGTTCATTTTCGCTTTGGTTACAGAGCACTGCAGGTGGAGGCAAAGCCGAAAAGCAAGCCGACATCTCGGTCACGCGAGCCCTTAAATTCATTAAATTTTGCTGTTTACAGTCGGGAGAAGACGAATCGACCGTTCTGTCGACTGTACAAATCATCGATTACTTTCTCGGCTCTTCCAAACTCCTAACCGATTTCCTTGACCATCTCCAGTTGTCCTGGAAAATGGGTCAATCTGGTCAACTAGGCTACGTATCAAGTTTTTCGGAACTTCTCGATTTTCGTAAGTTTAATTCCCCGCCGGGATGCGTGCTACAGAATTTTTCGGTAACAGAAGTATACATAAAACGGGCGAAGAAGTGCCTGGCAAAACAAATGCGATCCCACTGGACCACCGACCTTGATATTGAAACGCTCGAGTCCAGACGAAGCTGGGCTTCCTTGAGCGAGTTGCAGACGGTGATCCCCTTTCACATTGGTCGTTACAAGGAGATTTTGGAAGAGTGTAAGAAATGATCGACTCTTGTAAGTTCAACAAATTTGACATTTGCAACGCGATTCCTCGCGGTGTTTATGTTTGTTAAGGTAAAGGGATGTCGACCGATGACCTACCTACACTTGACCGTTAACATGTTTGAAAGCGCTAAAATGAATGGTGGGATGGTTGACCAAACTAGATTTAAAACAGCGAAAAAGTACGGGTTCAATTCCCTATATTTTGACCAAATCAGCCTGGGAATTGTCGACGACTACGTTCGGTATGTAAGACCACTACTGCAACCAAAATGCGAGTACTTGCTCGTAAATCGTAACGGTGCACAATTTCAGAAACTCACTGAACTCCTAAGCATTCTAGTCTTTCAGGCAATCGGAAAGTACATTCATCCCACAAGATATAGGCAAATAATAGAAACCGAAAGTGCAGTTGCATTAGACGTGGAGGAGCAGAAGATGGTGTCTGAGGATCAGAAACATAGTTCGAACGTCGCCAAAGTGCATTACCAGAAGTTGCGCTCGCGAGAGGTTGCCATCAGAGGACGAACATGCATGGAAAAGTTGCGCGGGGTCGAAGGAGAAGTTATGGACACTTGCGTTGAGCAGTTGAAAGCAGAACGTATCGACATCACCGACAGCGATCGCAGTGATTGCAGCGACAGTGAAAAAGAACTTGAACTTGTCAACAGAGAAGTGATGTGTCTGCAAGAGCCAACACCGCGTAAACGAAAAGAACCTATTAGGTTTACCAAACAAGAAGACGATTTTATAAGAAGGGGCTTGGAAAAGTTCGGACCACGGTGGTCGTTTATCTTACGTCATCCTGACTATGATTTCCATTCTGGCAGAGAAGCAAGAACACTAAGGATGCGAGCGATCGCCATAAAATTATTGTAACAAATGTTCTGATAGAACGTTGAAATGATAAATGAAATAAAAATTAGAAAATATCTGACACTAGAATGTTTTGTTTTTAAGGGATCTGTTGGACAAAAGTTAATGAGAACAGCGAGAAATATAATATGAGCAACAGAATGCTAAATACACATTACATATACGATGATACAGCCGCTTTAATTTTCTTTCGAATATAAGAACCCGTTCTATTTTGTTTTTATTGAGTGAGGTGGCCTAGATTTTCCCCAACAACGATGCAAATATACACCCATATTAGATAGCGCGAATTTATAAGCTATATATATATGCATGAAAACCAGAGCAAATAATATGTAAATTACATGTGAAACTTATTTTATATTCACAACCACGGGCTACGGGCTACCCTATATAAACCTATTAAAATCCACGGGCTACCAACGGGCTACCGACGGGCTACCACGGGCTACCGATCTCTTCGTGAATAAATTAGGTTTATGCAAATGATCTGAAACTTATTTTGTATTCACAATCACGGGCTACGGGCTACCCTATATAAACCTATTAAAATCCACGGGCTACCGACGGGCTACCGACGGGCTACCACGGGCTACCGATCTCTACGACAATCTGAATAAATTAGGTTTATGCAAATGATCTGAAACTTATTTTGCATTCACAATCACGGGCTACGGGCTACCCTATATAAACCTATTAAAATCCACGGGCTACCGACGGGCTACCGACGGGCTACCACGGGCTACCGAGCTCTATGGTAGTCGTCAGCCGAAAACGATAGCTAGAAGCAACTTTTACTTTCTCTTGGTTATATCTCTTGAAATGTGAAGGTATATACATGGCACGTACATTTAATAACGTATCCATGGATGACTATCATTTTTTGATAGCGCTGTGCCTCGTATTTGTTTGAAAATGCTTGCAAACTTTGGAAGATTAAACGAATGTTCCTTTTCAATGCCGAACGAAATCGTTATCAGTAAAGAGGAACTACGACTTCCTATTTTAGGAAGTATTAGTTCCTTTTAAAGGAACAAAAGTACCCATTTGCGGAACTGTACGTTCCCAAAGGGGGACCGCATGCTTGTTCCGCTTTCAAACAGCGGAACCAACCGTTCCTAATTTGGAAAAGAGAACGCCTTGTTCCTTTTCGATCTGTTCCCATTGGGAAACTGACCAAACGATTGTGTTCCCAAACTAATGTCGGAACTAAATGTTCCGCTTGACATAGTACCGAAAATCAAAACAAAGCTTAGCGGCTTCCAAAGTCGAATTTAAACTCCACTCTCATTTGACTGGCGGGGCATCAGATTTTGTGCTTGAGCGATAATCGAAATCCCAATGAACCACTTTACCATTTGTAACGATGGTTTTATCAATAGTTCTCTCAGACAGCTATTCTATAGCTTAGAACAATGAAACTAAATGGAACAAATTTAAGGATACGATGATGACCAAAGTAAATTATTCCGATCCGATTTAAATCTATATGCAAATGCGTATGAACGAAAACGTATAAATAAGTGATCTTGAACAAAATATAGTTCGAAAAGCCCGAGTTTCGCAACGAAATGTCACCGCCACGGCCTCGCAAGGAGCTGGACTCAAAGAGATTACAAAACTCGCTTCGTGCCAACGTATTGACCTTGGTAAGTCATTTTAGTTATTATTTTATTTGATACGCAGCCCGAGATGCTGTAATATGTAAGAATTCTAGCATAACTTATGTTCGTGTTGTCAACCTTTTTTCAGATTACCAATAATTTACAGGCTGTGGCGTGTCGAGCAACGTGGAGGGTCAAGCAGCAGGACGTGGAACTAGCTACAATTAGTGACAAAACCTCTTCGGACACATTAAATAATAATTTATTTTATAGAAAATTACATAAACATAATCCGTTGACCCCCTCCCCCCTTTTCAATGTTGGTGTACAACAAGATCATGTCGTTAGGAAAGCATGTGTAATGTAGACAGCGATACTTTGGCCACTCAACATTGAAAAGGGGGGAGGGGGGAATATATCCTTTAATTAGGAGAAATGTCCGAAGGGTTTTGTCACTGATTGTAGGTTTCAAATTGCTTCGAAACGACTACTGCTTGACGACGCAGCTTCATCCATAAACGGTGTTCAATTCTTTTTTTCCTCTATTACAAGCGTATGCTCTAATGCAAAATCGAGTGAGACAGTGCGAGGGTTTTAATGAAAATATCTTGTTTGCAACCCTGCACAATCAAGACGTCGAGCCAGAAATCAAGCCAATTCGAGTGCGAACAAAAGCGGAGACAAACAACGAAATGGAGACCGCTGCTCGACAGCTATTTCAAGTCGTTAAGGATCACAATAACGCCACAATCCAGGCGATGCTCGAGGTGTCTAATGTGTACTGTTATAGAAATGCGGAAGACACGTCATCAGCCGACAACGACGAGAATAGAACAAATTTCCTTTTCTCGATAACTGATGACGACCACCCTCGTGCGGAGAGAGTCGAAAGACGGAAATTGCCTTCTTCGTCCACAATTACACGGAGTGATGACCCTGGTGAGAACGTAACCGGTTATAACCAAGGTGAGGAAGAAACCACTGGAATGCCCCTGGAACCCAACAACGCAGAAACAAGCGAGCAACCAACAATCCTATGTGCACACAATGACTATGTCGAAGACGACCAACTATCACAGCAGCCGCTACAGGACACACCCAATACAGATGAACAACCATTAGCATCAACGATACATCACGTGCTACCAGTTTATGATCCACCGCCAAAAAAGGACGATTGTGGTAAGAATGCAACACCCAGCACGTCCAGTCACATTGGGAAAGATGACGCGCCACTTATCGATCGCGGAGAAACGTCAACGTCGCGAGTATTAAACGACCACACGTCGGCAGCGGAAGAAGACGAGGAACAGGAGATGGACAGCTGCGATATGAAATTTTACTCTCCACCATCTGGTTGGGTTCTTAATGATAAGACGTACATGGCGAAAGTTTTCTGTCTCATCAAGAATAACTTGCTAAAAGACCTGCAAAGAGGCGATCTCTGGACGTTTAGAGAGCAGAGGAGAAGAGCCGAGCTGAGAAGAAATAAAAAGGAACGGGACTTTTGGACACAGGCTGACCCCAAAATTGACGCGTGGATGCTTATCACTGGTAGGAAGCGGGAAGTTTTCGATGTAACATCTTTTGCCCACCAGCACCCGCACAGTGTTGGAGAACTGGAACGAGTTCGAAAAATAGTCAACGTGCTGGTGCTGCCTAGTCGATGTCCTGTCGCAATGGCACTGGCAGACCCCGAAGTAGAAGGGGGACAAAACGAAGACCAGGAGGTAGATAGTCAAGGAGAACCACGGCGTCCGCAGCTCAGCTCGCAATCCTACTGGACGAAAATCAAGAAATGGACACCTTGGTAACGAACAGTGTTCGATCAGTTCAATAACGTTTACAGTGACGTTTCGTAGGCAAGCAATTAAAGTAAACTTGCATACTATAGTTGTCGTGTTATTTACTGTAAACTGAGCGAGGTAGAAGACAATTTAATATACTTTCGCTTTTTTTTCTAACTGTCGAGTGAAAACTTAGTTTTGCATAAAATCGACCGGCTACCGGCTACCCTATATAAACCCTATTAAATTGACCGGCTACTGACCGGCTACTATAGTCAGACGACCGGCTACAGCCAGTCTGTAGACGGTCGTCTCTTTTTTTTCTAAGTGTCGAGTGAAAACTTAGTTTTGCATAAAATCGACCGGCTACCGGCTACTCTATATAAACCCTATTAAATTGACCGGCTACTATAGTGAGACGACCGGCTACAGCGAGTCTGTAGACGGTCGTCTCTTTTTTTTCTAAGTGTCGAGTGAAAACTTAGTTTTGCATAAAATCGACCGGCTACCGGCTACCCTATATAAACCCTACTAAATTGACCGGCTACTGACCGGCTACTATAGTGAGACGACCGGCTACAGCGAGTCTGTAGACGGTCGTCTCTTTTTTTTCTAAGTGTCGAGTGAAAACTTAGTTTTTCCTAAAATCGACCGGCTACCGGCTACCCTATATAAACCCTACTAAATTGACCGGCTACTGACCGGCTACTATAGTGAGACGACCGGCTACAGCGAGTCTGTAGACGGTCGTCTTTTTTTTCTAAGTGTCGAGTGAAAACTTAGTTTTGCCCAAAACCGACCGGCTACCCTATATGAACCCTATTAAATTGACCGGCTACTATAGTGAGACGACCGGCTACAGCGAGTCTGTAGACGGTCGTCTCTTTTTTTTCTAAGTGTCGAGTGAAAACTTAGTTTTGCATAAAATCGACCGGCTACCGGCTACTCTATATAAACCCTATTAAATTCACCGGCTACTGACCGGCTACTATAGTGAGACGACCGGCTACAGCGAGTCAGTAGACGGTCGTCGCTTTTTTTTCTAAGTGTCGAGTGAAAACTTAGTTTTTCCTAAAATCGACCGGCTACCGGCTACTCTATATAAACCCTATTAAATTCACCGGCTACTGACCGGCTACAACGTAAAATGACCGGCTATCCTTCATTTGTAGCCGGTCGTTCTTTTTTCTTTCTTTGTAAGTGTCCTTTACAATCAGGTTAAGACTTTTTTTTTAGTTTAAATTTGTCTAAAAATAGTGTAAGTTCGACAACTTCTTGAAAACAAAAACACTGCAGGTTTGAACTATTCCATTCGACATTTAGACCATTTTCAGACAAATTTAAACCAAAAAAATCTAAGTCTTAACCTTATAATTGTAAAGGACACTTAGTTCTTTTTTTTTCTAAGTTTCCTTTAAAATTATAACGTTAAGACTCGGGGGTTTTTTTTGGTTTAAATTTGTCTGAAAATGGTCTAAATGTCGAATGGAATAGTTCAAACCTGCAGTCTTTCTGTTTTCAAGAAGTTGTACACTATTTTTAGAGAAATTTAAACTAAAAAAAAGTCTTAACCTGATTGTAAAGGACACTTACAAAGAAAGAAAAAAGAACGACCGGCTACAAATGAAGGATAGCCGGTCATTTTACGTTGTAGCCGGTCAGTAGCCGGTGAATTTAATAGGGTTTATATAGAGTAGCCGGTAGCCGGTCGATTTTAGGAAAAACTAAGTTTTCACTCGACACTTAGAAAAAAAAGCGACGACCGTCTACTGACTCGCTGTAGCCGGTCGTCTCACTATAGTAGCCGGTCAGTAGCCGGTCAATTTAATAGGGTTTATATAGAGTAGCCGGTAGCCGGTCGATTTTATGCAAAACTAAGTTTTCACTCGACACTTAGAAAAAAAAGAGACGACCGTCTACTGACTGGCTGTAGCCGGTCGTCTCACTATAGTAGCCGGTCAGTAGCCGGTCAATTTAATAGGGTTTATATAGGGTAGCCGGTAGCCGGTCGGTTTTGGGCAAAACTAAGTTTTCACTCGACACTTAGAAAAAAAAAGAGACGACGGCCTACTGACGCGCTGTAGCCGGTCGTCTGACTATAGTAGCCGGTCAGTAGCCGGTCAATTTAATAGGGTTTATATAGGGTAGCCGGTAGCCGGTCGATCTTAGGCAAAACTAAGTTTTCTCTCGACACTTAGAAAAAAAAGAGACGACCGTCTACTGACTGGCTGTAGCCGGTCGTCTCACTATAGTAGCCGGTCAGTAGCCGGTCAATTTAATAGGGTTTATATAGGGTAGCCGGTAGCCGGTCGATTTTAGGCAAAACTAACTTTTCACTCGACACTTAGAAAAAAAAGCGACGACCGCCTACTGACTTGCTGTAGCTGGTGGTCTCACTATAATAGCCGGTCAATTTAATAGGTTTATATAGGGTAGCCCGTAGCCCGGGGTTATGAATATAAAATAAGTTTCAGGTCATTTGCATAAACCTAATTTATTTAGATTAGATGATTGGATTAGATTAGATAAAAAGATTAGATTAGATGATTAGATTAGACGATTAGATTAGATTAGATGATTATATGAGATGATTAGATTAGATGATTAGATTAGATTAGATTAGATGATTAGATTAGAAGATTAGATTAGATGATTATATTAGATTAGATTAGATTAGATTAGATTCGATTCGATGATTATATTAGATGATTATATTAGATGATTAGATTAGATTAGATGATTATATTAGATGATTAGATTAGATTAGATGATTAGATTAGATTAGATTAGATTATTAGATTAGATGATTAGATTACATGATTAGATTAGATTAGATTAGATTAGATTAGATTAGATTAGATTAGATGATTAGATTAGATGATTAGATTAGATGATTGGATTAGATTAGATAAAAAGATTAGATTAGATTATTAGATTATTAGATTATTAGATTAGATGATTAGATTAGATTAGATTAGATTAGATTAGATTAGATTAGATTAGATTAGATTAGATTAGATTAGATTAGATTGGATTGGATTGGATTCGATTGGATTCGATACGATTCGATTAGATTACATTAGATTAGTTTAGAAGATTAGATTATATTAGATGATTTGATTAGATGATTTGATTAGCTGGTATACCATTCCTGGCTATTTTTCGTCTTTCAGATTCTAATTTTAACTAAAAAATCCCATGTCACTCATGTGAACATGCACTTTCGTTGATGCAATGCAGCTAAAAATGAGATTCAATTAAGCAACTAGGCTGAGTATGACATGTGTGTCATAAAGGCGCACTGGCTTTAATATGCCTTCGACTCTGCCACTTGATATTTAGTATGCTCTTGAAAAGTCCCTTGTGGGAAGAAGTAATTAAATTTGTAAATTGTGAAACTATTTGTCCCCATTGTCGTAGCGGATAGAGCTCGGTTAATTGTACATGCAATGAGACCCGTGCATTGTAGTCGAGTGACATGTCCGCTTGTTTATCAAATTTGTTAAATCGAAAAGTCCCACACGGAAATTAATTGGCAACGATCGTGGGTGTAAAATATTTAAGATTGTGCTGAGAAAACAGACGTCATTTTTCTTCCCAACGAATTCAGTTTACTGTTAAATGCTACAGGCACATGCTGCTGTTGATTGGAAGTCCTTGACAGGGGCTTTCAACAAGCCGCGAAGACTCCATATCGAACAGGACGAGCACGGCTTAGATCGGTGTCCCGTTCCGGTGTGTGATCATCCTGGTTTTGCAAGTCGACGAGGCTTTCTCAAACTCATTAATAATTCATGAGATAATCAATCAATCAGAAGCGCTGAATTGCACCACGTGAAGGGACTTGAAATACCAGGGAAGTACTGGGCAGAGGACTTGAAATATTATTTCCAGTCCAAGGACTTGAAATAATATTTCAAGTCCTTGGACTTGAAATATTACTTCACACAATCGGTTATTCATCCATACACTAATTACTAATGCACTAATTCATTTTGGGAATACACTAAGTGATTTTGAGAAGTCATGTAAAGGCCTCCAATTCGGACTAGACCGGGTTTTCAAGTACTCGGAATTCGTTGCAGTCCTCGGCTTCGCCTCGGACTGGAACGAATTCCTCGTACTTGAAAACCCGGTCTAGTCCTCATTGTCGGCCTTTACATATTACGTCGAAAGCATGTAAATGTGAAACATCCGTGGCATAAATACTTCGACGAGAAACCACAAATCGTGGCAAGTCAAGTGAAAGAAAAGACCGAGGTTAAGTCGACGAGGAACAAACTGACACTACCTTGCTGTTCGGTCGAAAATGAATTCTCTCGTTCATTTTCGCTTTGGTTACAGAGCACTGCAGGTGGAGGTAAAGCCGAAAAGCAAGCCGACATCTCGGTCACGCGAGCCCTTAAATTCATTAAATTTTGCTGTTTACAGTCGGGAGAAGACGAATCGAGCGTTCTGTCGACTGTAGAAGTCATCGATTACTTTCTCGGCTCTTCCAAACTCCTAACCCGTTTCCTTGACCATCTCCAGTTGTCCTTGAAAATGGGTCAATCTGGTCAACTAGGCTACGTATCAAGTTTTTCGGAACTTCTCGATTTTCGTAAGTTTAATTCCCCGCCGGGATCCGTGCTACAGAATTTTTCGGTAACAGAAGTATACATAAAACGGGCGAAGAAGTGCCTGGCAAAACAAATGCGATCCCACTGGACCACCGACCTTGATATTGAAACGCTCGAGTCTAGACGAAGCTGGGCTTCGTTGAGCGAGTTGCAGACGGTGATTCCCTTTCACATTGGTCGTTACAAGGAGATTTTGGAAGAGTGTAAGAAACGATCGACTCTTGTAAGTTCAACAAACTTGACATTTGCAACGCGATTCCTCGCGGTCTTTATGTTTGTTAAGATAAAGGGATGTCGACCGATGACCTACATACACTTGACCGTTAACATGTTTGAATGCGCTAAAATGAATGGCGGGATGGTTGATCAAACTAGATTTAAAACAGCGAAAAAGTACGGGTTCAATTCCCTATATTTTGACAAAATCAGCCTGGGAATTGGCGACGACTACGTTCGGTATGTAAGACCACTACTGCAACCAAAATCCGAGTACTTGCTCGTAAATCGTAACGGTGCGCAATTTCAGAAACTTACTGAACTCCTAAGCATTCTAGTCTTTCAGGCAATCGGAAAGTACATTCATCCCACAAGATATAGGCAAATAATAGAAACCGAAAGTGCAGTTGCATTGGACGTGGAGGAGCAGAAGATGGTGTGTGAGGATCAGAAACACAGTTCGAACGTCGCCAAAGTGCATTACCAGAAGTTGCGCTCGCGAGAGGTTGCCATCAGAGGACGAACATGCATGGAAAAGTTGCGCGGGTCGAAGGCGAAGTTATGGACACTTGCGTTGAGCAGTTGAAAGCGGAACTTATCGACATCACCGACAGCGATCGCAGTGATTGCACCGACAGTGAAAAAGAACTTGAACTTGTTAACAGAGAAGTGATGTGTCTGCAAGAGCCAACGCTGCGAAAACGAAAAGAACCCGTGAGGTTTACCAAACAAGAAGACGATTTTATAAGATGCGGCTTGGAAAAGTTCGGACCACGGTGGTCGTTTATCTTACGTCATCCTGACTATGATTTCCATTCTGGCAGAGAAGCAAGAACACTAAGGATGCGAGCGATCGCCATAAAATTATTGTAACAAATGATCTGATACAACGTTGAAATGATAAATGAAATAAAAATTAGAAAATATCTGACTCTAGAATCTTTTGTTTTTAAGGGATCTGTTAAACAAAAGCTAATGAGAACAGTGAGAAGTATAATATGAGCAACACGATGCTAAATACACATTACATATACGATGATGCAGCCGCTTTAATTTTCTTTCGAATATAAAAATAAAATGGTCTTTAGTTTTGAGTGACGTGGCCTGGAGTTTGCCCATGCAACAACGATGCAAATATACACCCATGAAATTAAAAACCAAAACAATTTCAATTCAGAGCGTCTAATATTCATTAAACAATATCAATTGCTTTATCAGTTCGTCAAAAAAACACTGTACGTGTTCTTTTAGATAGTGCGAATTTATAAGCTATATATATGCATGAAAACCAGAGCAAATAATATGTAAAATTACATCTCAAACTTATTTTATATTCACAACCACGAGCTACGAGCTACCCTATATATATAAACCTATTAAAATTCACGGGCTATACCGACGGGCTACCACGGGCTACCGAGCTCTATGGTAGTCGTCAGCCGAAAACGATAGCTATAGAAGCAACTTTTACTTTCTCTTAGTCTTTTGGTTATATCTCTTAAAATGTGAAGGTATACATGCATGGCAACGTACATTTAATAACATATCCATGGATGACTATCATGTTTTGATAGCGTTGTGCCTCGTATTTGTTTGAAAAATGCTTGCAAACTTAAGATTAAACGAATGTTCCTTTTCAATGCTGAACGAAATCGTTATCAGTAAAGAGGAACTACGACTTCCTATTTTAGGAACTATTAGTTCCTTTTAAGGAAGAAAAGTACCCATTTGCGGAACTGTACGTTCCCAAAGGGAGATCGCATGCTTGTTCCGCTTTCACATAGCGGAACCAACCGTTCCTAACTGGGAAAGGAGAACGGCTTGTTCCTTTTCGATCCGGTCCCATTGGGAAACGGACCAAACGATTGTGTTCCCAAAGTAATGTCGGAACTAAATGTTCCGCTTGACATAGTACCGACAATCAAAACAAAGCTTAGCGGCTTCCGAAGTCGAATTTAAACTCCACTCTCATTTGACTGGCGGGGCATCTGATTTTGTGCTTGATCGATAATCGAAATCCCAATGAACCACTTTATCATTTGTAACGATGGTTTTATCAATAGTTCTCTCAGACAGCTAGTCTATAGCTTAGAACAATGAAACTAAAAGGAACAAATTTAAGGATACGCTAGATGATGATAGTAATAATAATGATGATGATGATGATGATGATGATAATAATAATAATGATAATAACAATGACGACGATAAGGATAATAATAATGAAGATTATAATAATAATAATGATGATGATGATAAATAATGATCACAATGACAATAATGATGATGAAGATAAGGATAATAATAATAAAGATTATAATAATAATAATGATAATAATAATAACGATGATAATGACGATAATAATGATGATGATAATGATGTTAATGATGATTAATTATGATGATATAATGATGATGATAATGATGATAATATTGATGATGATAATGATGATGATGATAACAATGATTATTGCAAATTTCATTTAAATATGCAGAATAGGTCCATAGGAGACTTACCTAAAACCATTGACAAGAACTGCAAAGAAGAAGCTATTACTTTGGTAAGCAGACGATATCTTAAAAAAGAACACATTACATTTGAGGTGTAGTTAATGTTTATAAAATGTAGTTAAAGTGATGTCAGAAATTATTTCCTAAAATCAAATGCGGAAATTAAGCATTTGTCTTTTGTTTTTATAGATAATAGCATAATTTTAACTGCAATTTGAAAAAACGAAACATTCGCAAGTAGGTTTTTCAAAGACAAATTAGGATTAAATAAATCCAAAAGACAATTGTTATGTCAAGGTTTTTATAAGTGTACATGAGGTGAAAAATTAATTGGCATTTATATTGGTGGGCCGCGGAAGCACTTGAAAAGTGGGCGGGGGCACCGCCAAAAAGGAGCACCTTGGTTATTTTCAAAATAATTGTATAATTTAAAACGTTGTACGGTTATAATTGTAACCTCCATTTCATCACCACCATTTTGTTTTTAACACAATTTCTTGGTCAGCGGCATTTCTTTTAGAAATAGAATACTTCAAGTAGCGCCAATGTGCTGAGCAAAACCCTCAGACATTGCTTTAAATTAAGGAAAACTGGAAAAAACATAGTCCAAACTAGACCTGATCATCTACTTCTGGTTTGGATATTTTTTTCCATCGCCAAGGGTTCCGTTTTCATCTCGCTTCGTCTAGAAATCGTTTCCAAAACGCTCCGGTTGGAGCGCCGTTTTCACACAATTTCAATCCGGTGCCGTGTGAATGCAACGGCGTTTTGTGACTTTTTAGCGCCGTTTTCAACTCGCTCCGGACCCGTGTGAACGGGGTCTAAAACACCAAAAACGCCAACGAATTTTTCACTTCATTAATACAAGAATAAACAACTTACAGCTGAGATTAAGTTTGATTCCAACCTGATGTAAGCAGGACTGCTAGAATTTTTTAAATCTACAGTAAACGTTATATTAAGTTTGAATGTTGCCGTGTAAGAAATGCCTAGAAAATAATATAAAAGAAAACTTTCAAATGATCTGCAAGTTACACATGTATTAATGTGTATATGACCCGAAAATTAAGTTTGTCTTATTTGAAAGAACATTTAAAATGACAGAGTAACTTATTTTTTAGATTTTCGTTTACTTGCTTCGTTTTTAAAATATTTCAGTTTGTTTAAAATGAAAATTTAAAAATAGGCATGTCTAGACATGCATGTATCTACTGCGTTCAATCATGCCTATAGCTACTAATGGTAAAAACAATGTTGTAATTACTGTATGTACTTGTAGTGACTTTGTATTCAGGGCTGAACAAGATTTTTGTCGATGCTAGCCATGCTGTGTTTTTACCTTAAGAAAGGAACTCAGAGTAAAGCCAGCAAAGCACAGAGGTTGAGCACTATAAAGCAACTCTACTCATATCCGGCACAGAAGCATGAGTCCCAAGCCCATGCAGACATGTGCATGGTCACCCATTCAAATATTAGCTCAATCAAATTGGGCTTCACTTAGGTCCTCGTGGTGAGAGGCAGTGTGATAATACCTTGACTATTAAAGCTATGGTATTATTTAAAACCTATGGTAATAAAGTATGGTCATTGTTTAGTAGGCCAATTGAATTGTAATACAGTACACCCCAATAACTCACAAAATTTGACTAAAGTATTTAAATAACTTTGTTGCAACACTTTGTCAAATAACAATGCAATCCAATTGGTAGGTAAAGGAAAATCGTTTGAGATAACAAGCATCTGAAGTATGACTGCTGTGAAGTTTAGAAATAATGAAGTTGTGAACGAAGATCTCCAGCAATTGTGATCAAAATTATGAAAGCAACTTAGCAACTATACATTAATTGTTCTTCAAGAGTAGACGTATACTGTATATGCATGCATGCAGTAAAAGGTAGAATAAATATTTGGCATTCATGTCATAAATGTTTGCATGACATTGACAACTGCAGCATACAATTTAATTACCCAATTTAAGACTTACCGTTTCGGTTTCACACTCTACATAGCGTGTCACTGACATTTGACCATTGTACAATATGTTATTTAATAGCATCATAATTTCGCTCGTGGACTACCACAGGTTTTGCACATTGTTGCTTGATCATGAAGCTAGTTTTGTTTTCTTAGAAGAAAATTTCATTTCTGTTCAGCAATGCTGTGAGTCTTGTATACAAAGCTCGATCAGACTGCCGAATACATGTAAACATGTTGGCCTCCAAAGACTATTAAGAGGCTTTCAAAAACTTATCATCATTCCAACAACGTCTATAGTACATCACATTTAAAAATTGACTACGATTCAGACTTAAAATACTTACCAAGCTTGTAAAAACTTCTATTCTTGAAATAAATATAATCTCGCTCCTTGAACTGATCAGTCGCTCAATGATGCCATAGCATTGACTTACATGAAGTACTTGGTTTACAATTTTGGCTTCGGTGGTTTGTCGTGAGTCAATCGTTTAACTCTATGTTTTGATTGGCTCCGAAGCCATTTGGCATGAAAATACTTGATGTAGCATTGTTATATTGGATGTTAACTTAACTTAACTTAACTTAACTTAACTTAACTTAACTTAACTTACGCAGACGATGGCATAGTATCTACTCGCGCATGCGCAGTAGATACAACAAAATGATGTCACACGTGCATAATGACGTATTGACAAGGTTATATAT
>CAXIUP010000162.1:365000-370020 GCA_964035015.1 Corallium rubrum | reverse complement strand
AAAAAAAAATATTTTAATATATTTTATCAAACAAATGAAGAAAAAAATAAATAAAAAAAAAAATAAAAAATAATAATAAAAAAATATAAAAAAAAAAAAATATTTTTAAAAAAAATAATATATAATAATAGATATATATAAAAAATTTTTATAATATATAATATTATAAAAAATATAAATATATATTATATAATATAATATATATATATTTTTTATATATATATTATTTTTTTTTTTTTTTTATTTTTATAATAAAATTTAAAAAATAAAAAAAATATTTATAAAAATATAAAATTTAATATTTTTTTTAAAATTTCTATTTTTTTATATTATTTGTATTAAAAATATAATGAATGAAAATTTCTTTATAATTTTTTTTTTTTTATAAACTTGAACATTATATAAATAAAAAAGATAAAATACAGAATATATATTCAAGTATTCCATTAACATATGAAATAAAACATATAAAAATTAACAATATTATACAAATGTCGCCGAGGGAAACATCGCGAAATTGAGAGCTGATATTTCCCGAGAACGAATCTTGCGTGTAAACATCAATACACGGGACAAAACTAATTTTCCACGAGCGCATAGCACGAAGGTTGGACTTGCCATAGAATACGGTTTGTTGAATAATTTCGCGTTTATCAGAATGTACACAGACACGTGACTGCGAACTGCCTGGCTCCGAATTTCACTTCAACCGTGCAAATATAAGTCTCGAACAAAAGAAAGCAATACATTTCTCCAGAATCTTCACACATCTGAAGACCTATAAATATTGCCACAACAAGCTTTTGTTATAGACCAAATCGTAGTTTCATTACTTAGCCACGTGCAAATTAGTTCTCAATTTTGCCCCTGTGCATTGAAATTACATTGTGTCTATTAAAGCATAACGGGAAGATAACATAGGCTGGGACTTTTTTTCATGTTTTGAGTTCATTATTTTTATTTTAGACAGTATTTAGGATTATTAATCAAATAAAAATTTTTTATAGAAAAAATTAAAAAGTTTCTGAAATCAGAAATGTTATGTTTACTACGGCTGCTTCATCATGTTATAAATGAATACGTTTTAGACTCAGATTGTAAGTCGAAACAGATTTCGTCTATAGTAGAGCTCACTGATTTGAAGTTGTGAACGTTTCAGTTGTATTTACTCTACAAGCTCTCGTAAGTTCAAAAAGAAAAAAAATATTTGACTCGTTGCAAAGTATAAAAAAAAACAATCATAGACATATGTAATAAAAGTGCTGCGTAGTAAAACAACAATCGAATACAGTCAACTCTCGTTATAATACCGTCATTTGGTGTCCGTAATAACTAATAGAATGCGAAAAAATAGTTTTTTGGTTGTAAATGACACTACAATGTATTACTGCTTATTTTAATGAAATACGGTAAAAGTTGACGTTTACTGTGATGAATAAGAAACAGTACATCAAAATACAAATCAAAAATTTGTATTCAAATAGTTATTCCAAAACCAAAATAATGGTAACGATCAGAACTAAAACATGAAATATGTCACATTGTCATGTTTCAAGCACTAGAAAAATAGCTGTCCGTTGTAACAGAAAATAAAAATAACTATGAATTCTTGAAAGCGAGGTAATGCATTACCAGAGAAATTTGAAATAGCGCGAAAAACAAATAGCGGGGTGTCCGAACTAACGGATTCCGCTGAAGATGGGATGATTAACTGAATAGCAATGTATAGTTTTATAAATAAATATATATATATATATTTCATATTTTCTATATATTTTTTTCAATTTTTTCTAATAAATTTTTCTTTTTTATCAAAAATAACTAAATATATAAATATACAATATATAATCAAATAATTTCTTAAAAATTTTTTTTTTATTTCAAAAAATTTCAAATAAATTTCAAAAAAAAAAAAAAAAAAAAAAAAAATTTTAACAAAAAAAAAACTAAATTTTTACTAAAAAAAATATCATTTTTAATACATTTAAAAACAAAAATTAAAAATAAAAACTAATAGATTACAAAAATTTTTATTAAAAAAACAAAATTTAACAATATTATAATAACTATAAAATTATAAAATCTAAAATATAACAATAATAAGACATAGACAAAATTAGAAAAAACAAATAAGTATATTAAAAATAGTCAAATGTATAAAATATATAGGTATAGGTATAATATATAATGTTTAAATTTTTTATAAAAATCCTAGAAAGCGTAATGCCAAAGCCTGATCGAACTGTGGCAGTATAAACCTTACTATATTTAAAAAAACGTCTGTCATCTGAGTTCCAGTATGAGAGCGTCTGCATGGCATTTGGAAGGTCATTTTTTCAGTGTCGTATATTTTTATCTGAGAAATAACTAGTTTAAATACAAGAAATCAAGCTTGAATTTTGTTATTATATACTTTTTCGCTTCGGCGAATGATATGACATAAGTAACACAAAACTGAAAGAACTTCCCAGTTCATTTTGATAAATTTATTAATAAAAAAAAAAAATTTTATATAAATAATAAATAATTTAAATTGAGTTTTCAGTTTTATTTTTTATAATATAAAGATATTACATGGCTATTTTGTCTAGTTTGAAAATTTTGGTCAGACATTTTAAGGATTTTTACATCGAGCTAACAGTTTCACAGATACATATAAATTACCTGATGATATTCTAATTAAATTTCTCTAAAATACAGCATTTTCACTTACCTATAAACAACATAAATATTATATTACTCCATGATTTACTTGCGAAGGATTGGCAAAACTTTATAAAAAAAAATTTTTATAATTTATATATATATTTTTATATATATTTTTTTATATTTTTATATATTTTATAAAAACATATTATAATATCTATAATATATAACTCTATATATTTTCTATATACACATATATTATATTTTCTATATATACATATATTATCATATTTTCATAAAACATATTTATAAATTTATAAAATATATTTCATTTTCTATAATCTTTTCTATATATCTAAATATATTACATATAACATTTATTTATATATATATATATTTTCTTTACTATAAAAAAAAATTTTATATTATATTTTTATATATTTTTATTTATATATATATATATACATATATATATATTTTTTTTATATATATATGATATATATGATACTTTGAAAAAATATTTTTTCTAAAATCTAAAATTTTTCTTTTTTTTTATATTAACTTTTTATATTACTCATATTTATATGAAAACTTTTAAAATGTCAGTATTTTTCTTTAAAACTTCACATTTTTATTTTCTATTTATATATAAAATATATATATATTTTATATATTTTATTTAAATATTTTTTTTAAATATATATTTTTCTATAAAAAAGCTAATATTACTAATATTTTTTATACATATAAACACTGATAAAACACTTATTTTGTATTATATGATTTTAATTCTATAATCTTTTTCTATTTATCAAAAAATAATAACACAAATATTATTTTATTTAAATATGTTAATTACATATAAAAATTCAATGTTAATATATATAATATTATATATTTATATAAACAGAACAATATATATTTGAAATTTGGAAAAGTGTATGTCAGGAATATTAAAGCCCAGCATATAATTAAATCTCCGTTTGAAAGAGCATGAGTTATTTCCAAATTTTTTATTAAAACTAACATGCTTCAGAGTGATATTTACAAGGTTATCTCATTTATATGCTAATATATTTACATAACAGGAAAAACTGAGAATGGAAGTGACAGCAATAAATTACAGTGTGAAGTAACAGGTATGATAGAATGTTTTTGTTTATAAAATAAAGAAAAACGTGTATAAATCAAAATAAGTTTGGAAGGGATTTTATTTATGAAGGATTTAACTTTTAATAAGCAGATTTTTCTAAAGGAGTTCTGGAAGAGAAGAGCTAAATGAGCACTATATAATGATTGTGGTGTTTAGATAGAAGATTTTTTAAAACTATAATAAATGAATTTTAAATACATAATGATAAGTGACTAAACCTATATACTATCTTTGACGTTATTGCTGAGTTTTAAATAACTAAAATGTCTATATGACAGTGGTTTGAAAATAGTTAAAAATTTCTAAAAATGGAATTTAAAAAAAATTTATAATCTATCTTATAATTTTCCTGTCGAAATTTTTAGTATTGTATTCGCTTTCTTGAATTGCCCAGCGTAAAATTAAACTATCTCTCTAAGTCACGTATTTCTCGCGTTTAAGGTTACATCCCTTCAAATTCGCCAACAAATCGTTAAGCTTTTTTCCGATTTTCTCAAATTCACCAATTGTAGTTAAGTTTTTAAACACTATCGTTTATACAGTAAATAAGAAATAAAATAGTTTTTTCATCAGTTTTAAAATCAAATTCCTTCGCTTTAAGCGGTAGTTTATAAATTTAAGTGTCATGACTGTGAGTCATTGTATGTTGGTGAAACCATTCGCCATTTACACACGCGTGTTTCTGAACACATGGGAGTTTCTCGCTTACACGGGAAAGCCTCTTTCTTTGGAGTTCCTGGTCTGGAGTTTTAGCACACCACAAAAAAACCGGCCACCCTGTTTCTTTTTAACAGATTTTTCTATTCTAAGCTCTTCTTCTTCCAATTTTGAACTCCTTCTTAGAGAAAGTCTGCTTATTAATAAGTTAAATCCTTCCACTCAACGCTAAAATCAGTTCTCTTCCTTTAAACTTATTTTGATTTATACACACGTTTTTCTTTATATTTTTCTATACTTGTCTTGACACATAACTGAAAAACATTCTATCATACCTGTTACTTCACACTGTAATTTATTAACTGTCACTTCCACCCCTCTCTCAGTTACTCATTTCTTGTTACTGTAAATATATTAGCATATAAGTTTGAGATAACCTTTGTAAATAATTATTCACTCTGAAGATGTTGCAGGATTAGCAACGAAACGTTAGTTTTAATAAAAAATTTGAAATAACTCATGTCTCTTTCAATATGGGGCTTTAAAATTATATATATTATATAT
>CAXIUP010000162.1:167500-357500 GCA_964035015.1 Corallium rubrum | reverse complement strand
CCCTAAATCCTTAGAACATGCTATGTAATCGAGTGAAATGCCCAATATCATTTATATATATTATATATATATATATATATATATATATATATATATATATATATATATATATTCGCTTACCTCAAAAGTCTGCAACAGGCTGTTTCATCTAAAAAAGAATCTTCAGGCAGATGACAATTTTCGAAAACAGGGGGTGCTTATATCCTTCCTGCCGGAACGTGGGAGTGTGGGGGCGAAACAATACATGCATTCATGGCTTTTGTTGCGCTGTTTGCGCGGAATTTATTTCGATGACGACATTGACTGATAATTTCTGCTCTTTTGTTGAGTAAACAATTCTTGTTTTTATCTTTCAAAATATAAAATTTTTCTTCTAAACATAAATTACATCGTTTTGAACCTCCCGTGTACGAAATAGAATGTTTTAAAATTTGCCAATTAATACTAAAATCCTTATTGTTTTCTTTCAATGCCCAAATATATTTCGAAAGTTCGGTGTCGTTTGCATGCTTTTTATGCTGAAAAGATTTAGTGTGGTTGGCCAATCGCTCTTTGAATGTGGTTGAAGTCATGCCAATGTAATTCTTGATCGTGTTTGTGTTGTTTACTGTGACTGTTGCTTTGTATACTATGTCCCTAGTCATGCATTGTTTTCTAAGTGGACAATTCGTGTTTTTCCTACAATTGCAACTGCTAGTGTCCTTATCCTGTGGCATGTTATTCCTAGATATGTGTGCATTGTGTTTAGTAATTATTGACTTAACATTGTTCATGCAGCTGTAACTTACTTTGACTGTGTTTCTGTTAAAAATCTTATGGAGCTTGTGGTGTGGTGGGAAGTGCTTGTCAATTAGGTTTAGGAAATTACGTCCTATGTTTGTGCTTACACTCTTGCTAAAAGGTGGGTTGAACCAAGTGATGTTGCGTTGCCTATTCCTGCGTGGTTGCTGTGCTGTGTGTTGAAGAATATGAACCAACAACTCTTCGTGGATTTCTGTCTTCTGTTGAACGTTACCTCAGGAAACATCGATACAGCGAGTCAATTATAACAGGACCAAACTTTGCGAGAACAAGAGAAGCCCTGAAGTCAAAACAAAAACAACTGAAACGCGAAGGAAAAGGAAATAAACCTTTCGAAGCCTCTTCTCTGACTCAAGAGGAGATTGACATCCTTTACGAAAGGCAGGCGATGGGAATGACAACCCCACAAGCACTTGTCAATGCCCTTTGGTTTAACAATTGTCTTCATTTCGGTTTACGCGGTGGCAAAGAGCAGCGTGACTTGAAGTGGGGAGACGTTGTTCTCAAAACAGACACTGGTGGTAAAGAATATCTCGAGTACGCAACTGAAAGACAAACAAAGACTAGACCGGGGGACAATCCTGTTAACACAAGAGTAGTAAAACCACGTATGTACAAGCCTAGACCCGGGGACAATCCTGTTAACACAAGAGTAGTAAAACCACGTATGTAGGATAACCTTGCAGTTTCTCCCGAACAAAACCCCGTGTTTTTGTACAAGCTTTACAAGAGTAAACGGCCCGAGCAGTCTTTGGAAAATGATGCTCCATTTTACCTCTCGATTAACCACGCCAGTGTTAGCAAATTAGCTTTGCCAGCAACTAAATGGTTTAAACCTCAACCGATGGGAGTCAACAAACTCAATTCGTTGATGAAGAATTGCGCAGAAGTGGCAGGAATTGGCTTTGACAAGCGGATTACTAATCATAGTGCCCGAAAAACACTCGTTCAAAAACTACAAGACAACAACGTTCCTCCCACGCAGATAGTTCAGGTGACAGGGCACAAAAATTTACAATCTGTAAATAACTACAGTTCACTGAGAGATAATCAGCAAGAGGCTATTTCCTCCATTCTATCTTCAAGTTCGTGTCAAACGATTGCAGGACAGCCCTCAAACTCTAAGAAAGTTGTGTCGCTAGAAATGGAAACTAGTCATGAAAGTCTGATGCCATCTTCGCTCTTTCACGGTAACTACATTAGTGGAGGGACGTTCAATGTCCATGTTTCTTCGGCTTCTTCTTCGTTGGCGTCTAGCACAACAATAACAGAAAGTCCTAAGAGAAAAAGACTTCGCCGCCTTCTTCCTCTGGAAAGCAGCGACAGTAGCCAAAGCGAAAGTCAGGAAAAGGATCAGTGAACTTGAGTAGTGAACTCCATAACAGCAAGTTAAACTTTAGGATTTTAAACTTTCAAATACTGAATTGTTTAATATATTTTCTTAGTTTCTTGCTTTTGCTATAATTTGTTCGCTAAATCAGTACTTGATTTGTTGTTCATTTGCTGGTTTTCCAGACTTATTTAAATATATTCATTATTGTTGTCGCATTTGTGCTTGTTTAATAATCATATTTGAGTGCAACAAAAATAAACCATAAATGTTATTCAGGTCGTTTGGTGTGAGTGTTTATGAAATAAACAGAATATTACATGACCGCTTGGAGATACGAATTTCATCTTCTCGTGTTGATAATATCTCTCACTCGTTCGCTCCGCTCACTCGTTCGAGATATTACCAACACTCGAAGATAAAATTCGTATCTCCCACGGTCATGTAATATTCTCTATATATATATATATATATATACATATATATGATATGTATATATATATATGATATATATATATATATATATATATATATATATATATGATATATATATATATATATATATATATATATATATATATATATATATATATATATATATATGATATATATATGATATATATATATGATATATATATATGATATATATATATGATATATATATATATATGATATATATATATATGATATATATATATATATATATATATATATGATATATATATATATATGATATATATATATGATATATATATATATATATATATATATATATATATATATATATATATATATATATATATATATATATATATATATATATATATATATATATATATATATATATATATATATATATATATATATATATATATATATATATATATATATATATATATATATATATATATATATATATATATATATATATATATATATATATATATATATATATGATATATATATATATATATATATATATGATATATATATATATATATGATATATATATATATATATATATATATATATATATATATATATATATATATATATATATATATATATACCGAGAATTGACTGTAACAGAGTGGTTACAGGACTTGTCAATGGTTTTAGAGCGCTCAATACCATTACCGGTAGAGCGGATAATATTTATTTATTCGGTAGACTTGCTGTGCTACTCGGAGTTTCACGCAGTAAAGCGATCGTCAGGCAACTGACAGATCTGGTGAAGCTACTCTCTATTTACAGTGTGATATTAGGTATCGTGTTTCATGTCTGCACTTGGTGAATAGTTCGGATCGTTTGTTCAATAGTGAATTGTTCTTGTTTTTCATAATAGTCAGTTTTTCCTTGAGGCAAAGGTTGCACCTTCTGGAACCAGCTTTGTAGGCAGGAACATTCTTAAGAAGCGACCATATGATGGAAAATGGTTTCTTTGCTGCTTTCAATTTCCATACGTGTTTAGACAGTTCCGTTTCCGTTGAGTATTTTTTGTTGGAGAATGATTTGGCGTGGTTTCTATATCTCGTTTTGAAGTATATATATGTATATATATACCGAACTCGCGATCAAGCTCTCGGCAACGGCCTCCGTGGCTCAGTGGTGCAGAGCATTGCACTAGAATCGCAAGGTCGTGGGTTCAATTCCTGCCGGAAGGCCTGTGTAGTTGCATTTTTCGCAACTGGTCCCGGTTTGGTCTTATAATGTATATATTCTACACTCGAATTTTCCTTCACCATAAATCCCTAGAACATGCTATGTAATCGAGTGAAATGCCCAATATTACTACTGTACATACAGATGTTGTACTAAAGCAAAAATTATCAGTTAGCATTTGGAAACCTTTCATCAAGGTGTTACTAAAGTTAGATTTGAGCTCAAATGTACTGGAATTTGAAATATGTTTAACCATTTTTCAATAGAAACTTGTTGGCATTTATATTCATCCCTGTTATACAAAAGGAAATGGACATATTCAGGGAAACTATATGGAATTCTCATAGAGTGAGAAACCAGAAAGGTGCCCAAATGCCCAAAGGGATTCCAAATCACTTGTATTCATTTCCTGAACACTATGGTGCAGAAGAATGTGGTATGATAATTATATATAAACAATAATATATATAGTTTCTTTGGGGGGGGGGGGGGGGGGTGTTAATTCCAGCCAATTTCTGTACATCCACCACAGGGTAGGTTTTTTTTGTTGTGGTTAGCATTGGTTGGGTATAAATATTTTTGGGAACTAATGGTACATATGCACTTTTGTACTTTTGCAAGGCGACAATAACACTGACCCACACAACATGGACCAAGATGTTGACACATGCTATACATGTACTGTATTTTGTTCTTTTCAACATTTATGTATTTATAGGTTTGCCAGTTACCAGTGATGCATTGGATGAGGTAGCAGAGATATCAGGTGTCATGAATGTTGGAAAAGACTATATGCCAGCTAATGTGAGAGGAGAATGTGAACGAGTTATCCCATATGTGCATGCAGTGAAGCCCACTGATGCAGCAGATACTTTTTTATTTCTTAAACATCATTACCGTGAGCAACCGTCACAATAATAGGAACATAACAGAAAACTATCAAATTACTAAAAATGTAATGTTTATAAGTAATTCAAATAATAAATCAAATGGTCTGTCTTATCTGAAATATTTAACTGTGTATAACCAAACAAGCAACAATAAAAATAATCTATTTCCAAATACATGTTTAAACTGTGAACATTTTGCACTGCCAATGTTAAGATGCAATGCACCTGACAGAGTCATTTTGAGCCTTTAAACTACTTTTCCAAACCCATCATCTCACAGAACTTATTACAGGTATGTACTGCTAGGAAGCCTTCAATTCCAACAGAGGAACAATTGCCACAGCAAAAGTATACCTCCTGGTTTTCTGTATCCATCATCTCATCGGTTGCAATCTCAGGATCATATAGATGGTAGCCTGACCCTTGAATGTCGAGAAGCATGAGTTTTTGCTCTGATGAATTATAACTATAATGTACCAAGCATTGTGCTTTTGCAAACATCTGCATCAATTCATCATTCGCTTCCTCTGGAACAGCAACACATTTGCCATTGTTATTGATGTATTTGACAAAGGTGCCTGGTACAAATTCTTCTACTGTGGCAGGTTCTTCATTCAATGTTGTGTAATAACACCGATTGTAATGGAAACACTCCCCAAATTGGGGTGGTGCCTTCAACCGAAATTTCTTTGCAAGGTGCTTTGCAACTGTGTGCATTTGCACCTGTTTCCTGCAGTGATTCTCAATGGTAGATTGCAGTGTTTCTATAGGTAATGTAGCTAAAATTGCACAGGTCATTCAGCATACAAAAAATGTCCAACCAATGGAAGCACAAACCCTTTAAAATTTACTTAGGTAAGAGAGTAAAATTCAGTCATTGGCGCCTAAGCATGCCAATCATGATGTTTTATATCAATTTCAAATTTACTGTGTTTGCCTAGAGAACATAATAATAGGTTTTCATTGGATATATTCAAACTAATATAAATCATTGTGATTGTACCTTATTAAAAGGCCAATCAAATTTTGCTAATCCCACAGTGTCAAAATTTAAAAATTAACTTAGGAGATAAATTTAAAACATGTTATGATATAAAGCAGTGTACAGTATATATGCTTATTCGCTTTCTTACTGGTTCACTGCTAACTTGATACCATTTTTCCTCTCATACCGGCCACCAACATTACCTCTTAGAACAGGGGCAATGCCCCTTTGAGCTGCAATTGTGAGGTCATTGTAGCCAAATGGCTGAGCTGTTGGGTTGTCTGTCTGTCTGACCGACCACCTTTTGCTCGTTGGTGACCAAAGTAATCTTCAAGGATATCTTGCCTAAACCTCTCACTCAAGACATAATCAAAACTCTCAGCAAGCAAAAACTGGATGGCTTTGATATGGGACATGACAGAAATCTGCAATCCTTCGTGAGTTTGGATTGAAAGAAACATCTTTCCTCTGGCTTCAGGAGAATAATCACCTTCTCGGGTAAGAGTACTCTTTTTCCACTGATCAAGATACTGCACGAAAACGTCTTTCAACCATTTAAATCTCTCATCATCTTGGGAGGTGTATGGTTTGATGAAATGACTTCTCTTCCTGACATGCTCAGTCAGTGACCTCACGTGTACACAGTCAAAGAAATCATTCATCATCATACAAAACCGTGCTGTTTCCAAGAACTCTTCATTTCCACTCTCTTCCAAGGATACTGAAACTGACCGACTGAGAACTTGAGTTGCCAGCTTCACCTTCATTTTACTGTATGAAGTAAGGACGATGTGATCCATGGTTAACTTGGGCAAAGAATGCAAACTGAATTCTTGATCACCATAGAAAAGGTCGGCTATATGCTTGTACAACAAATATTTGCCATCATTCCCACATAATGACTGCATAGACCCAAACCAGAATTATACAAGCAGTTCCGTGCTGTCTTCATCAAATGCGGTGAATCTGCCAAAAAATAAATGAACCGTGACATTCAAAAAGATTTGTGTCTTATATACAACATCACATTTCGGATCTGCTGCCAACTTGGAATGGAGACGGAAGAACTTGCGGTTAGGAGAAGCACCATCATTAACTGAAGCACACACCCAGGGATTCAATGCCAGCTCCAGAGTAGAAACAACATTCCAAAAAATTGGCATAAGCTGAAGGAAGTGACATTTCCTGTAAAAAAATATTCAATGACATGTTTTACATCAGTGCATAATCCTCTTACAAGAAAATGCCAAAGCATGAGAAGCCATAGCATCTTCTTCAGTGAGATTGGCAGTTGGTCATTGGATCCCCAAGATCAACAAAGCCAATCAAATCCCCAGAATATTTGTCGAAAACAAGATTGGATTGGATTTTCATTTCATCCATGGCAAGGGCGACATACCTTTGTACACCAGAGAAGGAAGAGGCTTTTTCTCGCAGACATTCGACATTTTCAATGTTTATGCCAGGTTTAGGCTTGAAGTAGTTCTTGTAGTCACGAAGAACCCTTTCGCTTGGAAGTATTAAAGCACCACTATCTCTAAGTTCTCTATATGCGAATGCTGATTTTTCATGCAAGGACAAGGCAAATCTAATTATTTGGGGATGGTATCTCCTGCCCATCTTGTTTGCTTGCAAAAGCTTCATCTGCTCTTGCCAAAAACATTTCATGTGAGGGGTCATTTCGAGATTTTGTCCTCCCATTATCTTGAGAAGGTCCTTCTCAAGAAGGTCCTTCTCACAAAAGACTCACTAATACCCACCCCATCCTCTTCAATTTTGCTTTGCAGCTTCTTCATCTCATCTTACAATTGCTTACACTGTAGTCTAGAAGACTTGACCGTTGCTCTTAATTGTTCTGGTCCACATGCTGCCAGGGCTGCCTTGCTTTTAGCTGGAGTGGAAGAAATTTTAGACTTTCACCTCAATGTTCTTTTTAATGCATTATATGCACTGGAACAAGGTTTGCATTGCAGTTTGACAGGTTTAGTAGTCTCCAGAATGACGTGGCAGGCAGAAGAGCGAAAAGATATGGATGCTTTGAATTGATCCTTGGAAAGCAATTTAGGCATATAATGCTATCAGCAGATGGATGTTGCAACCAAGATCGAGTGCGATGACTATTTGTACGTTATTTAATAGGAATCACGATCAAATTTCGCCAGCTGAAATTCGCCGTATTGAATTTTTGAAATTTGTCTTGAAGACTGCATATGAACACCTTCAGTTGGTTAAAGGTAAAAGGCAACGTATCACTAACTGTAAAATCAAACTCATATTGAAGAAATATTTAAAGAGTAGGATTTTGTATGCCACGAAAGGTACGGCTTCATACAATCCCGAGATATTTATATTACGACTAAGTGGTGGTGTCCATCCCCAGCCGGGTCCTATATCAACAACAGCGAGTACAAAAGCCAAATCTAAAGCGAACTCAGATGCTGTAATAAAGTCAGCGTGTTGCAAATGTTATATAGAACGATAGCGAAGAATCATAAATCTGCAAAATGTATAGAATGTATGCACGAATTTCATATGAAATGTGCTGGCTTAACCCCGTCACACTTCAAAAAGCTTCCTTTGAAAACGTTACAAACAAATTTCATGTGTCCTCAGTGCACTGATTCTCAACTTCCGTTTAAGAAGATTTTAGATCATTCAATGTTGCTTCTTTTATCAGATCAGGAAGCAGAGTACGAGCTGTTTAACGGTAGTATGATAGAGATTAAAGATTTACAACATGACCCTCTACAGGAACTATTACGTATTAAACAAGAGCACCACAATCAAGGACTTTTAATTCACCTTAATATTAACAGCTTGCAAAATAAGTTTGAAGAACTAAAACTTATTCATGATAAACTTAAAGCCAGTATTATTGTGCTAACAGAAACCAAGATTGATTCCACCTATCCTGATGACCAATTTAGACTACTAAATTACCGAATTTTTCGGAACGACAGACAAAAAGGTGGAGGAGGCGTTCTTGCTTCCCGTCAAGACATTAAAATTACCCCCGACTTTTAAAAAAGTTGAACCTCTTGCGTTTAAAGTTAATTCAGACAAACTGTCCACTGTAATTATTGGATTATATAGACCGCCTAAAAGTACAGGAGTGAATTATTATGCAGAGCTCGAGGACGAATTGAATGTTCTATTCTCTTGGGCTGCATCACAAAAGCAAACCATAATTATTACTGGAGACCTAAACCTCGACAGACTAAATCTGGAAAGCAGAGAAGGTAAACTCTTACGAGATTTAGAGGAAATTTTCGAACTGGATTGCTTAATTAAGCAAGCAACCAGAATAACGAACTCATCACAAACGTTATTGGATGTAATTCTCACCAATCGCAGAGAGCTGTTTTCCACTGTTGGAGTAACTGATTTGGGGTTGAGTGACCATAATATGATTTTTGGTTTCCTTAAAGAGAAAGTGAAACAACACACCACAAAAATCATCAACATTAGAAGTACAAAGCATATGAACATGGAGAACTTTTTAAAAGATGTTAACGACTCAAAGTTGCTCCCAACCGATCCTATGGTAACAGTCGACGAGTAATATACACACTGGGAAAAAGCGTTAACCAAGATTATGGATTCATGAAGTGACCTTTGTTCTCAGGTGTAATCAATTCACCGACTACTGAAATTGACCACGCACAAATAACAGAACACCTACTTACTTTTTAAGATGCAATCTTCCTTAAAATGACGCTCACAAATGTAAATGTTATTTGCCTCAATGCGCTGTTTCAGCTCCGGAGTCATCTCTCTTGTTCGTAAAATTTAACGAAGCCATTCCTCACGAGATTTTCTTTTCAATGACGCCGTCTCTTCGCCATCGTCTGCGCGAACAATCGGAATTTTAAATATCGAAAGCTTGTGTTTTCTACTCGTCGGACAACCAAGAAAGACAGTTTGAATCGGGCATAGTTTTACATTTCTATTTGAACTCAAAAATACAATTAACAAACGGCACGAAGAAGTTCAAATAGTCGAATATTCCCAACGCAGTTTCTCAAGTTTAAAATACAACAAAGCTTTCCGAATCAATGCCTTCTTGGCACCACGTGACCAAAATAAAATGCGAATAACATTTTGTCACGTGGTACAGCTAGCCTAACCAGTCTCCCTTCTATTAACCGTGGTTGGATCAATCTTCCCAAAACAAAACAAGAAGTCTTCACATTTCCGTGCATTAAATTTCATTACCATGGAAATGGAAATCTAGCAAGATCAACTATTTCCAATACTATTGGTATTAACTATGTCCTGACGCTATCTACAGACGGTGAATATAATCTATTTACATTCGAAAAGTATTCAGAAAAACATCTTCTTCAAAAACATTTTAATAAACCAAAACGAATAAAAACAATAGATGCTCTCAAACTGATTGCACGCGATATAGATAATGGATCATCGGTGGATTATTGTATCGAGAAAAATGAAGAAAACTCTTTTTTAATTGAACTTTCCATTCAATTAAGAGGAAAAAAGAAATCGGAGTTACTTTTAAAACTTATATTCAATTTAAACTGTATACATACCAGAATTAAACATGAAATTAAGAAAAAAATTAGATCTAGATCCATGTAAATAAAAGCTGAACAGCTGTTATTGTAACTTGATATCAAATGAAATGAAATGGAAATTTACCTAACATCTGTTCTGGTCTCTATCGTTCACAATTACGGAATAAACTATTTAAATCAATAGGATGATTGTTCAACCAGCTGTAGAGACGTAACATGGCCATACGCATATGTTCATCTACCTTTTGTTGCTGTACACGTTCTGCATATTTCCTTTCCACAAAACACTTTATTTGGTTCTTCAAGCATTCCAATATATCCACTTTAACGTCTTGGAGATTGGTTTCTCTCAGCTTTTTATTTAGAATTTCTTGCAGACACTCTGCTAATCCCTCAATTTCCTTGGTTAAATGTTCTTGAACGTACCGGCTTACTGAATCATTACTTTCGCAAGGATGTGCACTATATAAAACTAACGAATCGATTCTCGTCTTGTTCTCGTCTAGTGCCATCTTGTCTCACTCGTCTAATGCTGTTTACTTTCGGATAGCCGGCTTTTATTATAAAAAATCTTTACCCAAATATTGTTGTAGAAAAAACCAGAAAAAATTGCGTTTTTTTTATTTAGCGAAATATATTATTATCTAGTTATTCTAATACCCACAAAATTTACCTATTTCCGAACTAAAATCATAACCCATCCGAGATAAAGTGCGATAATATTTACGCGTAGGATTTGGAGAAATCCCATCCGTATTCACTGCTTCAAAATAAACCAGATCTTCATACATATGAAAATATTCTTTTTTTACGTCTATCACCTTGAGTCGTGTACCGGGACAACTACGCAACATACCCGCTATTCTTCCGAACTCAATAAATCTTGCAACAAGATTTTTAGACACATCAATGAGTAGATACCCCCCCCCCCCCATATAGTGTATCAAAGGGATGCCGCCTAATTAATATTCAGCTTGACTCACGCACCGTGACTCACGCATGACTCACGCATGACTCACGCCTGTGACATGATTGGGCAAGATTGGAATATAGTTAGTACGTATGTAGTTATATAAATTGAATAATATGGAGACTTTGAAACAGTCTTATACACGTTTTGTGGCAATAAGTGTTTAGAGAGTTATCGTTTACTTTGGCTTAGTTTGTAGAGGAACGAAACAGAAATGGGTAGAGACACTTTATATTTTTTATCTTAAACCTGGTTTGTAGGAATTTAGAGGGTTTTTGGTTAAGTAATCTTAGTGTTATTTACGAAGAGATGAATGTTGACAGTTTTGGTCGAATTATCGCTTATCTAACCCTAGTGTATGGAGTATACGAATCCGTGGATGAAGAAACAATTCGAGAAGCTGTAAGATGAAGAACGACCAATGATTTCATGAGAAAATATAAACGGAATAACTCTTCAAGCTGGTTGCTACGCTTTCTGTTACTAAGTGTGATATTTGCATATTTATCCTGAGTGCACGTTGCAGAACACAAAAGGGAAAACTCGTTAAAGTTACTAATGACCTAAATATAACCGGATTTGCGTATACTGTAGAATATGTAATTATTTATGAGGTGATCATGAGTTTTTGGGGGATAATAAGGAGCATGAAGAGGTATTAATGCTTGGGCAAGTATAAGCGAGAAAGTCATTAGCGTTGGTGTTACCATAGAGAATGTGTAACATCGCGTTGCTTTATTCGATTGCTGCTTGTTGAAGGAAGATCGTAGAAATGGAGGGTTTACATGAAGAAATATTTTCAATGTTTGAGGCTATTTACAATGAAACTTTGTGGGAAGAATATTCGAAGCTTTGTCGTGAAAAGTGTTACGGTTGTAGGACTAACCATCCTAGTCCGAAACAACATAGTTGCCTAACAGATGATGAGCAATGGAGATCGTGCTACGAAGAGACCAGGACAAAAGTCGACGAGCGAATCTGGATAGAGTTCAACGAAGCGGGACAGGCGTTGAAATTACGAAATCAAAGAGACTCTCAAAAAACTTCGGTCGAACCGATGGAAAATGCCGACTCGCCAAATATTCTTTCTATATCTGTTCTGTTTAGCTGTCCATTAAAATATCTGTAGGAAGTAAAAGACACTGGTGAAACATTTACAAGTACGATAAAGAAGGCTTACGAGGAGTACCTTCTTGAAAAGTCTAGAAACTTAACGACGAAAAGCAAACTGAAGTAATGCTAAGTTTGTTATGAGAACATTATCGAGTTAATCCAAAGTTAAACTATGTTTTAAGTTAAGTAAACTACTTGCGTGAAATAAACGTGTAGATTAAAGTTGCTCGTTTTTAATACATATTAAAATCCTTTTGCGGAACATATGTGTTCCAGAGGGAATTATATTCGTTAATTTGTTGCGCTCCAGAGATACACCCAAAACAATCCGAAGCACCCTCAAATATCCTTTGGTATCCCTATATGCACTCCAAAATCCCTCTTGGTCTCGCTAAGCACCCTCTTAAACCCCATCTGGAGGATTCGCGTTGGCTTTGTCGCCTTTAGTCCCCCTTTCAGATGCTCTAATCCTAATGTCGTTAATATTCATAGCTTAGCCCTCTAATTAAGCAAATGTTTGACAAACGGTGTCTTTCCCGTGTGGGGTCTCTGGAGTATACACCTATTTTAAATCTTTAGGCATTATGAGAATATTTCGTTTGTATTCTTTCAATGATTTGGTGGCTCTTAAAGAATATTTACATTTATTGGATCTGTCACAGCACACAAAACACCTAAATACGTTAGATTCTCAAGGACGTATGTGTCCCGGAAGGACTTTTATTTGATAATTAGTCCCGTTTGAATAATACAACATGTGCCCTCTCTGATCCCCCAGGAGCCTATGTTGCCCCATGATCCAATTTATTTTTTTTTATAAAGAGAAAATGTAGAACTTCAAAGGTGAGCGCGAGGGTGGCCGAATGGTTAAGGCGCTGGGTTTAAAGTCCCAGAAGACGTGGGTTCAAATCCCACACCTGGCAATTATTTTTCTTCAAAACAAGACAACTGGTAGTGGTAATAAAACACATAATTTTCCTATTTACAAGCACACAAAAGTTAACATTATTTACAAACACACAAAGTTATTAAAAGAACTAAAAATTATTTACAAACACACAAAGTTAAAATTCATAAGTGTCTCCTTTTTGCTACCGGTTCTTTCTGTTTCTAATCGCCAACCACTCTCCGAAAGCCATTACTTCCGCTTTTGCACAGTGATGGTATGCATTTGGTGTTATGTGATTGCCACATGTTTCCAACCAAATCATGTCATCAAAAAGAAATGAAGCTTTAGGACAACCATAGTTTTCCAAGTTTAGCGATGGAATATCCAGTCTTCTCAGAAGATCTCTTTCAAAATGACCGCCTTTAAATGCCATCATGGACTGTTCGTTTACCTTTATGTCGGTATAGAGGGTTGCCACAATGTGATCAAGATCGCTCATCGGGAAGGCTTTCGTACCCCTAGGCACCCCGAAGGGGAGTTTATGTATATAATTCATTACATATATGCACCTCTTTTTATCTCGTTCGTTCAAAGAGTACCAATTAACACCAAGATCGAAAAAAATAGGAGTGAGCCTCTTTTCTCCGCACCTCTAATAGACCCAATTCTTTACAGCAGAATTTCCCGTTTATAATGAAGCCATCCATATCTAATATTCCCACTATGTTTTCCATCGTCACGCGCTTAGTTGCCTTTCTGATATAAATCAGAACATTTTCTAAGGGTTCTCTTATAGTGTTTTCTGATATCCATGTGTTCTTTGAAAAATGAATGCCGACGCAGGGATGGATAGTTTGTTACAACATAATAGGCGAATTAAGCGATATTAGCATTTGTGTTCTAGCATGTATCCTTAACCCGACATTCACTTTTAAATCAGCTGCTCTATTCATATGAATGCTTGATGTTTTTCAACTTGTGTAATCTATTAATTACATCATGCTTGCCGTTCTGTATAGTTGAACGTCTATTATTAAAAATTGTCAAGACTCTCGTATATAAAATCCCCACAAATTAGAGTTCTGAAAGTAAAGTTTAACCCGTAATTATAGACCTAGACTAAACTTTTAACTCGTATCCTTAGTCATAAGACTAAAGTTATACGCAAGTCCTGCTATCCTATAACCCCCATTCAGATGATTTTAACTCGACTAGCGATCGTTAGTCTTCCACTCACGTAATCAAGTTACTACCAGTACCCCCAGGGGTACCGCCAAAGATATCCCCATCAGCCCCTGTAGCAAAGGAATATCAGAAATACATATACATTATTTGCAAATATTTATTGAACTTCAGCATAGTACAGAGGATAATCTTTCAACGATTCAACAGTAACTTTAATTCTTATAATTGGTGTCATTCCAGTACTATGGCGTTCAGATTGATTGTAGCAGTACACTACTTTTTTTTTGTAATACTGGTTTCTTTCGTTTGATGAAATCTAAACATATACTCAAATGCACCATCCTATATAGCCTTTAATAAACCATTATCAGTATGTCTCAATGTCGCTTTTCTCAGGTATTGAACACTTATCTTTATACCCGGGGTTGATATACATGTGTATCAGTCGGAAATATTCCGGATCTTACTCGGATTTCATCGGGACATGTCCGCGTGAGATCGACGAACAGCTAAGAATACGGCTCTTTGGTTGCCATCTGGTAGGCTTGCTGGAAAAACTTTGTGTTGTCGGGATACAACTGTTTAGCAAGATGAGTCACTTGACTTGCATCACGAACATTTTTGTTAGGACAAAGTAACTAGCGCTGAGAGAGATGGTACGATGGTCTTTGCTTTGATGAAACAAATTTTGCACAATATAAATCACGATGATTTTGGAGACGTTCTCTGGTTGAAAATATTTATCACGAGCTTTAGGCTGCCAGACTGCAGCCTTCAATGGGTAGTCGCACTTCCAGCATTTTTAAATGTATTCGCCAAGAGGCTGGGCTGAATGCCCTGAAGTTAGCAAGATCCTTAGAAAAATCCACCTATAAACTCGAAGCTCATCACCGCCACTTGAATTTCACCCACTGAACACTAGAAAATCGTTGGTTTCCCAAATCGCTTCGGTTCTCCCCTCCTGGTAGCCATTCTATTTTCAAACACATCATGGAACGAACGAGTATTCATTGTATGAGAGCACGGATTAGCATTTGCCATGAACAGATACGGTCTACTAATCGCATCATCTCTGAAAATCGAAGGAAACTGTCCACTCTGATCTCTGAAGAGTCGTACGGTCGGTTCTCGCAGTTTCTAAAGAACAGGGCTATATCTGTCCAAAACAACATCAAAACCAGACATGAGAAGAAGATAAAAAACCTTAGCAAAGAATCCACACCGGCCGGTCCCACTATTGATTCATCGAAATGGGTCATCAACCTTTCCAACAAGCCGCTCTCTTCCGATGAACGTGCCATCTTAAACAAAGGACCCAAGTTTGCCCCAACACTGCCTCGAATTCCAGTGAACATGCTATGTATAATCGAGTGAAATGCCCAATATTACTTATAATATACCCAATTCTCTCCTGGCATTACCACCTTATTATATATACAGAACTCACGATCAAGCTCTCGGCAACGGCCTCCGTGGCTCAGTGGTCAGAGCATTGCACTAGAATCGCAAGGTCGTGGGTTCAATTCCTGCCAGAAGGCCCGTGTAGTTGCATTTTTTGCAACTGGTTCCGGTTTGGTCTCAAAATGTATATATTCTACACTCGAATTTTCCTTCACCCAAAATCCTTAGAACATGCTATGTATAATCGAGTGAAATGCCCAATATTACTTATAATATACCCAATTCTCTCCTGGCATTACCACCTTATTATATATACAGAACTCACGATCAAGCTCTCGGCAACGGCCTCCGTGGCTCAGTGCTCAGAGCATTGCACTAGAATCGCAAGGTCGTGGGTTCAATTCCTGCTGGAAGGCCCGTGTAGTTGCATTTTTCGCAACTGGTCCCGGTTTGGTCTCAAAATGTATATATTCTACACTCGAATTTCCTTCACCCTAAATCCTTAGAACATGCTATGTATAATCGAGTGAAATGCCCAATATTACTTATAATATACCCAATTCTCTCCTGGCATTATCACCTTATTATATATACAGAACTCACGATCAAGCTCTCGGCAACGGCCTCCGTGGCTCAGTGGTCAGAGCATTGCACTAGAATAGCAAGGTCGTGGGTTCAATTCCTGCCGGAAGGCCTGTGTAGTTGCATTTTTCGCAACTGGTCCCGGTTTGGTCTCAAAATGTATATATTCTACACTCGAATTTTCCTTCACCCAAAATCCTTAGAACATGCTATGTATAATCGAGTGAAATGCCCAATATTACTTATAATATACCCAATTCTCTCCTGGCATTACCACCTTATTATATATACAGAACTCACGATCAAGCTCTCGGCAACGGCCTCCGTGGCTCAGTGGTCAGGGCATTGCACTAGAATCGCAAGGTCGTGGGTTCAATTCCTGCCGGAGGGCCTGTGTAGTTGCATTTTTCGCAACTGCTCCTGGTTTGGTCTTAAAATGTATATATTCTACACTCGAATTTTCCTTCACCCTAAATCCTTAGAACATGCTATGTAATCGAGTGAAATGCCCAATATCATTTATAATATACCCAATTCTCTCCTGGCATTACCACCTTATTATATATACAGAACTCGCGATCGAGCTCTCGGCAACGGCCTCCGTGGCTCAGTGGTCAGAGCATTGCACTAGAATCGCAAGGTCGTGGGTTCAATTCCTGCCGGAGGGCCTGTGTAGTTGCATTTTCCACAACTGCTCCCGGTTTGGTCTTAAAATGTATATATTCTACACTCGAATTTTCCTTCACCCTAAATCCTTAGAACATGCTATGTAATCGAGTGAAATGCCCAATATCATTTATAATATACCCAATTCTCTCCTGGCATTATCACCTTATTATATATACAGAACTCACGATCAAGCTCTCGGCAACGGCCTCCGTGGCTCAGTGGTCAGAGCATTGCACTAGAATCGCAAGGTCGTGGGTTCAATTCCTGCCGGAAGGCCCGTGTAGTTGCATTTTTCGCAACTGGTCCCGGTTTGGTCTCAAAATGTATATATTCTACACTCGAATTTTCCTTCACCCTAAATCCTTAGAACATGCTATGTAATCGAGTGAAATGCCCAATATTACTTATAATATACCCAATTCTCTCCTGGCATTACCACCTTATTATATATACAGAACTCACGATCAAGCTCTCGGCAACGGCGTCCGTGGCTCAGTGGTCAGGGCATTGCACTAGAATCGCAAGGTCGTGGGTTCAATTCCTGCCGGAAGGCCCGTGTAGTTGCATTTTTCGCAACTGGTCCCGGTTTGGTCTCAAAATGTATATATTCTACACTCGAATTTTCCTTCACCCAAAATCCTTAGAACATGCTATGTATAATCGAGTGAAATGCCCAATATTACTTATAATATACCCAATTCTCTCCTGGCATTACCACCTTATTATATATACAGAACTCACGATCAAGCTCTCGGCAACGGCCTCCGTGGCTCAGTGGTCAGGGCATTGCACTAGAATCGCAAGGTCGTGGGTTCAATTCCTGCCGGAAGGCCCGTGTAGTTGCATTTTTCGCAACTGGTCCCGGTTTGGTCTCAAAATGTATATATTCTACACTCGAATTTTCCTTCACCCAAAATCCTTAGAACATGCTATGTATAATCGAGTGAAATGCCGAATATTACTTATAATACACCAAAGATTTATTTGCCGAGATCGAAGCTGCCATCACCAACCTACCTGAGGAATCCAAAGACGCCATCAGAGCATCAGCAGCTGATTTAATACGATGAACTGTTCTTCCCCAACACAAAGACACTACGGCCAATGAACGCAAAGCATTCTACGAACTGAAGAAAGATAATTCGCGTGTTGTGATGAAATCAGACAAAGGCAACTGTTTTGTGGTCATAGATAAAACAGACTATGACGAGAAGATGCAAGAATTACTCAGTGATCACAACACCTACAAAAAAGTCGCAAAGCCTCCTTTCAAAAGGATCGAACGTGAGTTAAATTCACAATTACTACAACTAAAACAACAACACAAACTTGACGAAAGCACTTACAAAAAACTACACTCAACTAACGGCATCCCACCCGCTATCCGGGGTTCTGTCAAACATCACAAGCCTAATAATCCACTTCGCCCCATAGTAACATGTAGGAACACAGCACTGTATAACACATCTAAGTATCTAGCAGACATTTTGGCACCTTTACAAAACAATAACGGTTACTCTGTTATTAACTCCACTGACTTTGCACACAAGCTATCCAACACTAACATTGAAGACAACGAAATTATGATTTCTTTTGACGTTGTTTCTCTGTTTACTGCAATCCCTGTCGACAAAACGTGCGAACACATTCGTAACAAACTACTGAAAGATGCTACCTTACAACAACGAACAAACCTAACTATTGACGACATCAAACTTCTACATTTCACACTTTCAAACAGCTATTTTAACTACAACAAGCAGACCTACAAACAAATCCACGGTTGTGCTATGGGCAGTCCTGTGAGCCCTATTGTGGCAAACCTCTGTTTAGAGGTTATTGAGGAACTCGCTTTCTTAGGTGGTAGTAGTAATGGAGAAATAGATATTTTTTTTTATGTGTTGGGGCCTGGCACTAGTTTTTAACCAATTAGATTGCAGTATTTTTTTCATTAACCAATCAGCGTCGAGCATGTATAAAATTAGCATAATTTTGTCCGGGGGGTGTTCGAGAGTAGGTGTTGGCTCTCTTCATTAGCATATTGTTTTTTTAGGAGGGGTGTGGGGGTGTTTTTTTTGGGGTGGGTGGGGTGGTGCGAGGAGGTGTGTTGTATGGGTGTGTGTGTTTTTCTTGTGGTTTATTGTTCTGCGTGCGTGCGTGCGTGTGTTGTGTGCTGTTTATCATCTTTGCAGCATTCAAACACAATAATAACCGATGATATCATTGTGGTTGACTGCTAAAAGGATGTCCTTTCTTTGTTTTTACGTAGTAAAGGATGCTTGAGTTTCTTGTTCACATCATCATGTTTATAGTGCTGGGATGTGGTCTGTGACGGTAGAACGTTTCAGACTACATTTCAACAATAAAAACACAACTTGTTTCTTCTTGTTTCTTCGCGAAGAGTTCAGGCGACGAGAAGAGAGACGGGAGGAGGACCGGATGTAACGCTGTCGAGAGGCAAGTTGAAGTGATTGTGAATTCTTATACGTATGATTATTTAGTAATATTATTTTTTAAATTAGAATAAAAAAAAACATAGAAAAAAAAATTTGGTGAAAAGAATGTTTTATTAATAGTAAAAATACATTTTTTAATTTTTTTTGAATCACCAGTCAAAATGCCACCAGGGTGCACCACCTTTCTGAAAATGCTTTTTTTTAAATTTTGACCACCAACCGCCTTTTTGACTTACAGAATATTTATTAGTTTTTCTTCTAGAATATTTTATATGATTAATTTTTTTTTTTCTTCTATATTTTTTTCTTCTGTCTTGTTTTTTTCTACCTTTTACGATCATGTTTGAACAAAGAAAAAAAAACGTGTGATTAGGAATTCTTGTGTTAATGTATTTAAAGTATTTTTTTAAAAGAATTTGGCTTTTTTTTTTTAATTTTTTACCAAAAATCAAATTTTACACCGCCCTTTTGATTCGTTTTTATACCAGTACAACATTTTCTTTTCTTCCTTTTCTTAATTTTTTGTTTTATAAATTTTTTTTTATAGCGCATTGCCAAGACGTGTGAAGAATGCCTTACCGATTCGTACCCGTATACAATTATTATGGTGCCCTAGTGATGATCCTCGACGAAGTAATACCTTTGTTAATATGCGGTAGTCAGCAACTACGCGTTAAAGGAATAAGGGTGAGTGAGCCGCTTTTAAATAGCGACGACAAGTCACGTAAAGTTCTTCTACCTATATATACCGATGAGGAATGTACTATCCCTTATGAGAATCATTTTTGGGGTGTAGATGTTAAACAATTTGAAGAAATTAAAGACACACAATCTATTACGAAGTGGAATACGCAAATTCTTTCCTATATGAAATCTTTTGAGGAAAGCAATGAAAAATGGTCGAAGTGACTTTGTTCGTGTATACGTGGTGAATGAAAATTGTTCGAAGTTACACGTCTCGTCGACAAAAGACTATTATAAATGGTGTATACGTTGTCCTCTTCATTGTTGTATTATAAGAAAACATCCCATGTGTTTACGATCTCTACCGAGAATTAATAATCATCCCTTGACAATTTTCTGCAGAAAACTATTTAACGAGAACATATATTCTTCGTATAACAAAAAAAAAAGAATTTTCAACCTGAACAGCTTAAGCAAGACGACTTAGAGAAGAGGTTGAATGAATTGCTGAGCAGTCTTTCTACACGAATTTACATAACAGAATATCGTATGGCAAAGTGTAAGTCTATCACCAATGCTGATTCTAATCTCCTAATGGAATATTTAATTAGTTTTCAATCTGACATAATTCCGATGTTGAGGATTCTTCCTCTGATCTATACGTTTCTACCCACGAACGAAGAAAGAGATCTTCGAGAAATAGCGATGGTAATGACGAAAGCGTGTCAGTGGATAGATGATCCATTACCAACACAATGGAAAGAACGTTATTATTTGATTAGGAAATGTTTGTCGTCGGTGAAGACATGTAGCGTTAAATTTAAGGAACAACAATTATTCGATTTTTGCAATTATAAGGGGTATGTACGTAACGTAATTTATATATCGAATTGGAACGATCTTAAACAATTTAATTTCTGACCGTGTAATTGTTAATTCATTTTTTTTTTTGTGTGATATATGTTAATTAAATAAAAAATTTTTTTTTTGAAATTGAAGTTGACGTTTATTTATTTATTTATTTAAGGAGGGGAGGTTGCATGCATGCTGGAAGATTTAAGAATGCAGCAAGATAAACAAGACATGCTTAGTAACATTGTTGAAACGATTGTGGGTGACGAAACAGCGATTATTAACAAAGAGTTAGTATCAAGCATTGACAAAAGGTTGTTAGAAATTGGTGAATCTCCCGAGAAGTGGAACATCGTTTCATTTTATGACAGGAATGGCAGTGGTGAACAAGTTATTTGCAAAATTCTAGAGTGTGGAGAAGAGCTAAAAATAACAACAATACCACCGCTAATTTTACAGATTATTAACGAAGAGACGGCGATAGCTAACGCTACGTTAAAAACACGTGTGGATAGTAAATGCGTCGAACGTGGGATTGATATATCGCTGTTGAACTTTCAGGCGACACACGTTTCGGCGACGTGTGTGTCGTTATGCGATGAACAGACATCTGAACGTAATGGATGAACTTGTTGTGTATATGCTGATAAAAAAACGTATAACGAACATGTTTCTATTTTTCGTTTGTGAAAAACTTTTCTTTCTAGCCTTTTATTATTTTTTTCTTTGTGGTAATTATCCTGATAGAAATGTATTTTTAGTTGGGTTTGCGGAGATTTTTTATTTGTTAATGGTATTGGGTTCGTTGTAATAAAAGATTAGAAAATCTCATTTGTTGCTTTATTGCTAGAGAGATGTCAGAGGGTACGGACGGCTCTGCGACGTTGCTTCTTGACAAATTGATATGTGAAACGGCGGAATTTTTTGTTCAAAAGTTACGGGAGAATAACTTCGAAGGAGACGCTTATTTACATACTGCTGTGTGGCTGCATATTGACGCGATATTGCGCGAAAGAGAGAAAGCGCGTGAAAAAATCTCTAAAGACTATTTGAAGGACTTACGAAGAAATATATTGTTAAAGCAAATTCTTGCTGAATGACATCGTCAGTCTCAAGAGGACTTAGTAAACGAAAGTTTATTGAATTTGATGATATATATCCTATGTTAAAAGAATGTTGCGCGACTTATCTTAAAGTCGTTGATGTAGTAAATGATTATTTTCATTATATGGAAGACGTTATTTTTTTTGACGCTGTTAATTTATCTTATAATTCAGAAATACCACGAATGGAATTTATATATTATTGGACACTAGTTGATAAATTTAGAAATACTTGTGATTATATGAACTATGTAAACACACAGCACATGACACCGCAGAAGATATGGAAAAAAAAAAAAGGGGGGTTATTACAAAAATGCATTGTGATGTAATCAAAGAATTAAAATAAACGTATCGAAACCGGGAAGAAATTGATTGACATTCGAAACCGGAAAGGGTGGTTTTATTTATTCAACATAATTTTCCCTTTGAATATGATTGACATTCGAAACCGGAAAGGGATAATTTATTCATTCAACATTTCCTTTTCGAAACCGGAAAAAAAAGGGTTTAGTTATTCATAGGAAAAAAATTGAACTGGGAAAATTCTTTTTTTTTAGTATTTTAATTGATTCTGGGTAAAAAATACGGTGAAATTTGTAATTCTTTGGAGGAAAAAAAAATTATATACGACGGGAAGGGAAAATTATGTATTCCTCCCTAAGAATTATTTTTTTTAGTATTCGAAAGGGGTATGGAGAGGAAGGAGTATGAGAAATCTAGTTATGATGATAATTATTCAGATACAGATGATGATGAATTTATTGCAAATGATTACCCTCCAGAGCAGTTGTCTGCAGATATAACGCGTATGGAAGATAGCGAAGAATTTAAAAAGGCATTTTCGTCGCTTCTAAAACGTCTGAATAAAAGAAAAGATAAGATAAGAGCAGCCTGATGGACGAGCATCACATTATAAGAAGAAAATATATACCCCTCAAACAAATATATCCCGAGTTGAGGGTGTGTTATGCTACATATTTGAAAGTAATCAGTGTGAGAGAAGACTTGTTTAAAACGGGTGAAGCTGTGGTTTATTTTAACGTGATTAATTTATCAAGTCAAGTTAAGAAAAGAATGAAGTACGTTCATTATTGGACAACAGTGGTTAATCCCGGGTTGATTTTTGATTTAAAACTACATATAAACAGATATACGACACAGGAAATGTGGAAAGATCCAGAACAACAAACATGCACTTGTATTTTAGTGTAAGAACAAACGTTTTTGTTTGTTTTGACGTGTAGACCGACCAAGTGTTGGAACGTGTTTGTTTTGTCGCGTAGTAACGATAAGTGTCGGAACGTGATCTAGAAACCAGAAAAAATAAACATTCTTAAGATTGTTTGTTTTGTTGCGTAGTAACGACTAAGTGTCGCGGGAAAAAAATTTAGAACGTAAAACTCGGTGACGACGTCGAAATAATCTAGAATACACTGAGCAAGCAAGCAAGATGAATGTGAATGACTGTTACTATAACGTTACAACGATGAAGAACGACGTAGTCATTGAAGATTGGATAGTGGATGGATGGTGGATCCAGAAATTCACTTGGTTGCGTGCAAATGGAGAGAAGCGGTATTTGGTTAAAAAGAACCGCGAAGCCAAAAATTTTAAGGAAATTTATTTCCTGAGGGAGGAGGTCTACGAAGAGAAGAAGCCCGTGCAGGATTATACCAATCGGGGAAATATCGCACCGTGTTAAAAGACAAAGATTTTAAAAGAAACATTTATTCATAAAACATTAGAAAAGAAAGAACTAAAGCATATAGAACTATCGTTAAGAACTATAAGGGAACTATAAGAACTATCGTTAACTAAAGTATTAAGACCTATCGTGAAAACATTTTTTTTTAGTAGTTGTAGTTACATGTGAGAATAAATATTTGTTCGTCTTCGACCATTTTTTTCAAATGTTAGTTTTTTTATCTTTAATTTTGCAAGAAACGTGTTCAGCACATTCTGCTACCCTTGGTTTAAAGTACTCTCGAGTTTCGGGGTGTACATTGTACACGATGTTTGCAAACTCGTTGGCGGTAACTGTACTATCCCATACATCACACCATAGTAACGACGCTTCGAAACCCGTGATATGATTTTCGACGAAGATCATCAAAGAATACTTTTCGTAGCGCTGTTTTCTTTGCTCCTGCGAATCTCCCATTATACCATAACCGAAAGAATCGACATAAAAATCGAGATTATGTTGATAACGTAATTTGTCAAACAGTGATCGATAGAAAGGCAGTTTAGCGTTGTTAAATGCTCCCATCGATTTTTCTTGCTTGCTTAAAAAACTCCACCACGCGTTACCCACTATTGAACGGTACGCAATAGACGTGTGTCTCTCCTCAGTAATAGTAGTAGTCGGCCGACACGCCATTTGTTTGTTTGTTTTGTTTGAAATCTCGCGTTTGTGGCTTTCTTATATGTTAAAAAAATTTGCATTTTTGAAAAAAAAAATATTTAAAGAAAATTAAGAAAAGATTGATTCAAAACGATGTCGAAACGCGATCATACCGGTCGTGTGAAAATGAACAGCGTTGAACCTGATAATGCAACTACCACCATATCCCTAAAAATGTTGCTTTGCATAATACCGGAAATGAGACGTTTTTCGTCGCGTTATATGGGTCTGTTGTACTGGTTGGCCGGTGTGTTACCTTACTACGAGGGTAATTATATATTGGGAATTAAGAGAAGATCGTCGCGTGAAGAAGAAGAAGATTGTGATGACATAGACTATTTATTTCATAGCGGCGCATACTTGTACAAGGATACGGATAGGGATTATGTTATTCTAGAAAATGGATGGGAATATTTAGTACCCAAGGTCGCTGGTCGTGAATGGTGTGTGTATCGAACATTGAGAGACGGTGTGATGTTGAAGCGACATCGTGGTGGCAATGTTAATTTTTATTCTAGACATTCTTATTTTATGCATATTTCTTTCGACGTTGAGGAAGAAGTGTTAACTCAATGCTCCCCAGGATGTTTGAAAGCGTTGTATCAGCATAAATTATATTGTGTAAATAGTGTGACCGGCGAAGTACTCTACCCGTTAAATGACTCACTACGGGAATTCTTACTCACGATTAATTTAAAGCATGGCGAAAGAATTTTCATGGCGACGTATTATTTATTTACTATGGCGCCTGATATTTTTATGAGTGTGTTTTTATCCTTCGCTAGTTTTGATGTCGAATTGTTATATACGTTAGTGATAATTTTTCTATTTTATTGTGAAGATCATAATCCCTCGCGCGTGTTATTGTCTGAAAGGAAAACAGAGTATTCAATTCCGACGATAACAACGTTTATTGAGAAAAATTTAGAATGGGAATTGGATAGAATTGATGGTGATGAGAACAATTATTTTTATTGTAATTATATGTATAGAACACGTGAAATTTGCATGTATAAAAATTGTAAAAAAAAGTGCGCGACTCATTTAGATAAATTAAAAGACTCTGTCTACGTTTTTAAAAAAAAAGCGAGAAATTATAGAAAATATTCTCGCGATTATGTACATACAGTATTGAACGATTGGCGGGGTTATGGGTATGTTGATTTAAGAACAAAAAAGTTATCCTCTTCCATTCATATACGTACTACGGACTCAAGTTATTGTAAAAATCGGTATATAAATTTTATATTACCCAATGATCAAAACATTATTACTCAGCTTAGTGAACAGTAGTTTGTTTTTTTAATTAGAATAATTTAAATATCTGTAAAGAAAAAAAAAATAAAAGAATTCTAATGAAACTGTGTGTTAATATCGATATTCTTCGTAAAATTAATACGGGTGAAATTTATGCAAAACCGATTCAGTCTGAGCAATTATACCTGTTAATTAATTCGTCATATGACTTTAAAATAATTGGTTTGGAAAAAGATTATTTTAGAAAAGGTTGTGATAAAGTTATTTTTGAACCCGTGGGCGTACCGACTCTTCCGCATAAATATTATTGGGGATTGAGTAGAACGCATGATTTTACAAATGAGGTCGATGAATATATTAGAAACCATTATTTTATACGCTAATTAAAAAATATTATAAAAAGCAGAGCAAAGATTTCATTTATCATTTAATACCAACAGGAACTTCGAGGTTCAAACAAGACAAACAAAGCTGCAAAAATTTTCTTTTTTATCACGAACGGTATGGAATTATATTTAAAACAACATGTGAGTAACGAACGCGTACTTCAAAAGTACGCGGATTTAACGCAAAAAGTGGTGGCTCTTCAAAAGAAGAATAATAAAGCGATTTTGGCGAAAGTATTCCCGACGAGTAAAGCGTGTGTAAAATTCACCATGCAGTCGATGATGGAGGTGGAGATGGATTCGATCCCCCAGTTGGTTAACGTGATACAACAAGCTAATGGTTACTTTAATTGGAGTGAACATCTTCTTATTGTGATTTCGACTTATCGAAATTACAAAAATGACGAGATTCGTCTGGTGCTACGTAGCAGCGGGTTTGGAACCGGCGAATTAGTTTTGCAAAAAAAAGTACAGGTCGTCCCCGAAGAAGATTTAACCTTTGATGATGATGGTGATGAAACACCAGCGGCTATTGAGCGTATATCAGAAGAAGATGAAACCGTGTCGTGGGAAGACGAATGGGGGGGTTTTTCTTTTAAGAAAAACGATTCGCTAGTAGAGATCGCTACACAGTTGAGCCGTTTTCATCACGACGTGTGCGGGAATGCTGGTGGGAAAAAAAGAAAGGCTCCTGCTGCTACTGCTCCTAATAAATCAACAAGCACAACATCGAAGAAGAAGAAAAACGAGGAACAAATAATAGCATGTGAGTCGAAGAATGAACCGTGTGTGATAGGCATAAATATGTTTGCCGCCGCTGAATTAATTTATTTTTGTTCAATCGACACTGACCTAAGCGTAGAAGATTGTATTTGTAAATATAATGATCAGATGAATGAGGGTTTAAAAGCAGCTAATAAAGTAGATTTTGTCAGTCTTATAAACACAGAGGGTTTTGAACAGATCAGATGTATGGTTGAACAATTACGTTAAAATATTTTTTTATAATTTATTCTTTCAGAAAGAGAAATGGTGAAAAAAAAAAAGACTGTATTTACTGAAGATTTCATTAAAAAAGCATCGCGACTTCTAAAAGGAGAAACGTTAGAATTGGAACAATTAGAAAAATATAAACAACATAAACTGGCTAGAAAAAAATATAGACGTTTAAATATATATGTGAGTGAAAAGAATGAACAGTGGGAAATTGATTTAGCAGAAAATAAAGATTTGGCGAGATTTAATCGTCAATTTCGTTATTGGCTTGTGTGTATTGATGTCTATTCGCGTTACGTGTGGGTGGAGTTTTTAAAGAAAAAAACGGCGAAAAATACAGCGGAAAAAATGGAAAAAATTTTAAAAAAAGATGGTGTTCCTAAGAAAATTCAGTGTGACGAAGGATCAGAATTTCAAATAATTCGTAAAACTTTGAGTAAAAAATATGGTTTTGAAGTTTTTCACACGTTCAATCGAGAAATTAAAGCCTCTCACGTCGAAAGAGTAATTCAAACTTTAAAAACAATGGTTCGCCGTGTTTTAACGTTGACGGGTAGTTTTGATTATTATTCTTATTTTCGCATAATTCTCGAAAGATATAATAATTCACCGCATAAAAGTTTGGGTGGCGCTACACCCCATGAGCTTTATCGTGAGAATAAAAAACAAAAAAAAATTAAAAATATATTATTACGTAAGATGATCTCGCCCGTCACTTTTACTAAAAACGTGTTGAAAGAAGGAACGCTTGTGCGAATAGCGCGTGGAAAAACGAATATTTTTGAGAAAAGCAGTTTACGGCGCTGGACGAACGAAAAATTTAAAATCAGAAAAGTATTTGTAACGGATCCCGTGACGTATGAATTGGTGGATTTAAACGGTGAAAAAATCACGGGGATATTTTATCGCGAAGAATTACAAACAATATGAATTTGCAAATTTTAAGCAATACTGTTGCAGAAGATGGAGACGTTAATTATACGAATCAATTTGAAATGAAATTAGCCGAACCGATTGACGCAATAAATCACGACGCGTTTTTTGAATTAACAGAAATTTCTTACCCGGGAACGACGAAAAATATCGCTGATGATTCTTGTTGGTTTAATTTTGGAATACAGTTTTATGATTGGAAATATAGTAAAGCAGGTGATAAGTACGTGCGTGTCAGATTGGACGTGGATAGCGATAATTTCATCATTCCAGAGGGGTGTTATACTTTAGAAAATTTATTGCGGTATTTAAATAACGCTTTAAATGAATACGATGTAGCATTTAAGTTAACATCGGGCGGTAAAGTAAAAATAACCGCGAACGTAGGGTGCGAGTATTGGGTCAATCAAGAAAACACTACAATCACTGTCAACGGAAAACCAGCATCATATGATGGGGAAGATGCTGATTATTATCATATGTCAACTGCGTCATTAAAGGGTACAAATGCGATATTTTTTGTTTATCTTACATTGAAAATTTCTAAAAAATTAGCTTTTATGCTAGGGTTTGCGAGTGAAATTTTTTCATTTAAAATAAAAAAAGGTACACTTTATGATACAACATTCACCCGTGTAGCAGATCATTTACCTGACATATCTGATGGGTTAGATAAAATGTTTATTTATTGTGATGAACTTGAAAGAAGTTTTATTGGTGATTCATCTACTGAACTTATTTCTACAATACCGATTCGTTGGAGCGAACAAGGAAAAGGGAATGGCGAGCTAATTAGTTACACTCCATCTGTACCGGTTAGAAGAAAATTTAAAAAAGCGTTTATTTCTTCGTTACATATTGCGTTAAAAGATGCTGTAGGTGTTAAAGTACCCTTTGATTCGGGAACTGTTAGCATCGAAGGTGTAGTTCATTATGCTTAAATTCCATTTTAAAGCGAAAGAAAATAGGTTGGAAATGGTTAGCAAAGAAATTTCATTTCCTTTTTCGTCTTTTTCATATGCTGATAAGAACGTATTATGGAATTTAAATTCTATAGAATGTAAAAATACTCGTGGAAATTTTCGTTTATTATTTCGCAGAAAATTAGATTTTTCTAATATTCAGACCAATGATGATACTAAAAAAATTGAAAATATAACATATACGAATAAATATTGGTGCGGAATAGCATCACCAGCTGATCAGCATATGTTATTGTCTAAACATTTATTATTATTTCATGATGAAAAAAAACCTAAAAATTCGGTAGTTAAAAAAAAACTACCGTTCATGTTATTATCAAACACTATGGAAAAAAAAGTCGAATTTTTTATTGTATATGAAAAAGATAGTGATAAAAGAATGCGTGATGAAGAAATTACGCTCACTTTGAATTTGTTTGAAGAGGACGAATAAAGAGAAAAAAAATGAATACCAAGAAGAAAACATCACATTTAGATGAAAAAGACTATTTGGAATTATTATATGGAAGAAGAAATGGTGGGGGGTATAATCGGAATTATTTTGTAATCAAACAAGAAACAAAACAAACTAAAGGAGAAATTTTACTCAATGGGCGTGTGGGGCTACCTCCTAATATGGATGAAAAACATGAACAAAATTATGTAAAACCTGCAAAAAAAAGATACATTACATCCTGAACTTTTACGTATTTTAAATAAATAAAAAAAAAAAAAAAAAAATGTTAAAAAATTTCAAAAAATTAAAAAAAAAAAATTTAATTTGATATTATAAATACCGTGTGTTGTTTTGTAAAAAATCATTCGTTTGGTTTTTTATTGCTGATAGTATGGCACGCAATAGAAAAAAAATAAAAAAACGAGGAAAAAGAAAAAGAAAACAACAAAAAGGCAGAGGGTTTGGCGCGGGTATGGCACTTGGTATGTTTTTGCCGAAGTTATTGGACACGACAAAGGGAATTCTTAAAGTTAACATTTAAAAAAAAAATGTCCACCCATGATGGTCATGAACAAGAAGTCGATCAACACGAGACATTATTTTCCAAACCTTTACAGTTATTTAAACCAACACCTTTTAACGATCTTTTTACGGAAAATCGTACTGATGTGATACATCCTGTTCCCAATACGCCTTTTGCAGATGCGTACACATTTAAACGACAGGGCAATAATGTGGGGTTAATAAAAACAAGTGATGCAAGAATGCATGCAAAAATATCACTACGAGATGGTGCTGCTGCTCTTCAGGGAAACGCTAATTTTACACCGCCCGGCTTTCCTTTGCGCACTATGTGGCGCTCTGCAGAATTGAAGATTAATGAATGTTTAATTACGCCTGCTACTAATTTTAATCACCTTTCGGCGTATTTGAAAATTCTTACCCGTGAAACGCCTAAAATGTATAAAGATTCACCACAAATAAATTGCGGTTATTTTGATACCCATGGCGAGATGAATACCGTTCTAGGAAATAACGTGGGGAGTGTGAATAGACGTAATCTTACAAACAATATAGACGGTGTACAACTTATTGATAAAATTGATCTACCGTGTTTCAGCGATTCGGGCGGTGAAGTTTTTATACCGTCAGCTTTTAAATTGGAACTAAAATATGTAAGAGCGGCCTATGCACTCCTTTTCATGGGTGCGAATCACGCGGATGCAGCTTTTGCTGTTATGAGAATGTCATTAGAAGAATTTCATATACGTGCGCCTGTTTACAAACCCAAAGACCAGTTGAGTAGCGCTTTAAATACAGCGTTTGTCACTGATTCGCAAGAAGCGCGATATTATTCGACAACATTCCGCACGGTGACGTCGTCAATAGCTGCTCTTCGAAGATCGCATATAGAAAACGATGTGTTTAATGGATCATGTCCTGTTCGTTTATTTATCGTGTACCTGAGACGTAACAATTTTGCTGGTACTATGGGTACGAATGTGTTTAATTTCGCATGGGAGAATTATTCAAATGTAAACGTCACAGTAAATAGCGTGTCTATTGGAACGATAGAAAATTCAGTTGAAGCATACGAGCAATTACGCAATGTTCTTAATAGAGATCATTCTGAAATGCCGATAACTTACAATCAATTTATAAATGGATATGCGGTTTTAGCTTTCGATTTAACTACAAATTCCGACACACATTTGAAAGTGCTACCGAATCGACCCAGCGGCGTTGTTAACGTTCACATGAATTTCTCAGTCGATACGCCTGCGGGAAACATTATCTATATTGGCGAATTTCGTAATGAAATAAAAGTCGGGATGAAAACACCAGCGCGTTTGTTATATGATGTATAAATTTATGAGATATAAAAAAACATACTCATTCCGTTTTTAATTCTCACCATGGAAAAAACTAACGGGAATTCCAAAAAAAAAATAATAATTAAAACTATACAACCAGGAAATATAATTGATAAAAAAATACATTTAAATAAAGAACATATTATAGTTCATCCAGTAGCGTCGAAATTTGCTTGAAAATGGATATAAAAAAAAAAGAAAAAGAAGAAGAAAAAAGAAAAAAAGAAGAAGAAGAAGAAGAAGAAGAAGAAGAAGAAGAAGAAGAAGAAGAAGAAGAAGAAGAAGAAAAAGAAGAAAAAGAAGAAAATGAAAAAAGAAAAAAAAAAGAAAAAAATAGAAAAACACGAATCATCTGGTTTTTCAGAAAATGAGTTGATGTCTGAAAGTGATGACGATGATGATGATGATGATGATGATGATGATGATGATGATGATGATGATGATGATGATGATGATGATGATGATGATGATGATGATGATGATGATGATGATGATGATGATGATGAAAATGAGACGGGTGTGTTAAAATCATTAATATTATACCATCAGCTGTTAAAAAAAAAAAAAGAAAAAATAAAAAAAAATTCATCCCTTCGGTTAGAGAATTTTTTAAAGTAAATATGATTAAAAAACATAAATTATACGATGAAAATTTAAAAAAAAAGATATTACTTTTAGCCAAAAATATTGTGGAAAAAAGAATTCCGATAAAATGCAGCGACGATTATTTGTATTTACTTAAAAAAATGGCATGCGGAAAAATTAATTCAAATGATCTTAAGATCATGTTATGCGAGGATCATTGTCTTAGCATTGTATTTGAAAGAGCGGTTAAATTTTTAAGTAAATTTGAAAAAGAAAATGAATAAATTACAATTAGTTGATGCTGTTAAATTGAACGAGATGTTTGAATATTTAAAAAACGATCATGAAAATAAGAAACTACTTCAAGGAATAAAAAAACAAGATGAATTTCAGTTGGAAGAAAAAAAGGAAGCGATGGAAAACGCTGTTAGACAAAACAAACACCCCGGTGAAAGCGTAGTGAGTTTTTTAAAACAAAAAAATGCTCTCAAACGTAAAGCCGACAATTTAACGGCTACTGGAGGGGATGGTGATGAAACAAAAAAAAACAGAACGGAGGAAGAAAGTCAAGAAACAAAAACACCTAGTGAAAGAAAAATAATAGAATTTTTAAATAAAAAAGGACTGAAAAGCAACACTCTTCAAATGGGAAATAAAAGCATTAATCGTGCAGATTTAATATATGATTTATCACACAACGCGAGTAAACAGTTTATGTTAAACATTAATGAACGAAGAGTTGCTTTAAAATACTTAAAAAAAAAAAAATATGCCTGCTAGCATCATTAAAAATGCTGTATTGAGAAAACACTACACTACAAAACAATACGAATCCGGCGATACAACGGACGGTGATACAAGCTCAGCAGGTGGGGTTGAGACAGGAAGTTCATCAGCAGACGACATTCTCGATATTATACCCGAAAAAAAAAAAAAAAAAAAAATTTTTACCCTAATCCCAATCTGGCATTTACTAAAGCACGTGCAAAAGCTCGGGGTAGATTATCTGATTAGAAAAAAAATGAGGGATGGAAAAAAATGTAAATTCGTATGTTTTTTAAAACGTTTTCTGTACACTAATGAAATTGAAAAGCTAGCGTTTGAAAATGTTATATTAAAAAAATATTTTTTGGGCGCTTTTCCGGCAAACGTATTGCCTAAAAATATAACAAAAAATTGTTGTTGGATATGGAATACGGACGAAAGTGACGCCGATGGGCGCCATTGGATAGCTATTTGGTTGAGCGGGAATAAAATGTATTTTTTCGATAGTTTTGCAAAGTCAGTCGATTTTTATCGTCGCGATTATTGGTTGAAATATGCAGAAAAAACACAAAAGAAATTTATTTACGTGCAGAAACGTCAATTACAATCAAAAATAACGTATACTTGTGGTTATTGGAGTTTATTATATTTATACGAAAAATGCAAAAACATAGAAAATGTTAATCACTGGTGGAAATGGAAAAACAATAAAATAAAAATAAATAACGAAATAAATTTTAAAAAAAAAATCGATTTTAGATTTGGCGATATAATCGATAAATTAATAGTTAAAAAATGTAAAAATAAAGAAGAAAATCAACAATGTTGTCGTAGTTTTACAGAGTCTTTTATTAAATAAAAAAATTTTTTTTTTTTTACATTAATCCTGCAAGCAAACTCCCTATAGCTAACAAACCCCCAAACCCTCCTTTTTGTCTTTTTTTTTCTCCTCTTTGTCTTTTTTTCAAAACGCCACCCCCCTGTCTTTTTATCCCTCTTTGTCTTTTTTTCAATCCCTCACCTCTTTGTATACCATATTGAGGGAACCCTAGGTAGGAACGCATCCCGGGGGCGTAAACAGTAGATCCTCCTTTTTGCTTAAAAAAAATTTTTTTTTTCTGTGATTTCGGCATGAATAAACTAAGAAGACCATAACCGCCTTTTTGCCCTTTTTTACGCATTTCACCAGTCGGGGTTATACAGAATTTTACCAACTGTTCGTTTCCGCGGTTTGACACCACTACCTCTTTGTTTTTTTTTCTTGCGGTATAAATATTTCAGTTGATTTGTTTGTTTAGCACGAAAAGCGTCGTAAAAACCCCCTAATTGACGACGTTGTTTTCGCCGTCGCATCCCGGGGGCGTAAACAGTAGATCCTCCTTTTTGCTTAAAAAAAATTTTTTTTTTCTGTGATTTCGGCATGAATAAACTAAGAAGACCATAACCGCCTTTTTGCCCTTTTTTACGCATTTCACCAGTCGGGGTTATACAGAATTTTACCAACTGTTCGTTCCCGCGGTTTGACACCACTACCTCTGTTTTTTTTTCTCGCGGTATAAATATTTCGGTTGATTTGTTTGTTTAGCACGAAAAGCGTCGTAAAAAAACCCTAATTGACGACGTTCTTGTATTAGAATGATGAACTTGAAAATTACAATAACAAACAATATATTTTTTTTTTAAATTTTTTATTAAGAAAAAAAATTACACGTTATAAATTAATGTATTTTCACCGGGAAATATATTAGTGCGTACGCGAGTATTTTCATAACTATTGGTCGCGTTATCAAATAATAAATAACCATAGGGGTCTTTATTTACATCATCTAAAATAGATGTGAATACTTCACGATTAATTTGTTTATTATCGGCAATAGTATACATATTTCTAACATCGGCTAAATTTTTAAACATTAAATGATATTGACTATTGACACGTGAGTTGCGTAATTTACCATCGCCGTACATTAAATTTTGACACACAAAAATAACACTAATATTTTTATGGTGGGCGTCACGACACGCAAAGTTATTCAAATTAATTAAATTTTTTTTCGAAGAAGCAGCAACAGTCATAAGATCGTCTAAAATTACTAAAGTATTATCGTTTAAATTAGTTTGCAAATCAGCTGCCTTGGGTATCCCTTTAGTACACTCAATAAATTCAATTTCCAGATTTTTTTCTTTTCCCACGCGTTCGATCTCACTGTACAGGGGTTGATAAGATGTGTATAGAAACAAAACTTTATCGATTAAAGGTGTTATCATGCTCTCGACGGATTGTAATAATTTGTAAAGCCAAAATGTTTTACCACACTGCGACGGACCGCATAATGTTAACATAAACGGGTGTTGAAATGGTATTACAGCGCCATTTAATTGAACTCTCTACAAAAAACCATAAGGAACGGTGTAAAAATTATTTTTAGCTACACGTTTGTTAAAAGTGAAAGTGAATTTTTTCTCTTCGTCTGCGGTGAAAATATGATTGATTTTATCGCGTGTTATTTTATCTGTATATTTAATTTTAATCAGCTGCGATTTATCTTCGACGCAATTTTTTAATGATTCAAAATTTAACTGTTTTTTTATTTTTTCATTGGTTAAACTAAAACCCTTTATGTGCACAATTTCGTTATCTAAATTTGTTCGGTACGAATACGATTTCGGACCTGTTGCGCAAAATTGAGTGATCCATTCATTTTTTTTTAACTCGTTTGTTAAATCGCCCAGATAATTCCCCCTCTTAACCGCTACGTCGCTAGTCTTACTCGTGTAAATTACGGAGTCGGTGTCAAAATACAAAACGCGCTCGCCTAAGCTATCGATCAACTCGTACAATTTCAAGCGCGCGTAGGCTGTGACAAAACTCGCGATAACTACGTTACCGGTTTTTAACGGTGTTGTAACGATATCGGTTTTTTGATAAGTGACACGTAAGGTGTTTTCGTTAACAAAATCAGTCGAAGTTAAATCTACATTCGGATCGTTCGCTAGCCTTAATAATTCGTGGTAATCGGATAAAAAATCGACTTTTGTATTATTATCGTTTTGTGCAAATTTACCCCAAAGCGAATTTAATATATTTTTCGCTGTAGCTCGTAAACCGGGATTATATTCTATCTTCTCTTTTTCTAATAAAATACCCTCGTTTCTATAGTAGTCAGCGATATATTTATCAACTTCGGAATCGATTAAATTTTTATCCTCGTCATAACATTCGTCGGGAAAACCGCTCGCCTCCTGTTTTATTTTTAAAAAACAATTTACAAACTCTTGAAAAATTCTTTCTTGACGTGGATAATGGTAAATTTCATAAGTTTCAATAATCCTGTAACCCTTTTCAATAGCTTTATTTACTTCTACGCTAGACCATGTGCCCGAAATACAGCGTTCATCTTCGTTATGCGTACACGGTGTTAATTGAATCGTGCTGGCACACGCGTGACACAAAGGAAATATTAATCGATCGTTAAGACGCACAGGTAAAACGGGAAAATACAAGTTTTGCGGTGGTAGAATACGGCATTTTACTAAGCTGAATACCTCAGATATTTTCACCCGCTCACATTCTTCTTTAATATATATCATTGGATGACCGACGGGGAATTTGTTGGCTTTTTGAACGTAAGGATATAAAGATGTGAAATCATCGTAATTAATTTTTTCATCCATGTTTGTGTTTTTAAATAAGCAAACAGGCGATGTTCGACCGCCGTAAAGCGCATCTCTTACTTCTAACGGGAGATAAGCGCTGTAAAAAATCTTTTTTTCAACTATATTTTTTTTCGTGAATTTACATTCTTCTTGAAAATCACATTCCCATTTTTCTATTACTTTATAACCGGCTTTTTCCATGGAGTGCGTGAATTTTTTTGTCACTGCGTAAAGATGCGTAAATTTCGTATTATTTAAACGATTCGTTTCGTAGGGATAAAAACATTTCACGCAACCGTGAAAATAGCAACCGTGAAATTGATAGACGGTGTTGTCGTAAAAACCGTCGACATAACGTCCCAAAATTTGCTTTTCACCATTTCGCGAACATTTATATTCTAACATACCGTTTGCTTCTTCTGCGTTTATTTTATCTAGCCACATTAGCGCTACAACACTTTGATTAGCACGCCCCCTATACCCGCTAGCGGGAATGATTCCGACACATTTGTCTCTTAAAAAATTCATACGAAATACTTTTAACGTCAGACTCGCTATGGTGATACATTCTGTGTCGTAAAAAGGGGCGACGCCTGAAGTTTCACGCATAAACATAGCAAATTTAACGCATCCTTTTCGTAAAATATCGACGTCCGAACTACAGTAATAATACATTTCTTCTTCAAATACATATGGTTTTTCTTTTTTTTTCAAATACCATTCTTCAAATTTAGCTTTTGTTTTCTTCTCCATATTTTCGAGATCGAAATAATCACGCGCGACAATATCCCCTACATAGGATAAATCTGTAAATTTATACGGGTGAAATCCCTTCGTTAGTTGTTCAAGACCCATTGTTTCTGGAATTTTAGACAATTTCATGTGTAAAAATGAATAGCTATCGAAAAAAGTTATTTTTTTATCAGGGATTTTCAACATCATTATTTTACAACCATTCATTATAGTGTCGGGATAAATTTTTTTTTCATTAATGAGATATTGAAAAATAAAAATTGTGTCAAATCGCCCACCATTATGCGCTAGCCAAACAGAATTTTCTTGTGCTAATAGAAATTCGCATAATTCCTTTACAGTATCACGACCTTGAAAAACAAATTCACGTTTTCCACAGCAAGGTTGAATATTATCCCCCACAATGTGGTTTTTACTTTTTTTAAACTCAATATTTTCACATTTACGACACACTTTTTGCACAACGCAATAATACGGAACCATTAATTTATTTTCATCGACGCGCGTTTCAAAATCAAAAAAAAATAAAGTAGGGTATTCAATTTGTTTGTTTGTTTTCACGGTTTTCATATAACAAAAATGCGTTTTATCTTTATAGTCGTTGCAGTGGTAACAAAACTGCTTATTACAATCATGCTTTTTCGTATTCTTTGCAGAAAAAAAACGAAAACGCGGTACAATCTTAGCGCAAGTTTGGCAAAAAAATAAGTAACTACACGGTGTTAATTTTCCGTAATTACTTTGCTGAGAGGGAAAAACACGATTCGATAAATGAGCTAAAAAACATTTATTATTATAAAATAAAATGTTACAATTAGAACACTCAATTCTGCAGTCGATGGTGCGATGACATTCAGATTGTTCATAGCAACGTTGACATGTCAAGTGATTATGACACACGTGTGTATTTTTACGCTCAGAATTTAAGTAATAATTCATGCATTTAACGCAAAATTTGCTCGGTGGTAACTTCGAAAACTTAACCATGCTTAAAACGACATCGTAATGTTTATTATTTAACCACAAACAAACAATGTCGTTGGTTAACTTAATTAAATTACCCTCTTTATCGCATCGCGAATCATACACTATGTCGTTATCAAATTGATCCGAATATATTACTAAATCAACACCTTGTTGTTTAAGAAAATTCTGATAAACATCGACGTAATGTTTTGACCCCACACAACATCCTTCAACTATACCGCATTTGTCATAAATCTCACGAACCTCATCAACAGTGTACAGTGTATCGACAGCTGTATGTGGGGATCTTTCCATTTGCACATACCGCGTGTCTTTTTTTAACCACGATAAACCCGCTAATAAACTAACTGCGAAGCAACAATTTTTAATGATTTTGTTTAATCCGTCACACACTATGGAAAAAACACCCATGCGTTGATCACGACCGTATTTTTCCACATTTTTACCACCGCCACCCCCCTCATCATCATCGCCACCACCATTCAATTGCCGATATATTCTTTTTTTACCCAATTGTTTGTTTGTTTTTTTATTTTTATTATACGTATGTGGAAAAGTTTGAATTACCACGTTTGATTCCCAACCGTCAGCGATCAACGCACGGTTGCTTTGCATCATTTTTTCAAAAATATTTAATAAAAAATTGACGTTAAAATCTTTAAGTTGAAGAACAGCAGTTGAAAAATAAGATTTTGGAGCGTGTGAAAAAATAAAACGCACGTAATCATTCTCTGAACTTGTAGACGCTCGAGCTACATTCAGCAAGTAAGTAAACACTACACGTAACGAATGAATGAAGGCGATAAAATTCATACCTGATTTTCGCGCAATCGAAACGTGTAGTGTTTTTTGAGAAAATTTAAATTTTTCATTGTAAGAAGAATTTATGGTATTAGTTTTAAAATCTTCTTCAACTCTTTTTCCATTTCCTCTTTTTTTACGTTCTTCTAATAATGCCCTTAATTCACTCACATCTTCATCTGTAAACACATAAGGGTTTTTTTCAGCCATTTTTTCTTTTACTTCTAAAAAAAAAAGGAAATTTTCTTCTCTCTTCTTCCTCTTCTTTTACTTCACCATCAACGCGATCGATCACTACGTTTTCTGAATCACGTATATTTATACAATTAAATGTAAAAAAGGGTTTATCTTTAGAACACATTTCACCCATTTTTTTTTTTAAAAAACTAAAAAATTAAAAGAAAATTAAAAAAAAATAAATAATATAATAAAACAACAGCGACAGGAATTTGTTTTTTAGTGTTTAGTACCCAGCCATGGCTTACGATCACATTCACATCGAGGTTTATTTAAAAAATAAAGAAAACGAACATACCTACATGGGATACGAAATTCTCGATAATGATGAAGAAATATTATTCTCTCCTTTTATCTTACAAGACTGTCTTAAAGAATTTCAAAATAACGAAGGAAAACAATTAATATTTATTTCAAGTTTTGAATTAACGCAACGCTTTAATGATATGCGGAAAAAAATATTATACATACCTTCAGATATATTGTATAAGATAGAATGTTTAATAAAATTTATCACAAAGAGGGAGAAAATAGAAAATAACCAGGATCTCTACATGGGAATAAGAACAATATTCTAAAAAAAAAATAATAAAAAAATGGTTAAACAAGGTGTGAATAGAGGTGGTCGAAAAATGAGTTTAATTTCGCAAAATGTACGCGCTGTTTTACAATGTCGAAGCTTCACGTTAAAAAGAAAACGATGTCGAAAAAGAACAGCTCATACACATAAATGTTGGATTCACCTAGCAAAAGAAGATAACTTACGTGTTAAAAAATCACAGATTCCAAACGCAGGCAAAGGATTGTACGCTTGGAAAAAACCTTTTAGACGCAATACTCCCGTCTCTACGTACACAGGTGAAAGAACCACAGTAAAACGTATGGATCGAAAATACGGTGCTAAAACAATCGCGCAATATAGCTTGTGCGATGGACCCCGTCACTGTGTCGATGCTTATAAATCAACGGATGGAGCGCCTCGATTTTGCAATGATGCGAAGGGATCGCGATATAAAAATAACGCTTGTTTTACAGGAACAACTAAACACAATAATCGATTTAAATTACATGCAACCGCGGGTATAAAACCCCATCAGGAAATTTTTGCCAACTACGGTGACGAATACTGGCCTCGTGGGTACTTTAAAAAGTAATAAATTAATTAATAAAACGGGGAAAAAAATGAGTAGAAACCGGAGAAACACGGGTTTTCGAGGAAAAAAAAGACAAAGAGGTGGTCGTGGTAAAAAAATTCAAAAAGTCATGAATATTATGAAAGATTTTAAAACCGCCAAAAACAACATTTTAAGAAAATTAAAAAACGGGGTTGTGAAAGTGAAGAAATTTAAAAAAAAACAATTTGGCGGATTGGTGCAACCGAGTATAGACACATTTCAACAATTTGGTGGAAGAATGGCTCCCAAAAAATATTATTTAAAATAATTTTTTAAAATATATAAATAACATAAAAAAATTCAAAATAAATTATAGAGAAAAAAAACAAAGACGTAGTTATTTTTTTTTTTGTTGCTTTCATTTAAAAAAAATTATCGGAATAAATTACACGTGTTTCATACGTTACGTAAGGTAGGTGAGCTACACCGTATTTTACATTCTTTCTCGTTTTAATGAATTCTTTAAATTCAATATGTTGAAGTAAAATTAAATCGTCGTCTCGGGATAAATCATATTTTAAATTGTCAATTTTAATTGAATTTGAAAACATAGGTAAACTAAAATATGCGTCTTTTGAATTTCGAGGAATTATTTGATCCGATGTTATATGACTGGCAACATAAGAAGGAGGAGCTACTTTCAACAAATCTTTATTTACTTGAAGTATAGTGAAAAAAATACCACCAAGTTCTTCAGCCTGCACATTTTTAGAAATGTCAATTTCTATAGTATCAATAATTTTTCTTTTTTCCCACGCGTTTAAATCGGGAGTGCGCGTTAAAGAAAATGGATACCCCGTTTGTTGTTTCAATCCTGAATTTATAGATGTAAAAGTAATATCTCTCGTTTTCTCATTAACATAAGGTTCGATAATAGCGCCTTGACGCGCACTTTGTTCCCGAAAATGATACTCGTGGTTGGCACGTTTCGCCGGTGTTTTTCCATATTCGTCTGCTGAATGAAACCAAAAACGCGGATTTTTTATAATTATTTTTTTATCAGCCATACGAATACAAAATTTTATCTCTTTTTTTTCTATCGTGTGTTAACTCGGCAACCTGTGCTGCGAAAAGCCTAACTTCGTATAAAGAACAATGAACATTATGCTTTACATGTTCCCTGCATACCTTTATATCTTTAAGAAAATATTTAGCTAGTTTTTCATATTTTTCCACGCTAAAATGTTCTAAATTTACACATTCCACACCCATTAACGCGCATAAATCAGATTCAATTTTTCCCCCTTTATAACCAAATAAAATCTCGGGTCTACCACTAAATTTTTTTTTAAATTCGTCTAAAAATTCCGCTTGATTGTAATATCGCGGATTTTTTCGATAATTATATAATTTTAACCCGTGAATCTGAAATTGATGATAAATAGTGCGTTTATCTTGTTTAGTCATTTTCACGTAATCTTCAGCGTCTTCAATAAAACAATGAAACATTTCGTATCTCCCACTATCCATATAAATCAGCGAAACCTCACGAAAATAAACCAACGAATTAATGCGATAACATTCACAATCCATAATATGCGTGACATTTTTTAATATCTCTTCTCCTTTTACACCAAATAAATCTGTATGATTTACAATTTTGTTAAACTCGCTATCATAACGCGAATACATCTTACAGCAGAATGACAAAAAAAATTAAAAATCCATCAATTTATCCTTAAAATAATGATAATTATCTTCATGTAGTTTACGCATGTGCGTATCACATTTTATTATTTTTAATATATTAGAGACAAGCACTATATCATAGTAGGGCATGGATTGTTTAACATCTTGAAGAAAATTATCACGCAGTTCTACACGATCTATTTCTTTCATAGCGTCTGCGAGAAACAGGTTAATTTTTTCTTCCTGTGTAATAACACACCCGCAAGCATCAAAATACACCTTGTTAATCTTCTTGTTTAATAGCTCTAAAATACACCGTTCTAACGTGTCGATCTCATGTCTCTGTGGTTCTACTTCCACTACTGCTAGCGGGGATGATGATGGCGATAATGTCGACGTGGGATCTTCTGCTTCTTCTTCTTCTTCTTTCTTTTGCTTTTTTCTAGCATCCTGTATAGCCACGGCTTTATCAAAATCTGCTGTACATATGAATACACGTTTCATAATAACACGTCGTCTCTATCAAATTGCAAACCCCAACGTTGTTTCCTTTTTATACAATCGCATCGAGAACACGAGACACGTCTTCCAATTACTAGTGGGGAAATTCTTCTGCATAAATCACAATACATTATATTCACATCACATTTTCTACACGTAAAAAAACACCGTTCAAACCACACTGTTTGTTGACGACATATTATGCAAAACATCATTTGAAATTTCCTGAAGTATCGCCCGGTAATGATCCCAATTCAACACTTCACCGTCTTTTCTTCCTTTTAAACTGTACTCCGTCATAGCTTGCTGCACGCTGCGATAACTAATAATATATTTTTTAGTTAGCTCTTTTAAATCACGCATTTTTTGTAAAATTTCAGCACGTTCTTCCTCATCGCTTTTGGGATTCTCGCTATTCATGATGATCGTTTGTAGTAAAAATAAAAAAAAAACGAGTTTTTATACCCTACTAATTATAATAATTTTGTTTTTAAAAAAACCCAGAAATTCAAATTTAGACGCCGTGTAAATATAAACGGTCAAAGTTTGTTCTAACTCTAACCGTAGACAAAAAAAAAATTCACGATGAGTAAACGTCGAAGAGAAGAAGAAGAAGAAGAAATAAATGAAGACAGTAAACGCTCAATTGAAGAAACAACTATCGCTGAATTATTAAGAAGGGTACTGTTGTACACATGTTTTCGTTTTTTTCCCAACCGAGAAATCGGATTGCTGTACTGGTTGATGGGATTAGTGAATATCTACGAAGGTGGTTACATAAGACTAGTTCCACAACTACGAGAAGACGACGCCAAACCTACAGCTTCTTGGTGTGTTCCGCATCAATGTTGGATATACTGCGGTGGGAATGTATTACCCGGGTGTGGAAAATCACGACACGTCATCGCGAGAAATGAAGAATTTTATATGACAATTCCCTATATGTATGAACAGGATAGAAACTGGTGTATTTTAAATGAAGGGCGCCATATAGTATTAGTAAGAGATCGACGATTTATTTATTCATTTTTTCCCAAAAGAGGATGTCATATATATAATTCTTTTTTTTTTACTATATTACCAGTCGACTTTGAACCATGGCACAGTGAAATTTATCACCGTGTAGGTTTTATAAGTAACAACCGCATGTATGCGCCCTACTCTTTCTGGATATATCGTGGTTGTTGGAACAAGAAATCATGTACTTCATTATACGATATATTCGCATACATATATAAAAAATACGGTGATGTAGGCGTGACTATAGGGGTATATATGTATTGTAAATCACCAAATTTTTTCCACGAAGCGCTTAAATGCAAAGACGGTGAAATAAGTGTACGATTTTTGTTAAATTTAACCTGTTGCTTTGTTTGTTTTTGTGAGAAACACAATCCCCGCGCGATGATTCACAAACAATCGTATATTTACGATATTTATGATATTATTTCAAGAGAAGAAGAAGTAGAAGATATAGATTATGAAATGTGTTTTTATCATAATTGTGAGGAAAAAAATTCATCACGGTTAGAGACAAGAGAATTTGAAATGTTTGATTATGACAGTGTGTCAAAAAAATCGATCAAAAAAATAAAACAAAACTTAACAGTTATGAAAGAACCATGTATCATATTATCTGATCTTGAACCCGATGCATATATATTCACATCCCCAACAACAAAACACGCAATAACTGTTGAGTACATGAGCGGAGTCAATGACAACATGTTGACTTTTATTCGTAATTTCTTTAACTCTGTATATGTTAGCGATAATTTTATTAATTATTTACATAAACTACTCTAATATATCTTTCAAATTAAGTAACGTATGCAAATGTGATTTTCTATCTTCAAAAACACGTTGACCTTTTTTACATTGTAATATTTCTAGTTGCTCACATAACATTTTATGTTGTTTAAAAGACTTTACACTGCACGTTAAATTATTTCTCAATATAGCGTGTAAAGCTTTTCCCACACGCCCATTACCGTCACCAAACGGATGTATATATTCGAATATATAATATATTCGTGTAGGTATCAAATTCAACACGTCACTCTCAACTCTAATTCTACGATAATGTTCATCTAATAATTCCATGTATAATTCTATATAGTCAGGCGCTGGTGGGTTGTGATTACCGCAAAATCTGTAATTTAGGGAATATTTTCCCTCATTGTAATTTTTCATGCTACGCTTATGTAAATAAACGCATATCTCACTTATTTGCATTCGTTGTCGATCTGATTTTTTTAAACGGTAAAAATCACTTAATCCCCGTGCATATTTTGCACACTTGTAAAAAAAAAACAAATTCTCTTCGTTTTCCTCCATGAGTACAACGTAATAAGAAAATATTTTGATTCTTAAATGATGTTCCCAATCCATTTCGTTCGTCAGGACAGCAATCTTTGATTTGATTTTTTTTTTTGACCACGAATAAATTCCTCCTTCCAGCGCAATTAGCAACGAATAATATGCGATAATATCTCCGATAGTATCTTTACCCAGGAGTTGCTCGTTGGCAATTTCGTTGTCGTTACTCCCCAATAAGCGGTGTCAAAGTTCACGTCGAGACAACAATCTTTAAGATGTTGACACGTGATTTTTGTAATATCACGAATAAATAATTCCTGGCTTTTTTCTACACCTTCAAAAAACACAATTAACAACGAATAATATGCAATAATATCACCGATAGTATGACGTTGAATTTTTTTGTAAATATCCAGGAATTGCTCCTTCGAAATATTACCGGATATATTTTTTAATAATTGTCTTTGTATAGAAATGTTTTCTTTAATTTTTTTCTCAAATATCCCGCCTGGTGTAAAAATCCCAGTTTTATTCACCTCCTCTATTATAAATTCCATTTTTTTTTATTAAAAGTAACACAACAGCGTTTTTATATATAACCCTTTATTTTACAGCTCATTACAATTTCAAACTAGGTATCCCAAAATACAAAAAAAATTTATCTCACAAACTATTAATTTTACAATTTCAAACTAGATCCCCTTATACTTTTACTTTTTTTTGTTGGCAGTTTTATCTAATAATACATATCTCGATGCTATCAACTCAAGCGTTGCTAATTTATCTTTTATGGTAACTAAATGTGTTAAGTTTTCTTGTTTTTCATTGTAAATAAATTTCAATTCTTTAAATTTATTTTCGGCCGTTACTACTATGTCTTTATCAACTCTACTAAGTATCCCGTATGATTCTACAATTTGTTCCTTTTTTTTTAAAAAAAGTGATCGTCTATAGTTTCTCTTGTCTACATGTTCTTCTAATCTACCTTGTTCCAGTTCCATGTATGCGTCCCTCAAAACATCTATACTTTTCCCCTGGGGTCGTACCGCCGCTGTTTGAGGTTCCACATGGGTGTCGTAAATATGTAATTGAAAAGGTTGCTGTCGGGTGTAGCTAACTGTTGACCACTACTACTCTTATCAAGAACTTCTACCGCCTTATCGTCAGCTTCATCTATAAATTCAACGGGTGAATCACTACCAGATAAAGGTGATAAATTTGGAATGTTGCCAGCTTCCATCTGCGTATAAATTTCGCACATACTAGGGAGCGAAGAGACGGGTGGTATCAAACTCGGGGAGACGGTTGGTATCGAACTCGAAGCGCCGGGTGTCGTCAAAGAGCCGGGTATCGAAGGAATCGAAGAGACGGAAACGCTGTCCCACTTTTCCTTTAAACGTTGATGCTCGATCGCAGCAGCCCGTTCCTTTTCTAACCTCGCGATATGTTGTTTTCGTTTCAACGCGACTACTGCTGCTCGTTGCTGCTTCTCTTCTTCTTGTTTCACCATTCTTTCGGATTGTAATCTCATTACTTCGTTCACGTCGATCTTGTTCTCAGTGACAAATTTGTAAAATTGCTCCATACTTATCGACTTTCTTTTCAAAAATGGTTATTTCTACTTTTTTCACGATTATATACTTGCATATTTTTTAACTAATTAGGTTTCTCATCCAATAAGACACGTGAACTAAAAAATTATCATCGCGGGTAAAATATTTAATTCCCAACTTTTTTTTTTCCCAGAACACTTAAAAAAAATTAACATGAAACCCTTCCTAGAAGAACACCGGATAAACCACTTGAAAAAATTAACATGTTCTCAAGATAAACACTTGATAAAATTAACATTTTTTTAACTTGATGACTTAAATATTTTGAAGTGTTCTATTTTGTGTACGAATTTAACTGTGTCAAAAAAAATGGAGGAGAAAGAAGAAGAAGAAACTGGGTTGAATACATTGTTATACTTAAGGCAACAACTGACGAAAAAGGGTTATGACGTTGAGTATACAAACGAAGATCTGTTAAAGTTTATTTATCCCGTTGCTAAGCGACTGTGGAGTATATCAACGTTAGCGGACGATGTTGAAGAATGCTCTGCTAAAAAATGTGAATGTGTTCCAAATATATTTGCTTTAACTACAACTGGATGCGAACCGGGTGTTTGCTGCATCTTCCCAAGTTGTCTACAACACGCTTTATCAAAGGAGACAATTAATTTAAAGAATTATGCTTTATTGACACGTGTGCCTAAACATTTTTTACACAGAGATCTAGAAAGTCTACCGACAGTAGAATATGCACGTCTAAAATCACTTTCATCAAATTTTGAGAAACTAACAACATTAGATGATATTAATAAACTTTGTTCATAGTTCATTAATAAATAAACTTTGTTCATAGTTCATTGTTTGTCTTTCATTGTTATTCCAAGTCCTTCCTTCTTCTTCTTCTCCAACTCATTTACATCATCCATGACAAGTATCTGCTTCTTCTCACCGCCATGTGATATATGATAAATGCGGGTCTTGTCATACTCGCAATAACAACACTCTTCTTCTTGGTCACCAGCAACGCTAGCTAATGCTGCAAAAAAGAACAATATATACCAGAAAAAATTCATCTTCAGGCTCAATATGAATCAAATCGAGTCGTGATCGAATTTATACAGGTTATTTTTTTTAAAAATTATTCATGACATCAGTTAAAATCCGCATACATTTACTGAAAAAAGCAGGTTTTTGCTTAAATCACTCACAATTCATGTGTTGTAAAGATTTTTTTTTCTCCCTCACATACAACCATTCCTGTGCCGCTAAGGGTTGCATAAATAGAGCTGAACGTTCGGCACTCTTCCTATCTTTTATTTTCATTCTTATTATTCCCAATGACGTTGAACACTCCGGCGACTCCATTCCGAATTTTTTCGCTTGTCAATAAATTTCACCACCCAGAATCATATTACTTTACCCAGAACCAATTAACATTTATAGGAATACGTAATTTTTCCCTATTTACCAAAAATACGAAATTTCACCGTTTTCCCAGTATTTACTTTTCCCAGAACCAATTAACATTTATGGGAATACATAATTTTTACCTAAATACTAAGAATCGAAATTTCACCGTTTTCCCAGTATTTACTTTTCCCAGAACCAATTAACATTTATGGGAATACATAATTTTTACCTAAATATTAAGAATCGAAATTTCATCGTTTTCCCAGAACCACTTTTCCCAGAACCCAATTATCATTTATAGGAATACGTAATTTTTACCTAAATACTAAGAAATCGAAATTACACCGTTTTTCCAAGAATCATACCAATTAACATTTATAGGAGCATCATATGGTGTTTTGAAGTGCATAGAAGAACATCGCTTCCCAGTTACTATCGTAACGGGTGAGTATCGTTTAATTGTATTTCTTTGTCGTTCGTCAAATACAATTTTTGCGTTACCCACAGGTTGGTGTATTGAAGAAGACAAAAAAAGAAATCTGGTAGGTAGTTGAATAAATTCCGTACGGCAAGTTTACATAATTTGATGTGCGGAATTCATTGAGACAACTTACACAATGTAAACGATCTCGGTTCTCTGAAAGGGAGAGAGAAGAAGAAAAGAAAAGAAAAGACCGTGCAAACGAAGACCCTTCGTCAGAGAGAAACGTGAAGAGTGTTAACAACTCTTTAAGTTGACTCTCTGACGATGTGTCGTACCCTGCCAGGAAGAAAAAAAAAGAAGAAGAAAAGACAAACTGTTAGATAGACTAACCCAGAAGTGAATAAAATCCTAACGTTTTTTGTTCACCTCTGAGCTAGCCGTCTCTCAGTTATTTCTTAAGGACAAATGGATTCTTCAGGTTGAATTGCTGTTACAAAGTATTTTTTAACTCAAACATGCTCTTATTTACAGGTGTGAAAATAAGACCAGTGTAGTCTCTTTTTATTCTTGTAAATGAGAGATAATCATCGTCGTCGTCGTCGTCACCATGAATTACTGTTACAGATGCAATAATCAAATTCAAAATGTGAATCACATGTTATATTATACATGTCACGAATGTGATGTTTATGAAGTATTTTGTGATTTTTGTCGAGGAAATTATCCCAAAGATGTCGTATGTAAAATCTACTACAGATGCAATTGTAAAAATAGACAAGAACGTTGGCGTAAAAAATATTTTAATGAATAAAAAAATATTCAAATTCACATAATGAAAAAAGATATTTTAGATAAAGCTCTAGAGAAAAATGGCGGTCATTTACTGATTACCGTCTTTCTATACAGCTTCATTTATTTATTACCATAGCAGATTCAAGTTTCACACAAAATGAGGAGGAAATAGGTTTAAAATTTATTTCATCACCATTTTGTCTGATGCGAAACAACAACCAAAGAAGACAAGACAAGAAAGAAATAATGAAAGAAAGAAAGACTCAATGATTTATGTGCACGCTGTCCAGACATGGTTATCACTTGAGAATACAGTTCTCAAATGATAGGAATGTCGCGACAGCGCGAGGCAGATTTAAAAATTTAAAGAGAAAAGATTCCAATTTTGATGATGACGCCCGGATCATTTATTTAAATTTATTTTAAATGGCGCCTTCGTCAATATCTGATGCTTCCACAAAGAAGCAACAGAATTGACGAAGGCACTAATTTAAAGAGAAATTATTTTGGAAGCTTCCCAATCTCAAGGTTTTTTCAAAAACAAAACGATATTAAAAAAAATTTTAAATTTATTTTAAAACCGTTTTGTTGCGTTTGGGTTGCTTCAAGAACTGGGAAGAAAACATTGTTATGGATGAAAAAAAGAAGAAACGGAACAGATTTTTATCTCGTTTACAAGTATGAATGGATAGTACTTGACATAATTATTCATTTTGTTCTTGTAAAGGAGATATTCTCAAGTTTTTTTTTCAATTTAATTCTTCGTCTGTTGTATTCGTGGAGGAAGAAAAGAAAGAAAACAACAAGGAGAAACAATGAGGTAAAAAGCTTTGAAACAAGGCTGCTTGAGCACAATTCTCGAGCAGACTTTTTTCAAAGCTTTTCGTCTGTTGTATTCGTTTTATGGAGGAAGATTACAATAATGATGAAAAGAAACAACAAGGAGAAACAATGTGGTAAAAACCTTTGGAAAAGTCTGCCCGAGTATAAGTTCTCGGGCAGACTTTTCAAAGCTTTTCGCCTGTTGTATTCGTTTATGGAAGATTACAAAGAAATAAAGAAAGAAAAGACGAGAATGTTGGAGAAAGAAAGAAAAGACGAGAATGTTGGTCTTGAACACGTGATGATAAAAGAAAGTCTTGTCTAGCTAGTCTCTCTTCTTTCATCATGTTGCTAAAGACGAAAAAAAGAAATTTACAAGAAGAACAAGGAGAATGATATATGCTGATCAGCTGGAAGATGCTATCCCAAATAATATTTAAATGACTCTTTGGCAAAGAACTTTCTATCATTTAATAGACATTTCTTTTCCAAAGCTTTATTTATTTATTTATACATTATTGCTTTTCAAAGTTTTCCCTGTGTATTCGTCGTCGTTTATGGAAGATTAAAAAGAAGATATTAAAGGAAGGAAATCGGAGAAATATCCCCGTAAGTTTTATCAACTGTCGGTGGTATTTCTCTTGGTCCCTCCTCATTTACATACCGAATATTACTAATAATCACACTTATAAGATTTCACAATCACTTCACGCTGGGTATCGAGAGAGACACAACCGGTTCGCTGCTACTACTACTATTGAAATATTTTAGATAAAGCTTTAAAAAAAAAAAATACTGAATTTTTTTTTTAAAACTTTATCCCAAATATCGGAAAAAGAAGATATTCTTCAGGTGATTGGTAAAGAAGAAGAAAGGACCGTTACTATGCTATTGAAATACTATGATAAAAGAAGACTTGTAAAACTAGCTAGTCTTCTTCTTTATAGTATATCAATAGTATTTCAAACACAAAGATATTCTTCAGGTGGTGAACAAGATGTCCTTTTAGCAGTCAACCACAATGATATCACGTGATATTATCAATGATGTCACGGGGTTTTGTTGTGTTTGAATGCTTAAAAAATCACTTCAGACCTGGTTCTCGACAGCGACACAACCGATGCTGCTGCTGTTGCTACAACTACAAAGCTTTTCTCTTGGGAATACTACCGCACAAAAAATCACATATTTCTGTGTGATGGTATTTCCGTAAGAAAAACTTTAAAAACTGGTGGAAACTTACAATCACACAACACACGCACGCACGCAGAACAATAAACCACAAGAAAAACACACACACCCATACAACACACCTCCTCGCACCACCCCACCCACCCCAAAAAAAACACCCCCACACCCCTCCTAAAAAAACAATATGCTAATGAAGAGAGCCAACACCTACTCTCGAACACCCCCCGGACAAAATTATGCTAATTTTATACATGCTCGACGCTGATTGGTTAATGAAAAAAATACTGCAATCTAATTGGTTAAAAACTAGTGCCAGGCCCCAACACATAAAAAAAAATATCTATTTCTCCATTACTACTGTGGTGTGGTTGCTTGAGCAACCACACCACCTAAGAAATGGTTCCGCTATGTTGATGATGTTTTCTCGATCATCAAAAAACATGCATTAGATTCCTTCCATAAATTACTGAACTCCATTGACCCAGACATAAACTTTACTATAGAACATGAACAAGACCGACGACTTTCATTTTTAGACATTTCAGTTTCTCGCAACAACGGAACGCTTATCACTAATGTCTATCGCAAGCCTACGCACACTGACAATTACTTAGATTTTAACTCACATCACGATAAACAACATAAAATTAGCACAGCACAAACTCTCTTACACCGGGCAGCGACACTTCCTAACACGATCAAAGGTAAACAACAAGAACGTGAGCATGTCATGAAAGCATTGACGGCTAATGGGTACCCACAGAAGTTTCTGACAGAAATGGAAAAGAAACGTGCTCTGAAAAAAACAAAAAATACCATCACCAGAAGAGCTTGTTCGTGAGTTCCTTGAAAGAGTTGACCCGAGTACAAAGGTTGACTACGCTGTTTTACCATACATTAAAGGTGTAACAGAACCTCTCAAACGCCTCCTCAAACCCCATGGCATCCGAGTCACAACGAAACCTCTACGTACACTTGAAAAAATGCTCCCTTCACCGAAAGACAGACCACCATCCGAAGAATAAACAAATGTAGTCTATCGTATAAATTGTGCCGATTGTTCGTGGAACTACATTGGCGAGACGGGTCGAGCGTTCATCACACGGAAAAAAGAACACATGAGAAATGTCGAGAAATATAAAGCCGGCTCAAATATTGCGAATCATGCTTGGTCTTACGACCATAAAATTGATTTCAACAACAGCAAGATAATTGACAAAGCAAACTACCGCCACAGAGCTACACTGGAATCCTGGCACACCGCGCTTACAACTAATGCTGACAATAATTCTAAACATCTACCCGAACAATACCGTTTTTTATTGAAGAAATAGAACAATCGTTAGAGTTCACAGAGTATCATATAGGCGGAACTGTCACATCCAGTTATTTGTTTGTCATTGTATTGTTAATCGTAGCGTAGGCGTATAGTCTGTAATTGTAAACCGTAGTCATCTGCAATCATTGTTTTTTGTAACTATCCGTTGAAGGCTGCAGTCTGGCAGCCGAAAGCTCGTGACAAATAAATATTTTCAACCAGAGAACGTCTCCAAAATCATCATGTTCAATCCTGGTCGCACTTCCAGCATTTTTAAATATAAATCACGCTGAGATTACCATGATGGGATTTCTTCGTGAACAGTTTGGCAATAATTGTATCTTTTTCATCCATCATGTCATCAATGATAAATAGATTTCGTATTTGGGGATTAATACTATCCAATATAGATTCGGATAAACCTTGCACAAACTGAATCCCAGGAATAAGAAGTTCCATTTTAGCAAACATGTCTTGGTACTCAGAATAAAAATAAATTATATTTTCTGGGACAGGGTCAATCATGATTTGGGCGTTGACTAACAATTCTTTGACAAAGGTTGACTTCCCCGTCTTGGTCCCCCCAGAGACCAAGAGCCCAAAGGGATGTGTTAATTGTATAGAGTATGTCTTTTTGTTGTCTTGGTAATTCGATGCGGTTTCATCAAATGGAGAATGCTTAAATGTAAAATCAGTAGACATCGTTTGTATTGGCCGATCTCCCCCGTGCAGGACCTTTACGTGGCGTTGTAAATTAAATTGTCTTGAAAAGCTCTTTCCGCAAATATTACAAGTGCTAGGCATGTTCACACAACAACTCTCAAAGTACTTGTGGAAATTTCTGGGAGAAAAGTAAGATTATATCCTTGAGTTTCTTCTCCAATGCATGTGGGATACCAAAACGAACTAATGCGCATGCATAGCTGGACGTCACTTGGACGTTACTTAGACGCCGCCTGTAAGGGATTAACTCATGACTAAATGAGTAACTCACGAGTAACGCATGAGTAAATGAGTAACTCATGAGTAAATGAGTAACTCGTGAGTAAATGAGTAACTCATGAGTTACTCATGAGTAAATGAGTAACTCGTGAGTAAATGAGTAACTCACGAGTAACTCATGAGTAAATGAGTAACTTGTGAGTAAATGAGTAACTCATGAGTAAATGAGTAACTCATGAGTTACTGATTTACTCACGAGTTACTCATTTACTCATGAGTAACTCATGAGTTACTCACTCACGAGTTACTCATTTACTCACGAGTTACTCATTTACTCATGAGTAACTCATGAGTTACTCATTTCCCATGAGTTACTCATTTACTCATGAGTAACTCGTGAGTTACTCATTTACTCATGAGTTACTCATTTACTCACGAGTTACTCATTTACTCATGTGTTACTCGTGAGTTACTCATTTACTCACGAGTTACTCATTTACTCATGAGTAACTCATGAGTTACTCATTTACTCACGAGTTACTCATTTACTCATGAGTTACTCATTTACTCATGAGTAACTCATGAGTTACTCACTCACGAGTTACTCATTTACTCACGAGTTACTCATTTACTCATGAGTAACTCATGAGTTACTCACTCACGAGTTACTCATTTACTCACGAGTTACTCATTTACTCATGAGTAACTCATGAGTTACTCATTTCCCATGAGTTACTCATTTACTCATGAGTAACTCGTGAGTTACTCATTTACTCACGAGTTACTCACTTACTCATGAGTTACTCATGAGTAACTCATGAGTTACTCATTTCCCGTGAGTTACTCATTTACTCACGAGTTACTCATTTACTCATGAGTTACTCATTTACTCATGCGTTACTCGTGAGTTACTCATTTACTCACGAGTTACTTATTTACTCATGAGTAACTCATGAGTTACTCACTCACGAGTTACTCATTTACTCACGAGTTACTCATTTACTCATGAGTAACTCATGAGTTACTCATTTCCCATGAGTTACTCATTTACTCATGAGTAACTCGTGAGTTACTCATTTACTCACGAGTTACTCACTTACTCATGAGTAACTCATGAGTTACTCATGAGTAACTCATGAGTTACTCATTTCCCGTGAATTACTCATTTACTCACGAGTTACTCATTTACTCATGAGTTACTCATTTACTCATGCGTTACTCGTGAGTTACTCATTTAGTCATGAGTTAATCCCTTACAGGCGGCGTCTACGTAACGTCCAAGTGACGTCCAGCTATGCATGCGCATTGGTTCGTTTTGGTATCCCACATGCATTAGAGAAGAAACTCAAGGATATAATCTTACTTTTCTCCCAGAAATTTCCACAAGTAATTTGAGAGTTGTTGTGTGAACATGCCTAGCACTTGTAATATTTGCGGAAAGAGCTTTTCAAGACAATTTAATTTACAACGCCACGTAAAGGTCCTGTATGGGGGAGATCGGCCAATACAAACGATGTCTACTGATTTTACATTTAAGCATTCTCCATTTGATGAAACCGCATCGAATTACCAAGACAACAAAAAGACATACTCTATACAATTAACACATCCCTTTGGGCTCTTGGTCTCTGGGGGGACCAAGACGGGGAAGTCAACCTTTGTCAAAGAATTGTTAGTCAACACCCAAATCATGATTGACCCTGTCCCAGAAAATATAATTTATTTTTATTCTGAGTACCAAGACATGTTTGCTAAAATGGAACTTCTTATTCCTGGGATTCAGTCTGTGCAAGGTTTATCCGAATCTATATTGGACAGTATTAATCCCCAAATACGAAATCTATTAATCATTGATGACATGATGGGTGAAAAAGATACGATTATTGCCAAACTGTTCACGAAGAAATCCCATTATGGCAATCTCAGCGTGATTTATATTGTGCAAAAATTTGTTTCATCAAAGCAAAGACCATCGTACCATCTCTCTCAACGCTAATTCCTTTGTCCTAACAAAAAATGTTCGTGAGGCAAGTCAAGTGACTCATCTTGCTAAACAGTTGTATCCCGACAACACAAAGTTTTTCCAGCAAGCCTACCAGATGGCAACCAAAGAGCCGTATTCTTACCTGTTCGTCGATCTCACGCGGACATGTCCCGATGAAATCCGAGTAAGATCCGGAATATTTCCGACTGATACACATGTATATCAACCCCGGGTATAAAGATAAGTGTTCAATACCTGAGAAAAGCGACATTGAGACATACTGATAATGGTTTATTAAAGGCTATATAGGATGGTGCATTTTGAATATATGTTTAAATTTCATCAAACGAAAGATACCAGTATTACAAAAAAAAACTAGTGTACTGCTAAAGTACATCTAAACGCCATAGTACTGGAATGACACCAATTATAAGAATTAAAGTTACTGTTGAATCGTTGAAACATTATCTTCTGTACTATGCTGAAGTTCAATAAAGTATTTGCAAATAGTGTATATGCATTTCTGATATTCCTTTGCTACAGGGGCTGATGGGGATATCTTTGGGGGTACCCCTGGGGGTACTGGTAGTATCTTTGGGGGTGCCCCGGGGGTGATGGCCGAAAGGGGTAATAATTGCTTAATTACGTGAGTGGAAGACTAACGATCGCTAGTCAAGTTAAAATCATCTGAATGGGGGTTATAGGATAGCAGAACTTGCGTATAACTTTAGTCTTATGACTAAGGATACGAGTTAAAAGTTTAGTCTAGGTCTATAATTACGGGTTAAACTTTACTTTCAGAACTCTAATTTGTGGGGATTTTATATACGAGAGTCTTGACAATTTTTAATAATAGACGTTCAACTATACAGAACGACAAGCATGATGTAATTAAAAATAGATTACACAAGTTGAAAAACATCAAACATTCATATGAATAGAGCGGCTGATTTAAAAGTGAATGTCGGGTTAAGGATACATGCTAGAACACAAATGCTAATATCGCTTAATTCGCCTATTATGTTGTAACAAACTATCCATCCCTTCGTTTTTCAAAGAACACATGGATATCAGAAAACACTATAAGAGAACCCTTAGAAAATGTTCTGATTTATATCAGAAAGGCAACTAAGCGCGCGACGATGGAAAACATAGTGGGAATATTAGATATGGATGGCTTCATTATAAACGGGAAATTCTGCTGTAAAGAATTGGGTCTGTTAGACGTGCGGAGAGAAGAGGCTGACTCCTATTTTTTCGATCTTGGTGTTAATTGGTACTCTTTGAACGAACGAGATAAAAAGAGGTGCATATATGTAATGAATTATATACATAAACTCCCCTTCGGGGTGCCTAGGGGTATGAAAGCCTTCCCGATGAGCGATCTTGATCGCATTGTGGCAACCCTCTATACCGACATAAAGATAAACGAACACTCCATGTTGGCATTTAAAGGCGGTCACTTTGAAAGAGATCTTCTGAAAAGACTGGATATTCCATCGCTAAACTTGGAAAACTATGGTTGTCCTAAAGCTTCATTTCTTTTTGATGACATGATTTGGTTGGAAACATGTGGCAATCGCATAACACCAAATGCATACCATCACTGTGCAAATGCGGAAGTAATGGCTTTCGGAGAGTGGTTGGCGGTTAGAAACAGAAAGAACCGGTAGCAAAAAGGAGACACATGAATTTTAACTTTGTGTGTTTGTAAATAATTTTTAGTTCTTTTAATAACTTTGTGTTTGTAAATAATTTTAACTTTTGTGTGCTTGTAAATAGGAAAATTATATGTTTTATTACCACTACCAGTTGTCTTGTTTTGAAGAAAAATAATTGCCAGGTGTGGGATTCGAACCCACGTCTTCTGGGATTTTAAACCCAGCGCCTTAACCATTCGGCCACCCTTGCGCTCACCTTTGAAGTTCTATATTTTCTCTTTATAAAAAAAATAAATAAAACTGGATCATGGGGTAACATAGGCTCCTGGCCCAGGAGCCTACAAAAAGGGAAACACATTCTCTATGGTAACACCAACGCTCATGACTTTCTCGCTTAGACTTGCCCAAGCATTAATACCTCTTCATGCTCCTTATTATCCCTCAATAACTCATGATCACCTCATAAATAATTACATATTCTACAGTATATGCAAATCCGGTTATATTTAGGTCATTAGTAACTTTAACGAGCTTTCCCTTTTGTGTTTCCCTTTTGTGTTTCCCTTTTTGTAGGCTCCTGGGCCTGGAGCCTATGTTACCCCATGATCCAGTTTTCCCTTTTGTTTTTCCCTTTTTGTAGGCTCCTGGGGGATCAGAGAGGACACATGTTGTATTATTCAAACGGGACTAATTATCAAATAAAAGTCCTTCCGGGACACATAAGTCCTTGAGAATCTAACGTATTTAGGTGTTATGTGTGCTGTGACAGATCCAATAAATGTAAATATTCTTTAAGAGCCACCAAATCATTGAAAGAATACAAACGAAATATTCTCATAATGCCTAAAGATTTAAAATAGGAGGTGTATACTCCAGAGACGCCACACGGGAAAGACACCGTTTGTCAAACATTTGCTTAATTAGAGGACTAAGCTATGAATGTTAACGACATTAGGGTTAGAGCATCTGAAAGGGGGACTAAGGGTGACAAAGCCAACGCGAATCCTCCAGATGGGGTTTAAGAGGGTGCTTAGCGAGACCAAGAGGGATTTTGGAGTGCAAATAGGGATACCAAAGGATATTTGAGGGTGCTTTGGATTGTTTCGGGTGTATCTCTGGAGCGCAACAAATTAACGAATATAATTCCCTCTGGAACACATATGTTCCGCAAAAGGATTTTAATATGTATTAAAAACGAGCAACTTTAATCTACACGTTTATTTCACGCAAGTAGTTTACTTAACTTAAAACATAGTTTAACTTTGGATTAACTCGATAATGTTCTCATAACAAACTTAGCATTAGTTCAGTTTGCTTTTCGTCGTTAAGTTTCTAGACTTTTCAAGAAGATACTCCTCGTAAGCCTCCCGAGGATTCTTTATCGTACTTGTAAATGTTTGAGTAATGTCCAATATAGGCATCCGTTTGCAGCTGCTTACGGACGGTAAGATGTGTTTACAGGTGGTTTGGAGTGGTGTAATGGTTACAGGTGGTGCAGATGGAAGCAGCTGCTATGGCCGGTAACAAGTAGTTACAGATGGTACGGATGGGAGCTTAATTAGTGTATAGGCTTTACAGGTGGTGCAGATGGTACAGATGGAAGCAGATGCTACGGACGGTAACAAGTGGTTACAGGTGGTACGGATGGGAGACTTAGTGTATAGGCTTTACAGGTGGTGCAGATGGTACAGATGGAAGCAGCTGCTACGGACGGTAACAAGTGGTTACAGGTGGTACAGATGGAAGCAGCTGCTATGGCCGGTAACAAGTAGTTACAGATGGTACGGATGGGAGCTTAATTAGTGTATAGGCTTTACAGGTGGTGCAGATGGTACAGATGGAAGCAGATGCTACGGACGGTAACAAGTGGTTACAGGTGGTACGGATGGGAGACTTAGTGTATAGGCTTTACAGGTGGTGCAGATGGTACAGATGGAAGCAGCTGCTACGGACGGTAACAAGTGGTTACAGGTGGTACAGATGGAAGCAGCTGCTACGGACGGTAAGAAGTGCTTACAGGTGGTACGGATGGGAGAGTTAGTGTATAGGCTATACAGGTGGTACAGATGGAAGCAGCTGCTACGGACGGTAACAAGTGGTTACAGGTGGTACAGATGGAAGCAGCTGCTGTGGACGGTAACAAGTGGTTACAGATAGTACGGATGGGAGCTTAGTGTATAGGCTTTACAGGTGGTGCAGATGGTACAGATGGAAGCAGATGCTATGGACGGTAACAAGTGGTTACAGGTGGTACAGATGGAAGCAGCTGCTACGGACGGTAACAAGTGGTTACAGATGGTACGGATGGGAGCTTAGTGTATAGGCTTTACAGGTGGTGCAGATGGTACAGATGGAAGCAGATGCTACGGATGGTAACAAGTGGTTACAGGTGGTACGGATGGGAGACTTAGTGTATAGACTCTACAGGTGGTGCAGATGGTACAGATGGAAGCAGCTGCTACGGACGGTAACAAGTGGTTACAGGTGGTACAGATGGAAGCAGCTGCTACGGACGGTAACAAGTGCTTACAGGTGGTACGGATGGGAGAGTTAGTGTATAGGCTATACAGGTGGTACAGATGGAAGCAGCTGCTACGGACGGTAACAAGTGGTTACAGGTGGTACAGATGGAAGCAGCTGGTACGGACGGTAACAAGTGGTTGCAGGTGGTACCGGTACGGATGGGGGACTTAGTGTATAGGGTATACAGGTGGTGCAGATGGTACAGATGGAAGCAGCTGCTACGGACGGTAACAAGTGGTTACAGGTGGTACAGATGGAAGCAGCTGCTACGGACGGTAACAAGTGGTTACAGGTGGTGCGGATGGGGGACTTAGTGTATAGCCTTTACAGGTGGTGCAGATGGTGCAGATGGTACAGATGGAAGCAGCTGCTACGGACGGTAACAAGTGGTTACAGGTGGTACGGATGGAAGCATCTGCTACGGACGGTAACAAGTGGTTACAGGTGGTGCGGATGGGGGACTTAGTGTATAGCCTTTACAGGTGGTGCAGATGGTACAGATGGAAGCAGCTGCTACGGACGGTAACAAGTGGTTACAGGTGGTACGGATGGAAGCAGCTGCTACGGACGGTAAGAAGTGCTTACAGGTGGTACGGATGGGAGAGTTAGTGTATAGGCTATACAGGTGCTGCAGATGGTACAGATGGAAGCAGCTGCTACGGACGGTAACAAGTGGTTACAGGTGGTACGGATGGGAGACTTAGTCTATAGGCTTTAAAGGTGGTGCAGATGGTACAGATAGATGCAGCTGCTACGGACGGTAACAAGTGGTTACAGGTGGTACAGATGGGAGCAGCTGCTACGGACGGTAACAAGTGCTTACAGGTGATACGGATGGAAGCATCTGCTACGGACGGTAACAAGTGGTTACAGGTGGTACAGATGGGAGCAGCTGCTACGGCACGCTTGGCATAAATGCGCGGGAAATTGCATGTTACATGTGTCCACATTTTTTTCGCTGGCGTCAGCGTATTTGAAGAGCCTGGTAACGAATTTAAGTTTGAGAAAATGCGCTGTCTTTCAAGTGCATTAATGAGCTTGGGTTTCCTATGTCTAATTCAATATTTTGGGGGTTAGTAGGGGACCTCAAGAGGATCACAATGGTACCAAGATTGCCATGGTGATCTCTATTCTCGCGCGATCGTGACTTGATCTTTGTGATCATTTTTACCAAAATGGCGTTTTGGCTCCGACATCAGAAAATGTTCACTTTTTCCCTTGTATAGAATTTTTCTTTGTGACAGATCGGATATTTATTTTTCAGCTATCGAAAAGCCAAATTGTTAACTTAGAATCGTATGTTTTTTGTTTATCGAATTTGCTCGTTGTGAATTTGTTTGAAGCGTCAGAGTGATGCGTGCGTTTGAGATGTCGAACCATTTGTAGAATGCTACTTTTCAAGGACTTTATCTTGTTGGTGCAATATATGAAGGGAATTCGGGAAAACGCCTGGAATGGCATATTGAAAATACATTTCAAAAGACCAGGAGAAATACAGAAATCCAACTTGTGTTTTGGTGACTGGAACGAGAAATGATAAGGTAAGAATGGTGATATATTTGTAGAGTAGTCTGAGTATTTAAGTACAGTAATTAGGCAGTGAAACATTTGAACTGCTGTTCAAAGGTTTGCATGTATATAGACTTGATGGATTTAATTGTTTTGAAAAGTAGGAAGATGTAAATGACAGAGTATAGTTATTGCTTATTTGTTCTAATAGCATTGTGTTTAATTGTGTTTATGTATGTATTATTTCACTGCATGGAGTTTTTAAAATCCAATTAATGAGAGCTGTGTTTATTACTTTTGATTTGCTATCTCAGTCTAGTGTTGTAGAGCTATATATTAAGCAGTATCAACTCCTACAATACAGTACTTTTTATAGTTTATACTGATGTACATAAAGCTGTGTTTTAATATTTTCCTGCAAAGATGCACAGCTCTTATATTATTGCCTTAGACAATTTTCCTATATTCAGTGTACAACATAGCTGTGTTTGCTTTTTTATTGTTAACCGATGGTGTAAATAACAGCTAATAGCTTTATTGCAACACCCTTATTGAAACACCAGACTCTCCCAACACACTATTACTTTCTGAAGATGTAACCTGTAGCTCCATATACTTACAGTACATGTATACTGTATCTCTATTTATTTTTATTTACCTAAAAATATGCACAGCTGCTTTCATGTACATGTACCTCAGTGCAGGGATTATTTTTAGTCATTATAATTTACCTTTGTTTATAGTGCTACAGAGAAATATATCTGTTACTAAGTAATGACGGTGAATGACAGCCCATCTTTTTTCTCTCTTGCAGAGGATGCAGCGCTGGATTCTGGTATTTTAAAAGCCACATCAGAGCACTGTCTACAATTATTAGTGATATTGCTTTCTGAAAACTGTCGGTTCAGATAAATGTTATGAAAGCTTAATCTTGAATTTAAGTACACTAAATCAGAGTTTTATTTACATATCATTTATATGTATACTGTATGTAACTACAGTTATTTTATAGTAATTGGACAATAATAAATTAATTATCTTTCTTTTGTATCATTTGTTTGAATTTGTGTAGTGAATGTGTAAATACATGTACTCAATTATTTCCTGTGTTTACACATTGAAATTAAAGAAAATTTAAAGATGAATTTCATCAATTTTCATGGCAATTGTCATTTCAATTGTTTACTCTACCACAGGGATGACTATATTAATAGGTTGCTGTTTATTTAATAAGAAATAGAAAATGCCATTTAAATGGGTGATCATGTTCACATAGTTATACAGCCTAAAGCAAACATAAAGATGGACTTCATTGGGAGAATTTGGTTCATGTGAAGCCAAGGTTTTTGCCTCAGGGCTTTCAGGTTATGCTGTATGAAACATTCATTTTCTATTTTTTGAGAACCCTGACACTGTATATCCATACAACTTCTTCACTGGTCAAATACGAGTCACCTTGTGTCCCATTGTTGATGTTGTGAAAACAAAGAGATTGCCACAATGCCGAAACTCGTAGTATTTACCCCCTTGGCACAAGTCTTTAGTTATGGATTATTTCGGCTTGAAAAAAGCTTGCTATTTATAGCGACATATTCCTTTATAATCAAATAAAACATGGTACTAAAACTACCCAAGTATTACCAAATCATTTTAGACACAATCGCACAACAGAGCAAATCCTTGTTTCACGCAGTTAGTGTACAACGAAACAATAATTTGAAATTCAAAATGCAATGTCGCGGCCATTTTGTTTATTTTTGGGGGAATACCGCTGAACGCAATGATGGCGTATTGGCGATTTCGCTATCATTTTTGCCAAGCGTGCGGACGGTAACAAGTGGTTACAGGTGGTACGGATGGGGGACTTAGTGTATAGGCTATACAGGTGGTGCAGATGGTACAGATGGAAGCAGCTGCTACGGACGGTAACAAGTGGTTACAGGTGGTACAGATGGAAGCACCTGCTACGGACGGTAAGAAGTGGTTACAGGTGGTACGGATGGGGGACTTAGTGTTTAGGCTTTACAGGTGGTACAGATGGAAGCAGCTGGTACGGACGGTAACAAGTGGTTACAGGTGGTACAGATGAGAGAGGCTTTTCCAGAGGAAAATATAATGTCAAATAGTAAAGAGAAATTTTCGAGAAGTAAGAGTTGTACGTCAAAGGTGTTACGATGAATTATTTTGTGTGTTGTGAGGGTAAGAAAAGGAGAAACCCGACAATGTGAAGTTTCGTATGTAGGAGAAAACAGGAATCATTTACATAGACTGATAGTATTGAATATGGAATGTGAAAGGTGATAGGGGTTCTAAAAGGATGTCGTTAGATGTTTTGAAGTAAATTGGCACTACGTTTCGCACGAGTTAACGTTGTGTTGAAGACGTGATGATGATCTGCATTAGGTCTATGTGGAAGGAAGGGGAAGGGCCTTAGCGTTAGTATTGCAACTAAAAAGTTATTCATCTTCTTTGTTATTGTAATGTCCTTGACGTTTGCGTTGTATTTCCGCTGCCTAATCTGTGTTTTACAAGGGCTTGGATATTATGTATATTGCCGTCAGAAAAAGAGTTAATACATGAGTTTCGGAAGAGGGAGATGGCATGTTTAGTAAGAAGATGGTGTCACGATTGCAAAGTTAAGTATATTTGAAGGAGAAGTAGAGGCGTATAAGTAATTGGATATGGCATTCGATGAATGATTGTATGGGTTATATGCTAGGGAAAAAGATGTCATTCAGGGAAATACCTATAAAATAATGATTCTCCTGAGGCCACGAGTGGAAAGGCAATTCACAGAAATGTTGAAAGAACAGTGAAAGCAAGGGTATATAATTTTACGAGCGGCGTCGTGTAAACCAAAACTAAAATGGAAAATTAAGGTGGCCGCGAGTTCAGGCTGGCGTTTATATGTAAACACGTTGTTAGGACACATGGGGGTTTCGTCGTTCACAGGGAAGAAGGTGACAAGTGTTTCGCCTTCTGCCGTTCTGGTATTTAAAGACATTTTTCTAAAACATTACACTCTGTTTCTCGTAATGATTTTTGTTTAACGTGTTTTTTTCGCGCTTCACGTAATTTTGAATGAGACATTCAAGCAAGTTGACTAGTCATTTGTAAAGTGAAACCCTGTTAATGAAAACATGTATGCCTTCCGTTCTTGCTACTTATTGTAATTCTGTGTTTTCCGCATGTTGAGCCTCTCGCTTAATTGGTATGAATTTGATAAGTTGTGTAAAAATAATTTTGATAATAGATAAACATGCATTTGAAGAATAAACAGCGAGGGAATGTTTAGTATGCACAACGGAAGAGTTTATAAGTTACATTATGGGATAAATTTATGCGTTTGGTGGGTGGGAGAGAGGAGTTGTTTTGGGGAATGGAATTTATTTTTTTTAGAGTCAGAATAGGGAGATAGGTGTCATTTGTTGTGTCATCTGTGACGCGCGTTAGCAGTAACGTATTTCGCACGTTTGTAGGGAATTCATGAGTATATAAATTGATAGAAATATTTAATTGCCTGTGATACTTTCGTAGGGTAGTATCATAAAAAGGTGGTCTGTTTCTTTTGTTGCAGAAAAGCATTACTTTATTTATTCATATATACATATAGAATATATATATATATATATATATACATATATATATATATATATATATGTATATGTATCTATAAAATAATTTAGACAGTACAGGTTTTTGCATATCGTGATGAAAGAGTCCTCCGAGTGTATGATATTGCATGTAAAAGAAATCAGTATTTTAAGGAAAAATGAAGGAGAAACTTTGCTTAATTTATGCCGTTTCTTCGTGCGATGTGGAAACCACAGATAGGGTAGTGTTGTCGTTTGTGTTGTGCTCATGAAGTATTAATGAGCTTGACATGTATATGTATTGATGGTTTTTGATATCCAAGTGAGGTAGTGCGAGGTTGTGTAATGTTTTATATTTCATTATGAAACGTAAATGAAAAAGAGTGTTGTTGTGGTTTATGAATTTTAAGGTGAGTAAACATGTATAATTTGTTGATGCTTCCGTTTGCGGTGAAGCGTTTAGCGAATAAGTTGTTGTTTTCGAGTTTTGGAACAAACGCTGTTCAACGACAAGTATACGTTTGAGGGATGAAAGGTTAAAGAATAGGGGGTGTAAGTTTCCGTTGTGATTGCTTCTGTTTCAAGTTTCAGCGTTGCGTACATATTTTGTAACAAGCGACGGCAAAAATGGAATATGTTGAAGTGACAATGTGAAATATTGTCAAGGGAGAGTGATATTTGTGGTATAGGTGATATTTGAAGTGAGAAATATTGAGAAAGGAAAGAAGCGTATAAAGTTTCAAGGCGGTGCGCATGTAAAGAAAACGCAAATTGAAAATTGAAAGCGGTGAGAGTTTAGGCATGCGTATTAAGGACACCCTCAGAGGAAAAGTTATCGTTGTGTGGGATGAAATGTTTGTGTTGTGCGTCTGACAAAGCCGGTTTACGTTTACAACGAATAGTTCTGAGGGTGAAGGGGTTATAAAATATAATGAAAGGGACATAAACTTTGAGGAGTGAAGACGTGTAATAAACATGAGTATTTACATGAGTTGACTGAGTGCCTACGTTAAGTAAAATGTATGACTGTGTGGTGAAACGTTGAGGAAACATGATAGTTTAATATGGGGCAAAGGTAATGAGCGTGTAAATTATCATTGCGATTATTATATGAAGTGTGTATGTGTGCATGCCTTTTCGTAGTGTTTGAAGTAATGAAGTGGTTGTCGATTCCGTTGAGAAAAGTGAGAAATACGAAAACGCTCGGAAACGTTACTAGGGAGTTTTATATGATGCCACGACGTCACGCTCAACGACGCCGTCGTCTAAAGAAACGAATTCTTTTTGACAAACAAAGAAAATGAATAATTTTAAGCCTCCAGAGTAATGTGAACAGCGTCCTCGTTCTTCATACCACGCCACTTAGGACATGTTCACGTCTTCAGGAGAAGGTCAACGGCCAAAGGATGAGAGCTGTTGCTTGAGATTGACTTAAACGCGGACACCACAATAATTTTAGCAATACTGGGGCCGTTTTGGAAGGCTTTAAACCGACTTCAAATGTGAGATATAATAGTCAGTTAACCGTGACGTTTAAATTGTAAAACTAGCTTATCCTGCGTTTTATCCGGTGGCGTCGTCCTAGCATCTTAAAGTCCCTACTATGTGCGCGTATACAGTACGTTGACGTCGGGTTTTTTAAGAAGGCAAGAGATACATTGCAGGAGAGGAGAGTAAGTTTTCGTGGGATTTTTGTAAGAACGAGGCAACACACAGTGGAGGATAGGAGAGTAAGTTGACGTGGGATTTTTCCAAGAACTAGGCAACACAGAGTGGAGGATATGAGGTTAATGTGACATCGGGTTTTTGTAAGAACGAGGCAAGACTTACAGTGGAGGAGAGTAAAGTGAGTTGACGTGGGGTTTTTGTAAGAACGAGGCAACACATACAGTGGAGGATAGGAGGGTAAATTGACGTCGGGTTTTTGAAAGAACGAGGCAAGACATATACAGTGGAGGAGAGTAAAGTAAGTTGACGTGGGGTTTCTGTAAGGACGAGGCAACACATACAGTGGAGAGAACACATAGAGTGGAGGTGAGGAGAGTAAGTGTCAAGTGTCCAATCGGTACCACCTGTAAGCACCTGTTACCGTCCGTAGCAGCTGCTTCCATCTGTGCGACCTGTAAGCACCTGTTACCGCCCGTAGCAGCTGCTTCCATCTGTACCACCTGCACGAGCTGTAAAGCCAATGCAAGCATCTGCAAACATGTCTTACCGTCCGTAAGCATCTGCAAACGGATGGTTATATTGGACATGTATGAAATGTTTCACCAGTGTCTTTTACTTCATACAGATATTTAATGGACAGCTAAACAAAACAGATATAGAAAGAATATTTGGCGAGTCGTCATTTTCCATTGGTTCGACCGAAGTTTTTTTCATCTGTTAGGCGACTATGTTGTTTCAGACTAGGATGGTTAGTCCTACAACCGTAACACTTTTCACGACAAAGCTTCGAATATTCTTCCCACAAAGTTTCATTGTAAATAGCCCCAAACATTGAAAATATTTTTTCATGTAAACCCTCCATTTCTACGATCTTCCTTCAACAACAAGCAGCAATCGAATAAAGCAACGCGATGTTACACATTCTCTATGGTAACACCAACGCTAATGACTTTCTCGCGTAGACTTGCCCAAGCATTAATACCTCTTCATGCTCCTTATTATCCCTCAAAAACTCATGATCACCTCATAAATAATTACATATTCTACAGTATATGGAAATCCGGTTATATTTAGGTCATTAGTAACTTTAACGAGCTTTCCCTTTTGTGTTCTGCAACGTGCACTCAGGATAAATATGCAAATATCACACTTAGTAACAGAAAGCGTAGCAACCAGCTTGAAGAGTTATTCCGTTTATATTTTCTCATGAAATCATTGGTCGTTCTTCTTCTTACAGCTTCTCGAATTGATTCTTCATCCAAGGATTCGTATACTCTATACACTTCAGGCAAGAAGTCATGGGTGACGGTCCTGTATATGTGTGTTCTACAATTGTGATTGCAGTAATACCATTTTTACTGCTGTATACTCAACTATATCTTCCAAGAAACATTAATAACTACCAGAGAAACCATCTATCATCAACAGAGAGTTTTGCTTCTCTAGGCTGGCGTTACTTTAAGCCTTCAGTTGCTGTTAAGCCGATTCATAACCGAAACTACTCAATACGTTCAGTCTGTAAATACGACAAATTAAATGGTTTTGTCATTGGTTTATTGCTACTGTGTGGTGATATTTCTACTCATCCTGGACCCTATAATAATCGTCTTCAAACATCAAGACGTTCTACTCTTAATTGCCTTGTTTCGAACGCTCGCAGTCTCAAAAGTCTTCATAAAATTAACAATCGCTACGTTAGCAATCTCTCGCGATTTCAAGAGCTAGTATACACCGAAGATGCAGACATTGCCTTTGTCAGCGAAACCTGGCTCAACAGTGACGTATTTAATCGAGAGATTCTCCCAAACGAATATTCTATCATCAGGAAAGACAGATGTACACGAGGAGGTGGAGTTCTTATGGCGATCAAAACAAACTCCTTCAAATTAGTAAAAGAAATCGTCCTTGAAACCGAGATAGAAATCTGCCTTGCGGAGGTCATAACACACTCCAACATGAAATTGGCTTTATCTTGTTGTTACAGACCACCTAACTCTGATAAAACATGGTTAGAGAAATTCAATATTCTTCTTTCCCAAATCTGTGAAGACTACGAGAATATGCTAATATGTGGAGATATAAACTATCCAAATATCTCTTGGGACCATCTTGAAACAACAAAGGGAGCTGACGAACTGCAGTTTGTGGAGCTGATGGGCGATTATTTTCTGTCGCAGATTGTCACCTCGCCTACAAGGGGTGACAATGTGTTAGACTTGATTTTGTCGGGCTCCGGTCTGCTCTACGATCTCTTAATCTATCTAATATTTTTCAAGACGGGGATGACATAAATACTGATTGGATCCGCTGGAAAGATACTTACTTAGCTGCTGTTGCTGATTTTATTCCATCTAAGAAAATAAGGGAAAAACATCCCTACCATGGATGACTGGGGAAATCATACACTTCTTAAGGAAAAAGGAAACAGTCAGGAAAAAGTTAAAAAAGTCACCAAGTGACCTCCTCCGAGGAAAGTTTAAAGAGCTCCGTGCTAAGATTAAACAGATGTTAAGAGAGAGTCGAGCTAAATTTTTTGAGTCCCTGGATATGGTACACCAACCTAAGAAATTCTGGTCAATATTTAAACTAACAAACAAGTCATCCAGTTTCCCGGATGTCATGTCAATGGAAACCGATGATGTAGATGTAGCTGTTGAAAGCCAAGGTAGGCAGCGCACATCAGCCTCCACGCCACGAACAATAGCCGAGTTATTTAATTCTTATTTTTCATCTGTTTTCTCTCCCACCTTAACTGACTCTACGCCTAACGCACCCAGCTCAGCATCTGGTCCAGTCCTCTCGGAACTGGAGATTTCTACAGATGTAGTACTAAAATTATTAAACCAATTGGACGTCAACAAGGCATCTGGTTCCGTCGGTATTTCAGCGTACTTACTAAGAGAAACGGCGGAAGAGATTTATCCTTCTTTGACACAGCTTTTCAATAAGTCCCTAAAGCTTGGTGTGTTCCCTAATGACTGGAAATTGGCTAATGTTGTTCCAATTTTCAAAAAGGGAAAGAAAGAATTCGTTGAGAACTATAGACCCATCTCCCTTCTACCATTAATCTCAAAAGTTCTCGAGCGCTGTGTTCTGATGGGTGTAAAGGACCACCTCCACCGCTTCATCAGTGCAGCGCAACATGGCTTTCTTCCAGGAAGATCTTGCGTGACCCAGTTACTTACAGTACTTGATCAAATAGGAGAACAACTCGATGTTGGCAAACAAATTGACATAATTTATTTAGATTTGTCGAAGGCATTCGACAAGGTGAACCATGCGCTCCTACTATACAAGCTCAAACATTTTAACATCACTGGCAGTTTAAACGACTGGTTTAATTCCTATTTAACCGATCGCAAACAGAGAGTCACTGTCCTTGGCGCTACGTCTAAAGAACTCCCTGTTACATCAGGCGTGCCCCAAGGGTCCCTCCTGGGGCCATTATTGTTCCTGCTGTTTCTCAATGACTTGCCAGGCGCTTCTGAATCTTCTGAGGTGGCATGTTTTGCCGACGATACGAAAATATATAGGACAGTCGAGAGTGAAACTGACGCCAAAGCCTTGCAGTCTGATTTGAACAGCCTTACTCTTTGGTCAGAATCGTCAGCCTTGCAGTTCAATCAGCAGAAATGCAAGCTCCAGCGAGTTACAAGGAAAAAAAATCCTACCCACTTTTCGTATACCATTCAGGAAACAGTTTTAGAGGAATCAGAGGTAGAAAAGGATCTAGGAGTTTGGATTTCTAGTAAACTGACGTGGTCAAAACAAGTCTACCAACAGTGCAGCAAGGCAAACAAGCTATTAGGCTTTGTCCGCAGATCCTCGTGGGACATAAAGAACATTGGTACACGTCGAGCTCTGTATCTGGCCCTTGTTCGATCGCACCTGGGTTACGCAACCCAGGTATGGGCTCCACAATCTATCGAGCTGATAAAACGTGTGGAACGAGTACAGAGACGGGCTACTAAGTATATTTTGAAGTTACCCTTCCTGACAGAAATATCATATATTGAGAGGCTTAAACAATGCAATCTCCTACCAGTTACTTACTGGCACGAGCTTATGGATTTGATCTTCTTTTATAAGGCTAATAATGGCTTAGTTGATATCAATAGCAACATACTGCCACTTCCAAGGCAGACGGGCAGAATAACGAGATCTACTCATAACCAAGATATCACAACATATGTTCCAAAGAAATGCAAAACCCTAACACGTCAACGATCCTTCTTTATACGCGTGTGCAGAGTGTGGAATACTTTACCAGACTCCATCAGGCACAAGTCTCTATCATTAGAATCTTTCAAAAATAAACTACTTAATTACTATAATTATGCCCTTAATAATTTCTACGTGACTGATAACCCTAGGACATGGAAGTCAGTATGTGTGAAATGTAACGTAGCACGTGGTCTTGACCACCCTTTGACCTGTTGTTTTTAGCTAACTAATCGTATTCCGGGCCCACAGAAATTGGTAATAACTGTTGTGGTTACCCTGCCTATATACTTTGATATATATATATATATATATATTTATTTATTTTTTTCTGTAAGTTGTAGGCAAAGTTTAATAAAATAAAATAAAATAAAATAAATAGATAAGCGATAATTCGACCAAAACTGTCAACATTCATCTCTTCGTAAATAACACTAAGATTACTTAACCAAAAACCCGCTAAATTCCTACAAACCATGTTTCGTTCCCCTACAAACTAGGCCAAAGTAAACGATAACTCTCTAAACACTTATTGCCACAAAACGTGTATAAGACTGTTTGATCATTTAGGTTAATATAATATTCAAAGCCTCCATATTATTCAATTCATATAACTTCATACGCACTAACTATATTCCAATCTTGCTCAATCATGTCACAGGCGTGAGTCATGCGTGAGTCGTGCGTGAGTCATGGTGCGTGAGTCACGCTGAATATTAATTAGGCGGCATCCCTTTGATACACTATATGGGGGGGTTATCTACTTCAATGACTTCATTTATCAACATGTTTGTACACGTGTGTGCTCTGACAATATCTACGTCTACCCTAGATGACGGTGAATGAATAATGATGACGCGCTGAGTGAGAAAAACAATTTCTTTCACAAGAAAATCACAATGTAAATCATACCATATGTGGTCATAGGTATGTGTATGAATAATGAGAGAAAAATTTATTTTTTTTCACGAGAAAATCACGATGTAAAACATACCATATATGGGCAAAGACCGGAAGGGGCGTGATCAGATATACACAAGCATATATGTCACGACTCACCCGTAATCACTTCATTCGACAAGATGGTGGTGTGCAGAGCGGAGCTCCGGCAGTCCGCTCCGTTAAAAACCCCATTTTTTTAAGGTAAAAAATTTCATCGTGATTTTTTCCTTTTTTTTCCTTGAAAATTTTCAGGCAAATTATTTGGAAAATTTTTTTTCTCATCCAAATTGTCTTTCGAAAATATGGATGGAATGTGACACACATTCGCACCAAAAACAACTACAATCTAATGGTGGAACTTGAAATGGAAATCATGATGACTATGCCAGTACATATTCACTTCTTTTCCACATCATTTTCCACCGTTTTCCATTTTTTTAAAAAATTTCGTCGCAACCCTCCTGAATTACTAAAAATTCCATTTATAATGAACAGCCTACTTTCTGACACCCCCCTGGAAATGCAATATATCACAATCTTTTTCCTATTTTATGATTGGTTAGCCAATTACTAGCTCGATTCTGATTGGTCTGGGACTCGGTCCCAGACCACACACATTAAAAATATATATATTTCTACATTACTACTGATTTCCTTGGCACGATCAGTAAGTGGAACTTGCCAAAATCTTTTCAATGAATCAAACTTGGTGACGTACTTGGCTTTTCCAATTTTATTGATACAATTATCCATTCGTGGGATTGGAAATGTATCCGACTTAGTCATCTTATTGACTTTTCGGTAATCGGTACACATACGATAGCTTCCATCAGGTTTTGGCACCAGGATACATGGAGAGCTCCAATTACTTTGACTTGGTTCTATGAAGTCGTTTTCCAAAAGATATTGGACCTCCTCACGTAGGTATTTCTGCTTCACTGGGTTTAACCTGTAGGGATGTTGTTTCACTGGTGTAGCATCACCAACGTCGACATCGTGGAAAATTTTCTCTGTTCGGGTAGGAATATCTGGAAAGAGGTGTTCGAATTCTTTAACCAGATTCTGAAGATCTTGACGTTGATTCGGTTGAAGATGAGATAGCTTGGAATCCAGATTATGTAGGACATAAGAGTTGTTGAGTTTTGATGTGGCAGACAGACTAGAAAGTTCTCCTATGTGTATATCGTCTTTGTCTTTATCAGACTCAGAACTCACTACATTTACAGAATGTATTACCCTATCATTATCGTAATACGGCTTTAACATATTTACATGGCGCAACTGTTTTTGTTTACGCCTATCTGGAGTTATTAGGACATAATTTAAATCACTCTTTCTTGTCTACGACATAGAACAAAGGTGACTTTTGCCTGATTGGTTGATTCCGGTACTCATTTTCAGGCCCATTTGGCCACATTTGGAGTGCGCCGTCATGCCTTTGTTTTGAATTAAGCTCAGGAGTGAGTGTTGTGTTTGAAAGTTTTGATGTGGGATACTATCAGAGTTAACCCGAAATCATGATTGCAGGAATCCACTTTTTTAATCCGTTGTCAAATTTGGCCGGTCGGATCACGCTACCCACCAGCCGTTAGTTTAATAATACGATGAGTCTCCACAGGAAGTTAGACAATGTCGTGAACAGTGATAACTTCAAAGAGAACATCAACTGCTTGAGGATTTTTTGCAGAATAAGCTGCATTTTCATCCGTTATTCAGTCTTTAAGCTAGTGGATTACCCTAATTATACCTGCTGCTGAAAAACCAAATCAAATGCTGTCAAAATGACTTGGGTATTGTCGATCGAAATTATGAAGTCATGGAGACGTTGGCGTGTTTTTTTTTACCAAAATCCGAGCAATCTTGTGCGAGCAGGTGAACAGATGTCGACATACGATTCTACGGAGCGTTTATTTTGAAAATTTCGATTAAGCTATAGGTAAGTACGGCTATTTTGTCCATTTTAACGTATTAGATCTATTTTCTACGTGGTATATGCTTTGGGAATTTCTTCGCAACTAATCGCTCATGCAGTTTCTTCCATTCTGTTTTAAATGCACAGAATGTTTTCTTCGTGTGTTACAAGCAATCCTGTCGTTCACTGATACCTTACGGTTGATATATCAATTGGCTTATCCTGTATTTATAGAAGAGCTCGTTTCAAAGAAGATATAAAGCGGTTATCAAGTTGCGTTTCCTATCATAACAGAAATTCACCAAGCCAGAGCATTGTCTTTGGTTGTCATGAAAGAAGCAATTGAAACAGTGTTTGCGATCTTCGCTTTGTTTTTTTGCAAGTACATTTTGTAGGCATAAGAAATTGACTTTCGATGTTTAGTCAGTTCCACAATAAATAACTATAAATAGTACTTCCACAATAAATAACTATAAATAGTACTGAAAGGTATTTCTTGAAGTTGAAAGCGCTTGTTGTTTCATGATGACATTAAAAACAAATTTATGGAAAGCTAAAACAGAGGAACAAAGCGTTGTGACATGGAAATCCATTTCATTAGTTTAAGTAGTTTACTTTATATAAATTTTTAGCTTTTCGTTCATATGGCTAGCCTTGTTTTAGGTATTAAAATCTAAAGGTTTTTGATGTTGGTCCTGTTCGAACGAGTGTATTGAAATGTATATCGAAGGAAATGTACTCGTATAAAGTATTATATAATGTTCTAGCAAAAGGACGTGCGGCGTGCACGACAAAACGCAGTTTCGGCACTAAAGTACATCACAATTGAGTACATCAGGAAAACACCATGAAATCATGTAACTGATAATAATATTTTTTATTTCTTGTATCTTCATCTTCACTACAACTAATATACAAAGTGCTGTTCGCAATGCTCAGATGAACCTCGTACCGGACCAGCTGGCCATCGGCGGAACTCGATCAAGGCAAACAACAACAGGAGCATAACCACAACTTGCAAGCGTTGTTTTACATGTACGGTCCAAATTTTAGTAAATTTTGAAATCGTAATGCCATACAAAATTATTAATATGTCCTGTTAGAATGAACAGCCCACTCGTGCAAGTTTGATTTTTAATAGTCAAATACCATTAAATTTCTTAATTTGCCTGCAAAAATTTAAGAACAATAATAATCTGAAATTCAGTGAAAGTTTTGACACATAACATTTGGTTATTTTTTATTTCATAATGTATTAAACTGCTCAAACATGCATGTAATTGTTGTATTATTGCAATGAATTTAACATTGCACTTAATTACACATTTTACAACTTTGTCTAAGGTTCTAATCTATTTGACATATGCCAGGGACAAGTACATGGGTTAAGTGCACCGATTTCTGAACATAACCCTGCAGGACACAAAGAACATTTGGCACCAGATTTGTTTGAGCGACCATGGCCAATTTTTTCATGTTTATATTTTGAGCAGTGTGGTGGATTAGCTTTCTTTTTCACATTATTGTTACTAGTGCTAGTATTATCTTGCAATGTTTGTTCTAAGTCTTTAGTATAATTGTTGCAGATGGGGCTGTGGAGCTAGTTGACTAATGTTGGCATTGAGTTGGTTTACAATTGCCTCGAAGTTTGCAGTCTGCTTGCTGATTCCCATGTCATCAAAGACAGCATCATCTTCTTCAGAAAGCGGAGCATGGTTGTCTTCCTGGTTATTGGTTTCATCATGCAGAAGTGCAGCGTTTGCTGATGTTGACAAAGAGTTGACCACATCCTTCAAATGCATCTTACAGATCGCACAGCGGGACTTTCCAGCCAAACATTCATTGTGGAAGGAATGCCAGCAGCCTTCAAATATGCTCCAAGGTTCTTCCCCTGTGAGAGTACATGTTGAAGAGTCACATCTCCTCTGGGCATTGGGTTTCTGTTGACACTGATACCCAAGAGGGAGAAAATAACTCTTCACAACCGTTTCACCAAAAAGTGCAGGTAACATATACTTCTCACAGTCCTTCTTCTGACCCTTGTGCCTAGGGAGATGTTGTCATTCTTCAGGACTGGTGGCTATCCTGGTGAAAATATCAACTAAAACATTTGCAACTCTTGAGTGTAAGTATTTAAGTTGTACTCTACTAAACACATAATTCTTAGGAGGGGTAAAAATTGAACTGAAATTACTCTGACGTAGACTGGTTCCAAAGACAGCTTTTATGGTGTCTCTTAGTTGCTCGTCAGTGGCAGAATCAACAGTATGTCTTTGAATGACTGAATGCACATACTCAGCAGTAGATTCGTCAAAAGCATTTAAGTGTTTTGCATAAATATTAAAGATGTCACGGGTGAGCTCATTGCCTTGCCAGAACTTAATAAAAGAAAGCCAGATTAATAATAATTTATTATAGTGATGTCTGCGAAAAGAGTACATCATTACCCATATCCTAATGATTGAATCATAATAGGCTACAAAGTTGTTTGTCTTAAACAAAACATTATAAGAAGTTAGAACTAAGGGGCAGTAATTATCCAAAAAGTTTAACAGGGTACCATACTGAATATCTTTGCAATTCTGAAAAATTCCCTTGACTGTTCTCCTGATAAGGGTCCATCCACCATATACCATTTCAAGTGTAAACTGAATCCTCCATAGTTTTGGATGGTCGGCAAGATTTTCCCCTGGAAATACAGTCTCATATATGTGCTTTAATAAGGGATGGAAATTTAGCATTAAATCTTCATCAGAATTTAAATCTATATGTAAGGGACCTATCATTGGAACTATGGACAGTAATGGGTTAATGGCAACATTTTCAATTTCCTGGGAAAGAAGATAATTGGTTAATTGCTCATAAATTATTTTCCTGTGGTAAAATTGACTTGGTAATCTCCAGGCATAAGAACAACAAATTGGAAGCAGTATTCCTTTAGTTTAGAACTACTTACAACATCTAATGCTACCTCATAACTTTCTTTGCTTTTCAGTGGCAGCTTCAATAAATCAATCAGATGCACATTTTCAAATTTCCTCAAATGTCGTACATCAGCTGATGCACAATAATCATGGGCTCTTCCAGTCGTTCACGTTCCATTAGTGGGTCAAAGAAAGCAGTTGTTAGCTTTGGCATGCAAGAAGCAAATGTTTGCCCAAGAGTGGACATACCTTCATCTGAGCAAATTACATTTTGTAAACCGGTTTTGTTAATTCCCTCTTTGGGATGTACAATTTCTGTTTTTGTCATTGGTATTGCTTCTAGGTTTGGAAAAATTTTAATGATAATAGTACACATGTTATTAGCGTTACTGGTTGATAAATCAGTTGGCCTTCTGTTTGCATGTATAGTTGTGTAATCATCAATCATTAGTAACAAAAGCTTCTAGGACAGCATCGGCCACGGTTGAAATCCAAATATTACCAGGGTTAAGTCACGTTGGCCTGAAAAACAGAGAAAAATCTTCTCGACGTTTCGAGCGAAGGCCCTTCGTCAGGAGAAATTAGTAAACAACTCACATGTGGTCACGCGTATTTATAGCAGAGCTACAATGGGAATCACATGAACACATGTAAGCCAATAAAAACAAAGTAAACAAATAAATTAATATGTAATTTTAGCCTTTGTGCAGGTGCTGACCCAATTTGTGGGTCAGCTACCCGCAAATAGGCAAAGAAACAGGTTATAAATTACTATTTAAATCATCAGAAAAAGGTTAAAGAAAAGGTGTGGAATATATGTTCACGTGATTCCCATTGTAGCTCTGCTATAAATACGCATGACCACATGTGAGTTGTTTACTAATTTCTCCTGACGAAGGGCCTTCGCTCGAAACGTCGAGAAGATTTTTCTCTGTTTTTCAGGCCAACGTGACTTAACCCTGGTAATATTAGTAATAAAAGGTGTTTCTTTTTAATGGCTCTGGTTATAGCATCAGATACTGTTAGTGCATTTGTTGTTGAATAATGGGATAAAGCCCTGTCTACTGAACGACTACAACATGTTGTTCCAATTGCTCGTTATGTGTCTATGCCATCATTAGTACAGTGAGAAAATTTAAGTAAAATTCCATTATCAACTTGAAAAAAATCACACCTTTGTGATAGGCCAAAACATAGTTGCATAAACACATCTTTTCTTGTTTAACTCCTTCCGTGATTTTGTATGCCTTGAGCTAGATTAAAAAAGATTAAATATGTTGGGAGCCCAAGCCTTGCTGCAAAATGCCTGAAATTTATCTGGCTCATACACTGGAAGATTTTGACCAGAAGTAAATGTTTTGTAGTATGCATTTTGAAGTCGAGCAATTTCTTCAACTATTTGGGCGCCTGGAAGATAAATAATTCAATTTAGTAAGGTTTTTGGGTCGGTATTTATCAAAGTATTTAAATAGCGGTATTGAAGTAGACCACTTCAAGTAATTGACAATAAAAGACGTTCTCAAAAAAAAACACATTTTCCTGACTGGACCAGATATTTATCATTGTTTTACTGACCTGTTACACAAAGATGTTGAGGTAGCTTAGTATCCTTAGCTAAAAATAATGGAAGAAACCTAAGAATTTCAATAACAGCTTGAACAACATGTCTTTTTAGTCTTTTTAAATAAAATTTCAATAACAGCTCGAACAACATCTCTTTTTAAATAAATGCATGCAACGTCATATTAAAAAACCTTTGTACATACCTTCCAAATTAATAAGTGGAGCCTCCTCTGTGACTGCAGCTTCTTTGATAGTTGCCATTTGACCAGAATCCTTTTCTTTTTCCGAGCGTCGAAGTCGGTTGTAACACAATTTACACGTACACTTGTTCAAAACATTTTTGAAGACAAAACCAGACTGACAAGACTTTGTTCCACATACACCACAAGGGATTTTAGATCTCATATTGAGAAGTATTCCAAAGACAGGTCGTTGCAAAATGTCGAAAACCTCCAAGAAATTTTCCCGCCAAACGCTCTTAAACTATCATTGGTTCTTTGTTTGAAGTTTAAAGTTAAAGTGCCCGGCTAAACCGTTACTTAAGTATTTCACGTCTGCAGATCGACAGAAACAAACAACAACTTGTGATCGCTTTCTATCGCATCGGAGCAAAACAGCAAAAACTCGCACAAAACAAACTTCCTTTTCTAAAATGCGATTTCTTTATTACGTTTGAAAAATTACTTACAAATAGGGTTAAGAAGGAATTTACCACTAGAAACTTCACTCCTTCGCTTTCATTATGCTTCACCTTCGATCGCCATCGAAATCAAATTGACGTATTGCGCATGCTCATAACTGACCAATCAGGCAAAAGGCACTTTTGTTACGACATAGGGACCAAAATACCTACCCTGAAGGGAATTTCCAGAAGCTGGGAGCAATGCAAGAACCTTATCACCGCGTTTAAATTTGCGGTTTATTGCGTTTCGATCAAACCTATTTTTCATGTTTTTCTGTGTTGATCGAAGATTTGCTCTAGCTAGATCACATGCTTTCGAAAGTCCGAAACGTACTGCAAAGGTTTAACGAACCGCCATCTTCCAACTAAAAATTCCTTACGAAAGATGGCGGTTCGTTAAACCTTTTGCAGTGCGTTTCGGACTTTCGAACAAAATTTACGAAAGCATGTGATCTAGCTAGAACAAATCTTCGATCAACACAGAAAAACATGAAAAATAGGTTTGATAGAAACGCAGTAAACCGCAAATTTAAACGCGGTGATAAGGTTCTTGCATTGCTCCCAGTTCCTGGAAATTCCCTTCAGGCTAGGTATTTTGGTTCCTATGTTGTAGACAAGAAAGAGAGTGATTTAAATTATGTCCTAATAACTCCAGACAGGCGTAAACAAAAACAGTTGTGCCATGTAAATATGTTAAAGCCGTATTACGATAATGATAGGGTAATACATTCTATAAATGTAGTGAGTTCTGAGTCTGATAAAGACAAAGACGATGTATACATAGGAGAACTTTCTAGTCTGTCTGCCACATCAAAACTCAACAACTCTGATGCCCTACATAATCTGGATTCCAAGCTATCTCATATTCAACGGAATCAACGTCAAGATCTCGAGAACCTGGTTAAAGAATTCGAACACCTCTTTCCAAATATTCCTACCCGAAGAGGCAAAAGTTTCCACGATGTCGACGTTGGCGATGCTAAACCAGTGAAACAACATCCCTACAGGTTAAACCCAGTGAAGCAGAAATACCTACGTGAGGAGGTCCAATATCTTTTGGAAAACGACTTCATGGGACCAAGTCAAAGTAATTGGAGCTCTCCATGTATCCTGGTGCCGAAACCTGATGGAAACTATCGTATGTGTACCGATTACCGAAAAGTCAATAATATGACTAAGTCGGATACATGTCCAATCCCACGAATGGATGATTGTATCGATAAAATTGGAAAAGCCAAGTACGTCACCAAGTTTGATTCATTGAAAAGATTTTGGCAAGTTCCACTTACTGATCGTGCGAAGGAAATCTCAGCCTTTGTTACCCCAGAAGGTTTGTTCCAGTACAAGGTCATGCCATTTGGAATGCGAAATTCACCAGCCACCTTTCAACGTCTCGTTAATAGCATCATTTCTGGCCTGGACGGTTGTGAAGCGTACATTGACGATATCATCATTTACAGCAATACATGGGAAGAACATCTAAAGATCATCCGAGAGTTCTTCAGGAGTCTCAGCAAGGCAAAACTGACCATCAATTTGATCAAAAGTGAGTTTGGGTGTGCACATGTCACCTATTTGGGTCATGTTGTTGGTCAGGGTTATGTAAAGCCTGTTGATGCCAAGATCACTTGTATTTCGGAGTTTCCTAGACCTTCACCAAAGAAACAGTTGATGCGTTTCCTGGGTATAGCTGGTTATTACAGAAAGTTCTATCCAAATTTCTCTACCATCACTGAGCCTTTGACTCAGCTACTTCGCAAGAATGCTAAATATATTTGGACAGATCAATGTGAACTGGCGTTTGGAAACCTTAGAGCCATGTTGAAAAGTGCTCCCGTTCTGTCAGCTCCAGATTTCAACCATCCATTTACGTTAGCTGTGGATGCAAGTGATATAGCTGCTGGTGCTGTTTTGCATTATTATGCCTCAGAGCACTACACCTTTTTCAGGTCAAATTCAGAAACTTCCAAACGAACTTCAGATAATTCAGATCAATTTCAGAACTTTCCAAGTGAATTTCAGATAATTCAAGTGAATTTCAGAAATTTCCAAATGATATTCAGATTTTCCAAATGATATTCAGACATTTCCAAATGATATTCAGACATTTCCAAAATGAATCGAGAGGCTTGCACAGTAAATAGTTCGGATCAGCTGAGGGAACACATATACCTTTTTTGCCCTGCATTACTCAATAAAAACATTCAATTGCACTCATTGAAATAAAAATAGCACTTTATGTAATCAATGCTATTGATGTTACAGAAGCGTTATTGAATGTCGTTTCGCGCTAATAATAAAGTACTATTGTTATTTCAACGAGTGCAATTGAATGTTTTTTATTGAGTAATGCAGGGCAAAAAAGGTATATGTGTACCCTCAGCTGATCCGAACTATTTACTGTTCACAAGCGAACTTTAGCCTCTCGCTTCATTTTGGAAATGTCTGAATATCATTTGGAAATGTCTGAAATTCATTTGGAAATGTCTGAATATCATTTGGAAATGTCTGAAATTCATTTGAAAATGTCTGAAATTCATTTGGACAATCTGAATATCATTTGGAAGTGTCTGAAATTCGTTTGGAAGTTTCTGAATTTGACCTGAAAAAGGTGTAGTAAGTACTGTGTATAATATTATATATATATATATATATATATATATATATATATATATATATATATATATATATATATATTGATTGGCCCTTGCCTATGATCTATTAGAGGATAGATACATGGATGGCGTGATATCACGTCAGCAGACTGTGTTTTTCTCTCAAAAGGAAAATTCCCACCAAAAGTACAACACAAGCTGTGATAAACGTTTTGAATTGTTTTTGATTGTATAAAACAAATCGATTCCATTTTTGTGTTGTCTGTACGGTTATAGATACACAGAGGATGTTACAACGTGGTAAGAACATCAGTGACGCCCCGCCGGCTCGTGGGCCACTTTTTTGTTCTTATCCCGTTGTGACGTCATCTGTATACACGTCATCTATAACTGAACAGACAACGGCAAAATGGAATCTATTTGTTTAATACTGTACATAGAACGGTTGATATACTGCCAAATCGGAAGCTAGAATATGATTTTCTAAACATTTTTCGGAATGTTTCTATTGCCACCACCTTTAAAATATCCATTATTTATACCGCAATAATTTTGGTGGCGTTAAAAGTTATAACTAGTGCTCAGAACACTTACCATGCCGTGGCATAGCCCCTTTGACTCATATCACCTACAGGTACTATCATTACATTGGTCTCATCGAGTATTAGTCTCTTAAATATATTTGTTTGCTTTCAGATGAGAACAGTGGTTGCTCAGGCAGCGGTCGCCCTCGTCCAAACAATTCCAGAAGACCCTCGCTTCCATCTACGTTTCAGTTTGGATCTAATTATAATGAATTTGATGGTAATATTATTTTAATATTGCGTCCTACTGTAGTGCCTATACTGTACATGCAATTTCTGCAATTGTGGTTATAATGCACTTATTTTACTTATTGAAAACATGGAGTACGGTAGTTCAAATCATTCAATTTAAGCTATTACTTTGTAGGTATACCAGCTTATACCCAGTCACCATCTCGTACCCTCCCTGGATCTGTAACGCCTGAAAATTCCATGTTGCCTCAGAACATCTTTGCTGGAGTGCCTTTAGATACAATTCCCAATACGATTTCTCCAAACGGTAATCAAACTTATTGTAATAAATTAATTATTATAACATATCAATTTTAGAGTCAGACCTTATCATAGTCAATGCCAAACTTCAAGGAGGCCAGCGATAGAACTACAGTACTGTACGTTTCATGTTGAAGTTGAAGGGTACATGAAGGTGCACAAATCCTTTATTTTAGGTTCATTAGTACTTAAACTGTACAAACTGAAAAAAACCCATAGAAATAACAATGACTTTGGTCAAAGTTCCAGACCATATACTGTAGTTCCTATTTATTATTAAGACAGGTAGTGAACACTCTTGCTGCCAGGCACCCGACTACAAAAGCTCTATTATGTGAGGATATCCAGTCAACACGTGTCTGCATATTCTGTCGCTCATTTTACCAGAACTTAAATTTTGTGGATTAAATATGCCATAAACACAAAATGTGTTTGTTCTATTGTTATATTAAGTGCTTTACTAATTATACTACTGTTCTTTTTATTTTAGATTTGGGAGGTTTGTCACAAACAGTGGCAGATGCATGTAACGACCCAACTTATGCAACATTGAGTCCAATGTTTTCCACTGCATCACCTGCTGATATGAATCCCCAGAGTAGGTTTGTGGATAAGCGTGCACAAGGTTTTTCTGAACGTAAGTTTTGCATTCTTTCCAAATATTATAATTAGTATGTTACGGTAGTCCTTGAATTATGTGCACTAATTTTTCTTGCCACATGTGAAATTTTTGGGCTAGTAGCCTAGTATAAACGTGCCTTTAAAGGGTTAGATCACATTTCCCGTTCACTGCATGAGGTATTGACACAGCCTTCCGAGTCATGCTGAATTTGATTCCCACGACTAAACCATTGATTGGGCCATTCCACGCTGCGTTCTAATGGTTTTATTATTTCATGTTACTTAGAGTTTCAACGAAATGTACTTCTTAAACTTGATACGATGCTGGATAATCAGAAAGAAGCACTATCACTTTTGAGAGGTTTGGTTGGTGCATCAAGAGATACTGCGGGCCACGAGGTATTGGACGACATTCTTGGACACCCTATTGACAGTGAAGAGGTTCTTCAAACCCTTTGTGAGAGGCTGGAAGATGAGGCTTACAAGAAAAAAATGGTAATTCTTGAAGTAATCGAAACCCGTAGGCTGTAACCGTGGGAAGTATTGCCAACCCGTCTCGTCCATCTATATATGAAATTGTTGCCCGCAGATTTTACTTTCAACAATTTAGTATATAGGAAAGTCTCCAAACACCCGATGAGTTCGACACATCGGCGGCGGTGCCACGACGGCCTTAGCTTTTTCTTCCGTTGTGTTTTGAATTTAATCATCTTTTGATTGACAGCCATTGTATATTTCATCTTCGACCAATCAGAATGCTGCGTTGTGTGGGCAACGCGAGATTCTATTTTTGTTCGGGTTGTCTGCAGTCCCTCCTTTCCAGCGCAACCTGAAAGGTCTCCACCTACAGGGAAAGGAGGGACTCGCTCGCAGTCTAAAAAAATTATCACAGTGCTAATAGTATATATGCTATATTTACCAGGTTAAAATTTTGGCAACATGTGGACACAGTGTTGCTGACAGCATTCGAAGAATTATGGCCAAAGTAGGAACCAATAATTTGTGGTGATCGTACAGTTTGAAAGGAAGAAAAGGAAAGTCGGCATTGAAGGATCTTTCTCTATGCAGAGTCATTAAAAGTATGTATTGCGTTGTAAATATCCTTTACAACTGTACCTGTATACACTTTGACGGCTTATGATTAATATTTAGTGGGTTATTGTTGTAATACAGTAGAAACGCAAAAACGCACCGTTTGCATCAGGCCTTGTATCATCACGTATGCTCTGCAAGACAAATACAGCGACTGATTTAGCTTAACAGTTGTAGCGCTGATATATGATACGATATGATAGTAATGATACTGTATTATTGCTATAGTAGCTGAGCAAATCTGAGATACGGAGGGTACAATGCTGTACATGTACATCAGGTCGAATACACTGGGTGTACGGTTTTGCATGTGTAGACTCTCAGGGCTATAGCGCTAATCGTGTGATATCATGATTGACTCAGTTCCTTTTTTTCTCACCTGGGGACATTTAATCACTAATTTCCTTAATTTCATGATATTACTTATAATTACGTGTTACCTAATTGATAACTTGAATGCTATCGAGTATTGCTATCCTGAATTGCATTTGCTTGCCGCGAGTACTTGTATCTAATTACAAAATACTCGCAATAGCCTGTGAGTCCTTTTTAGCCAGTAATCGATACTCAATTCGACAATTGAAATTGATGAAGCAGTCGTAATCGATATTAAAACAGCTAACAAAAACAGTACATTTAACTTGGCCGTATAATTCGGGTTAATATTTTTATTATATTTGTTTGTTTTGTTTCCCGCCTTTCGAGAATTAGGTCTGGTCATATTGTTTCTAGTATTATTACTGATATTATGAAATGTTGGATATTTTGCTTTATTTTGGTATAGAAGCATGTATGAGAGTCCACACGAAAACAAGCGAGGTGAACGTGGAAGAGCATTTGGCAGAATTCTTGAAGCATGCTCCACACAGACCAGGGGGGTCAAGATTCAAGGTACAGTATAATATATGTTTTCCTATGTTAAATAATTAATTTGGAATTACTTATAGCACAGCTATCAAGCAAACATGGCTTTAGTACATGCAATGTGTGGACATCTGTATGCGTAAAGGCCCATTTACAAGATCGATTCATCATATATGATTACCATCGTCGCGTATGTTTTCGTGTACGGTTGGTAGAAATTGTTTACGTGACACAATTGTTGCTAACGTTGGCACGCATGTACAACTTAATCGCATACGCCAGCCAGAAGGACAATCGTACATACGATGAATTGTATCGTTTATATATATATATATATATATATATATATATATATATATATATATATAAACGATACAATTCATCGTATATACGATTGTCCTTCTGGCTGGCTGTTATATATATATATATATATATATATATATATATATATATATATATATATACACACCAGCCAGAAGGACAATCGTATATACGATGAATTGTATCGTTTTATATATATATATATATATATATATATATATATATATATATTATATATATTATACAATTCATCATATATACGTAGTGTATATATATATATATATATATATATATATATATATATATACTGTATATATATACACACTACTGCAAATAGACAATCATAAAAATAAATAACAATATCACTCTTTTGTTGTGTTTTTAGAATCGTGAACCATTAAAGAATCGCGACGAAAATGAGAATAACGCTGTTTAAAATTGACCATATTTATGATTGAACATATTTTATATACATCTGTTTACCTAATTTTATCAACAAATTGTATGTACATACCATAGGTTTCCTAATTTATTTAAGATATTTAAGAGACTCAAAAGCAAGTTGGCAGTCGAACATAACGTGGACTGTATATTTCGGTCTCTGAACATTTTCTGAAAATTTTGTTTGTGCGGCCATTGTTGACTAATTGCATTTCTAGTCTCGAAATTTCACCGTTTAAGAATTTACAGAATTAGACCGTTAACCCATATGATCGTGACGATCGTTATACAAGGTAACCAAGTGATCATGAAATGTCGCAACGATCGAGATGGCGGAGTTTGGAATAACGTCTATATCTGACTAATCGTTGCGTCAGTTTTTCCATACGATATGGCTGCGATCGTAGCGTTAAATGTTTTGAGCGTTCGTGACAATATGGGAATTCTAAGAAAAACGTTACTCATAACGTGAAAACGTACGTTACTCGTAGCGTACGGTGTTACGTTTTGATGGTGTTAGATAATGTAATTTTTAAAAGTAATTTATATTTATACTTATATTTATATTTATATTTATAAGCAATTAAAAGTTCTACTACGTTTTGTATATTTTCTGAGTTACTTTGCAACCATGGGTATTGGGTAAGCTATATGTATTATTTGATTTGTTTACCACAAGTTGTAGGAGCGTTGTATACCAATGTTAGTGTAGGAACTTTGTAGGAACGTTGTACACCAACGCTGGTGAAGTAACGTTGTAGGAACGTTCTACACCAACGTTGGTGGAACGTTACATACCAACGTTGGTGAAGTAACGTTGTAGGAACGTTATATACCAACGTTGGTGGAACGTTATATACCAACGTTGGTGAAGTAACGTTGGCACGACGTTCTTCAAACGTTTGACGGTGAGCTGATAAAAATATTGCGTGATTTCAAGGTAATTTATGGACTATTTAAGATCTTTTGTGGAATTCTTTAGTATCTTGGGCTATTTTGCAACCATGAACGTTTAAATGGATGAGATAAATGTATATTTATTTTTTACCGAATGTTGTTTGAACGTTGTAGGAACGTTATATACCAACGCTGGTGAAGTAACGTTGTAGGAACGTTATATACCAACGTTCGCTACAACGTTGAGAGGACGTTCACAGGAGTCTACAAATTTCCGTTGTTAGAACGTTGCATGACAACGTTCTCACAACGTAAGTCTGACGTTCAGAAAACGTTCTCACAACGTTAATGTGCTAGCTGGGTAGAGGTCGCTCCTTACTGGATCTTATTATTACTAATTTGAGTCGTTTGTACTGTAAACCTTTAGTTACAGCCCAATTAGGCAGCTCTGACCATAATGTCATCATATGGCAAGCTAACATGGAAATTGCTGTTAAGAATATTGTGACAAAGTTCCACGTGCGACGTTTCCCGCAATCTGCCTGCGATGCCTTTGGAAGATGGGTCAATGTGCATGATTGCTTTAGCGACATGCCAGGATCATCTTGTGTTGACGATATGGTCTCTCGTTTCAATTCTGATCTGGCAATTGCAACTAACCTTTTCTTTCCCACTAAGTCCATCAGACTCCACCACACCGACAAACCTTGGATGACCCCACAATTGAAAAGACTTATTGTTGAGAGGCAAAGGGCTTGGTCGAGTGGCAACAACGTCTTATGTAAATTATACCGTAACAAAGTAAAGAGTGTTATCCTCTTGAGAAAACAATCGTTTTATGCTGATAAGGTACACAACTTAAAAAAAAGTAACCCCAGGAAATGGTGGAATTTCGTCAATCTCATGTCTGGAAAGACTAAGAAAACTTCCAATCTAAACATCGATAAGAATGGCACTGCAGTTACCGGCGTGGAACTGGCTAATCTGCTTAACAATTTTTTGTATCGGTAAATTCAGACATTCTAAACCTGGACCTCTGCGCTTTACCTGCTTTCCTGCCTGCCCCCGACCAACCTCCTAGTGTTTCACCGACTGACGTCTGTAAGAAGCTTCTCATTATTTGTATTCGTAAGTCTCAGGGCCCTGATGCCATCCCGAATCGGATCCTTTAGCTCTTTGCCTACGAACTGGCTACACCTATTTCGAGAATCTTCAACGTTTCCTTTTCCTCGGGAATGTTTCCTTTGCTTTGGAAGGATTCTTTTGTTGCGCCAGTCCCTAATAGCCAACCAGTCGTTGGTGAGGATGAGCTTAGACCCATTTCATTAACTTCTTGCCTGTCAAAGATATCTGAAGACATTGTAGTCAGATGGATGATTGAGGATGTAAAGGATGAAATCGACCCGCAACAATTTGGTTGTCTCAAGGGAACATCTACTTCATATTGCCTTCTAGATATGTTAAATAATTGGCTACTTTCTCTTGATTCTCCATCGCAGTATTTACGTATCTGTTTTTTGGATTTCAGTAAGGCCATTGATCGCATTAATCATACTTTACTCGTTACAAAACTCATCGACATTGGAGTACACAGATCAATAATTCCATGGATTTGCAGTTTTCTTACCAATCGCCGCCAGTCCGTCAAACTGGGCAATGTCAAATCGGAGTGGCTCCCAGTTCATGCTGGTGTGCCCCAAGGCACTAAATTTGGACAAATCCTTTTTTTAATTATGATCAACGACCTAGCTAAAAAAAAACGCCCTTGTTTCCAAACATTGGAATACGTCGATGATGTAACCGTATCTGAAGTTATACCGCGCGCTAGCCCTTCCAATTTACAACGTGACCTTGATGTAATATCTAGCTGGGCATCAAGTAATGATATGAAGCTTAACCCAAAGACGTGCAAAGAAATGATTGTGTGTTTTTTCAAAGAGGCACCAGATGTACCTCCACTTACCATTGATGGTCACGAAGTTGAACGTGTTAGCTCTTTTAAGGTACTTGGAGTAACTCTAGACGATCGTCTGAAATGGTCTCAAAACATAGAATTATGATGCAAGGCATCGAAACGCTTGTATATTCTCAGGGTTTCAAAGAAGAGTGGTGGTCCGCCTACAGACCTATTACGCATATATTATGCGTTAGCAAGGTCAATTCCAGAATGTTGCCAGGTGTGGCACACAAGCCTTCCAGATTACCTATCAGACTCTATTGAGTCGATACAGCGACGTGCAATGCGCATCTTTTACCCGAATATCTCTTACTTAATTATTTACTGTTTTAAATTTATTACTGACTTAACACTGCTTTTAGAACCTCTTATGCTATTATAAGGCACTACATAGTCTGTAATTATATATTTTAATAGATTTATAGATTTATTATGCTTGTAACTAATTTTATGTAATATATTTATTTCTATATTTTCATGATTGTAAAGTTATCGCAATTCACCTTTAGGGTGCAAAGGTATTCTCTATTAAACCAACCACTAGAAATACATGAACGCAACAACCCCTCGCCCGCTAGACTTGGATCAAGTCTGTCTCTCGAGGGGACGAGGTTGAGTGCGCGGAGAATGGGGTTTACATGTTTTTTTGAAACACTCCCCACCCACCACCTGATGAAAATAAGCACTCCTGATTATACAGCCAATATAAAAACAAACAAATATAAAAACAAATGGTATTAAATCCTTGGGATATTAAATTATAGAATTTATGGATAGGTCGATAGGATGACAAAACTGATTTAAATCATTTAATGAAAGTTGGACATATCAAAGCAAAACTTAGATTTCATTATTAAATTCTAGTTGTAAAAAATATATTGTTTTTAGGAGGTTTCAAAAGGGATTATTTCTAGAAAGTCTTTAAATGGCTTCTCTATGCATGTACATTTTGCAAAGGCAGAATTAAAAGTTGACAGCTCAAAAATTACATTTATAATAGAGTCTGAGATAAAAACAATTCAGTAGAATCGGATTCCAGAAAGAAGTATTAAACAGACAACGTTTCAGTCGAAAATTTGGAATCACAGCCAAGAAATCCGACAAAGCCCACGTCCACCACGGTTAATATAAGCGTGATATAAGCCTAAGTGTTTTAAGTTGGCTTTAGTTAAGCTGACTTATGGTTAATTTGGATGAGCAAAGGGAAAGCACGAAAACGTGAAGCTGTATATTGTTTTAGGACATAAGGACAAAATACAAATCCCCTACCGTTATAAACTTGAAAGATTTTGAGACCACTGAGTGACGACAAACACTGCAATTCAGATCGAGGTTTTGTTTACCATACGGTTTCCTCAGGTCCTCCTCGTTTCGCTTCAAGATATATTAAACCGGCTGTTTGTATCCTTTTCTTCGTTGTTCTCTTTTAATTTAAGTAGAGCAGGCTCCGCCTCCATTTCATAATAAACGAAAGCAAAAATAATAGACAGATTTAGTTTTCTGCATCGCTAGTCACCAGTGTCCAACAATTCTTACCGCGTGACACCGTACCAAACATATATATATATATATATATATATATATATATATAAATAAATAAACTATTTCCGAGATTACGTCTCCCTCGCTTTTTCTCCACGCGTGTAAAATGGACTCCACGCATGTCGAGATTAGCACCCTCACCGGGCTCCGGGCCTTCGGCCCTCCGCCTGGCTCGGGGATTATTATTATTATTATTTATTAATCACAACTCGATAATTTATTCACTCTGAAGTTGTTGACTCCACCAAAAGCGTTCTTGTTTTACTCTCCCGAGGCTTGAGGGTACATTTAATTACTATAATCTACCTCAATGCCATACTTATAAATATTTTTCGTGCAGTACATTACAGTATGTAATTTTATGTTTAAAATACATGACATCATTTGAATGCTTTACATTATGTACGTAGTATTTGTTATAAATTATATATTCAACAGGTACTACAAAAACAAAGTAGAGCAAAAACCTGGCTGGGACAATGATATATTAAAGTGGTGCCACCAAGAAACCAAAGCTCATAACTTAAAACCACATGATTATATGGGTGGATTTGTGTTAGATGAAATGAAATTAAGGTATTCCACTAAAAACTAAACTAAAACTTTATTTATACTACATACTGTAACCGCTTTGCCACATTCATACCTAAACTGTTCTCCCTGGTCCAGTGTTACTACAGGAGAAAACAGGAAGATTCAGAAAACCTGTGGTGTTTTGAGACACTCTTCTCTCATGCAACCAAGGTGAAACTTTAATTAATTAATCAAACGTGAGTCGTAGATGGTCAACAAATTTTGTATAATAAAATTATCCATTTGCACTGCCTTGTGAAAATCAATGAAATAATTGAGTCTTGATAATTTATATCTCAGCTATTATATAGTGTTTATTATGATTAAATGTAGAATTTATCTCAACATGATGATACACTGTATGTACAGGTACTTGGGATGTTTTTAAGAAAGTAAACAACAGACATCAATTCCATGATTAAAATTAGACATTACTTTCCTTTTAGGAAGACTTGGAGGTGGTATACAAAAATGGAAAGTGTCGGCTGGTGGGATTTGTTGATCTTGGGAAAATTCACGACAACATGACAAAACTAACAGGTACTAGTGACTAGGTTCCTTCCATTTATCTAATTAGAGTTTACCCAATGTTCAATTTTTGATTTGTATTATTTATTTTTTATCTAAACTGCCATCTACTTTTTTTCCAAATAATAAAATAATAAAATATTTCACTTCTTCTACTCTGATCGCATCTTGCCTACACACCTACGCTTTACCCTGAAAAAAGAGGCATCTGCAGAGGAGAGTGTAGTCTAGCTGATGGTCTTATAAATAAGGGTGTATTGTAATTTTTGGTGTGGTTTGTAACTCTGTCAATAGATGATTTACCAGTAGTTATTTATTTATTTAGATTTGCTTCTTAAAATTACAAAGAAAAAAAATAATAAAAAGAAGAAGCAGGGACACCAACACAATTAAACACCAATTAAATACACTGGGCCCTTAAGTTCAAGAAGAAAATTAAAAATTAAAAAAGAAAAAGAAAAAAAAGAAAGAAAAAAGAAAAAAAGAAAAAAAGAAAGAAAAAAGAAATAATTACCCAAAAAATACTCATAATAACTAATAACAGCAAGTTAAGCGATGTGTGAGACTTCGTGATGTGTTGCACTTTAGGTAAACAGTCTACATTAATACTACCCGGTATTGTCATAATTGGTTAACCCTTGTAAAGTATACTATCGTTTTTAGATAACTTAATTCTATAAATTAGCTATTTAGTAGAAAAACTGGACCTTATACAAAATATCAAACTTTAATTTCACACACACACTGTTATCACAGTGTGTGAAATTAAAGTAATAACGCATGCTGTAGACTCACTGATTCCCTTTTAACACATATTTTTATAACTTCACATGTACATGTATACTACAGTATACAATTATAACACTCAACTATTTTATACAATATTTTCTTGAATTAAATTCTTTTTCTCTTTTGAAGGTAACAAGGAAAACACTGAATTGGCATCACATGTCCTACAATTTATATTCTTGGGTGATAATGGCTTCAGATTTCCACTTGCCCAATTCCCTTCTGGTGGACGCACAGCTAGTGACTTGTTTTTTTATATTCTGGGAGGGAGTGAAGAAAATGCTTCAGATATGTTTCACGTAAGTAATATTAGGAATCATTTGATTTTTACATCAAACTGTACAGTGAGGGTAAAAAATTAGAGTGCTGCATAGGCAGTGTTTTGAATGGAGCAAAGTGAAAATGTGGTAAACTGCCGAGGTTTTTGGTAATGGAAAACTGATTATGTTTAGGAGCCATGTATTTTCATTATGAAAATATTAAAACATTTTAGCTCCCAGTGTATGTGAAAAACAATAGAAATGACATTGTATTAATTCCATCAATGGATTTCCCATGCAGTGATGAGTAAAATTATCTCACTGGCATTACCCAGAGTAAAATATTACATAAAACTTCACTAGTTCAGCAAAAAAAATGAAGGTTTCTCTAATTTCTTCCCTTCTTACATGCATGTAAAAAGGGTTAATTATGTCAAAAGGGGTAATTTTGGAAAAATCACTAAAGTTAATGAAGTCTGCCAAAAAACACTCTTAGCTGTACGTCAACAACCTATTTGAACATATTGAATAAGCTAAACATTTTACTATATTTACTTTTCAACAGAGTGTACTATTGCATCTTAGATGGTGCAGAAGTTAACCGTCAATTTATTAAATTACACTTTAAAGATGAGAGTGATGTCATTAAAAGAAAGTTTGTTTCCCCAAACATGTATACCGGAAAGCCAATGGTGTTTCTGATGGACTCAAAGGTACGTAACTTGTTAAGTTTATGTATACCAGCTCTATATAGGCAGTTAAAAAATAACATTCATACAATGAATAAGTATGCAAGTGTCACCTGCAGTAATTAAGGGTTGAAGCACTGCGTGAGTGTTTTATCGAGATTTTACAGCCACAAGTTCACTAACAATGAATGAGAAATTAAATGAAATGAAATACTGCTCTGGACAGGTGAAGCTATGTGCAATATTTAATTTCGAGTTCCTTGTTAGTGTATGAGGCGATGTAAATCTCAATAAAACACGAACAAAAAGTGTTTTAAACATTGTAATATTCAATTTAGAGCTCACTGGATATGAAATTTACGCTTGCAAAATGAGTGACAATCTAATCATTTACAAGGCATCTTTGCTTAAATTTCATCACTTAAGTCTCCTATAAGATATACTAAATACTATCGACGACTGCATGTCATGATGGACACTGCTGATAATGAAACATTACCTCCACCAACATCAAACTTTAACATTCCCTGGAGCACTTGACAGGTTTCTAAATAGCTCAACCAATTATCTTTAACTAGTCTCGTGGTGATTTTCATTATGGTAGTTACCTCAAGAAATTGTAATATTCCAAGCTGTTTAATCTTTTGTAACCCTCGGTGTCGCTTCACAATTTAAAAAAATTGGCAACCATGCATTATTATCCATGCGTTATTAAATTTACTGCACAAGTAATAATGCGTAGAGAGCGTTGCCATGACATAACAGGACATCACGTGATACAAGTTATCCCATCAGAACTTACAAAATACATCAGTTAGAAAATTGAATATTAATACACAGTAGATATTCATGTACTGTATAGTAGTAATAGTAATAATGATAGTAATAATAATAATATATAATATAACAATGATAAGTAATGGTTGCGAGTGTGTGAGAATGTGAGTATCAACTGGAGTATATGTAGGCCCTCACTGATTGCCATGATCAGGCAATGTAGAACAGTACTGTACATGTACATAATGAAAAAACTCAACAACAATAAGTGAAAATAATAAAAAATATACCATTTTTTGTAAAAAAAATGTCAATTAAATTAATTATGCTATATTATTATATTATATATGGGTCAATTATCCACTTGTTGTTGCCTTATTAACTATTAATTGAAAAATGCTCAATGATTGTGTACATAACTAATTTTAACATGCTCTTTATACACTGTAGCACAATTTCAAGAAAATACGAAACAATATTCTTAACAGCAAGATTAATGGTGGCACAAGATGTCTAAAACCACGAGAAATCGTCTTATTTTGTGGGAGCACTTATTTAATGCCTTGAATTTTGATCAGAAAGAGTTATCGTTATCCTACCATCACAAACTAACATTAGACCACTTTCAACTGGATCCTGCGGCAAAGATGCGAAATCATTTAGCAGAAGATGTATTGGATAAGAATATGCTACATCTCGTGAAGGTATTGTAGCTAGTATATACTAATACATCTCACAAAATATTACAAATCTTACTGTATACGTGTACATGTATAATAACTATAGAATCATATACACTGACATGATACATGTAAATAGTTTGGAGAAATAACACACGCATATTTAAACATTCAAATTCAACGGATAATGTACAGCATGTGTAAATGGGAAATTGCCAGAGAATAGTAAAACAAATTACAATTTTTACCATTGTAATTCACTTTGCTATATATACTTTGGCATAAATGTTCTGTGCATTCTAAACATTGCAGTATATCATACGCATTTTAACTGTTAACCTGTAACTAAATGGCTGAAGTTTCACATATGTATTCCAAAATTTTAAAATAACACATAAAGCTACGTGCATACAGTATGTACTCTTATAAAGGCACGTTTAACGTCATTTGAACACGAAAGAAATTGAGTAGAAAACTGGCGAGAGCTGACGCTACTCGACGCCACTCAACACAAGTTTATGTCATTTATGATCTAGTTCAGTCATGCCAATCAGACCGTGCGTAGAGGACATCTCAAACTCATTAATAATTAATGAGGAAAACACAAAGGAAATCAGTACCGTGTCTGTGGTTTGGATATCGGAGGAGTTTTCTGCCGTTACTTCGCATTTATAAAACTTGACTAATCTATCACTAATATTGAGTAGCTCCGCCAATGAGAATGAGAATGAAGAATTTGAAGTAGTATACTACAGGTAGTACATTTTATGAACCATTTAATGAACCTACATTTTCGATGAATTCCTCAATGATCGTCTATGCGACATACCAATAAGGTACAGAATTAGTAAAGTTAAAATTCAGACTACACTAAATATGTTCAAATGAGCAGTCTAGTGTAAATGGCGCCCGTCAAGTCGCAAGGTTGCCAGGATGCGACAGAATTATACTTACTAATTAGCTATTTGCCATGAATTTTAAATAGCTACAAGCCGTGTCAACCTATTATATACATAAACATGCTTAGCTTCTGCCGTTCATTAACATAAAGAAATTCGCAACCAAGCTACGACTATACTGTAAGTAAGGAAACAAACATTTCACTTACTGGATATTTATATATAAATTCTGAAATTCATCCTTGTTTTTCTATCTTCCTCTCGATCTCTGGCTGTGACAGAAAACAGATGTTTGGCGCATTGCTTCGTATATTTCAGTGACGAGTGAGATTGACCTTATCGGGGGGGGGGGGGGGTAGGTAGGGTGACGGATTTTGTTCATGACGAATATATTGGTTTCCTCCCCGCTTGCTGATCGTTTGAACTAGCGCCCAGTGTCCGACCAAGCTTGCAACGGTCAATTTGTAGCCGCTTTGGAGGCCGCGGACGTTTATCGTTAGTTTTAACCCGAGCGATGGAGCTTTTCGCGACGCTAATTCTTGAACGACTGCCGATACTTTTGATTGGATTGCGGTAAAAGAAAGTCTGATTATCATTTGACATGACCTGTGTGGCAAAACCGTGGTACAATCTGTTTTTGTATGAATATTTGATGGATTATTGCAGCGTGTCGATGGCTGGGAGGCCATTCTGCCTCCAGCCTTTCCTTTATTTTAAGCGGGGTCAAGTCTGAATCGGGTAAGTGAAATAAATACACAGTAATGCAGTAGAAAACAACACCAGGTATGGTTTTATTGCATTATTTCATTTATTTTATGTTTTATTTGTCGATAAAAATCTCAGTTTATATATAAAGTCTATAAACTCATATGTAAACATATAATTGTCACAGCCAGGCTACAGGGTCCCTGTGCTCAAACTCGAACGAAAATGATGTTTTTGACGTAAAATAGCAACTACACTGAAACACGTATACCCTTTTAACCACTATCACCCCGCGGATCCCCGGCATGGTCTCTGTTGATCATTACATATAAATAAATAAATATATATATATACAAATGGATACTCCAAACCGCCAACATGGGTACAATCCCCGACCGGACTTACCACCCATCGTGATTAGTACCCTTGCGTTGCGAGCCCCGCTTCGCGAACCACACGAACACGAGGGGATTAAATCCATGTAACCGTTAATCATGGTGTAAATGATAACATATACAAAAATTGCGAGGTTTCCAGGAACAGTTTTTGAGAACAATTAATTTTTATAGAGTGGATTATATTTCTGATATCTTGCATTTTATCAATATTGTGCAGTACATTTACAAAACTTATCAATAATTTTAAAGAAAATGGATCAATAATTGCATTTCAGCTTAATTAGTTATAGAATAGCTAAAGTTTGCCTTAAAATATTTGTATTTAGAGCAGTCACTGAAGCAATTAATCTCAACAGATTGTCTTTGAGGCAAGATAATTTTAAATTAATTAATACCATAGCACTGCAACTTTTTACTGGCCTTTTGATAAAACCAGAATATAGTTTAGCCACAGGGCAAGGGCTCGAGAAAAAATAATTTGGTTTCTAGGAGCCGATTTTGAGATTTTGCTAATATAATTGTACCTGCTGGTCTATGATTTTATCGATTTGGTAGGAAGTACCCAGCTTAATATTTACAGCCTTTATTGACAATTTAATAATAAACTGTAACACAGAAGACCAAATTAGTCTTACCTCTTTGATATCCAGATAGGCAAAGATATACCAGATCCAAAACAACATCGTTAAAGCCATTTGAATTCAGGAACACAACATTTCCTTCAAAGTCCACAATTGCTTGCCTTCGCAGTGACTAGCGCATGCGCAGACAAATTGCACCTATGTTCCTTGTAAGTAGGGGTTTTTTGCTATTTTTATTAAATTATTTAATTTATTTTTATACCTCTTGTATTTTTTTCCATTTCTTTCACTTGTTTTTTTTAAGTAAGTTTTATAAAGTTTGTTTTTCGTCATTACTGATTTCAAAGTACATTTGGTCATCCATGGACTTTTATTCAGTTTGTCAATATTTCTCTTTGTCCTTGAAAGTTTGTCTCATAAGCTGTGGAAAATAACTTGGAAAACTCATTAAAAGACTAAGGGATTTTCATTTTTAAGAACATTTTGCCATGATATGTTTTTTATTGTATTTGTAAATGAGTTAATATTTCGAGTCATTAATTATCCTTTTTTATTTTTTTGCGGTTCGGTATCCATCTCATTCGCACGCTCTGATTGGCTTAGTGAGCGGTCCTTATCACACAATACGGACCCCGATACGGACCGCTGCGGATTTCAAAACAAAAACAAAAAACGTTTTACATTCTGTCATATAAAATTGATCGATTTTCATAACTATTTCCCTTGCCACAGAAAAAATATATTCAACAGAGAGCTACGGGGATGCAAATGAGTTTTATTATCCCAAAATGGCTTTGACAACTTCGTGCGAAAACAGCGAATTTTAAAAGAACGCGAGAAAACTGTGAAAAGGCAAAATTTCAGCCAGCGACATTTGTAAATTTTAAAGTATTATTGCTCATCAACGACGTATGAACACCTCTCTCCTCCGCAGAGGCTTTGCGTGGATGAGGTCTAACATGAAGTAGCTACGTGCTACGAGGGAAAACCGCTAGTGGAAGAAACGTGGGCGTAAGGTCAGAGGCGTGCGGTGAACCCTGGGAAGACGGAAAACGAGAAAAGAAGCCTCTGCCAGATAATGTGCCGTTCTCTGGACAAATCCGCGGTTCTCTGGTCATGGCAGACAGCGACGATTGTTTGCACGAAGTACATTGTTTTCTTCAAGATCTAAGGCTAGAATGTACTTCTGGATGTTATTCTGAATTTTTCTATGGAATCACCTGCCGAACGGGTCGAAAAATTCGAAACGCCGCCAGACTGACAAACGTTTCATCGAACGTTGTCAACTGCCTGGAAGCTTTCCACTCCTGATTAAGTATTAACTTGATAAACAAAGCCGACGAACAGCGCTAGAAATATTCTCGGTGCTAACTTTCTACGACATAATGGTAAGATCTATGTTTACAACAGTTCGTCCTTTGAGATGAATGATAAACTTTCTCATGTAGCGTTTGTTTTATACTTTTATTTGCATAAATTCAAAACCGGAAAATCCTGTCCTTGTGTTGCAGTAACATTGTCGAGTTGAGAAGTATCAGCGATTTAAATGTGTCTTTTGTCCACAGTTTAGTGATTTCCGACTTTTGCGTAGTAGATTTGTTGATTATATAATGAAATCCCGAGTCTGGCGCCTAGTCCATCACGGAATTTGGGCGCCATATTGACATCATTATCTGGCAGAGGCTCATTTTCTTTCCCTCTTCCCATCATTCCCCGCGCGTCTTCCCTCACCCGCACACCTGCCCCTCCGAGCCTCTGCGGAGGAGAGAGTATGAACACAGTAGGCAAAACATACATTAACTTGTGAACACCGTATTTTGAATCAATAAATGAAACTATATAGAAGCGGTATATATAAAAAAAACATACCAGAGAAGACAGATTTGATACTATTACTGTCATTCTTCTGTTGTCCAACTATGTACTCAACAAAACCGCTACAAATCTTTACATTTTAGTCAAATATTTTCCACACTGCCAACCTCATCGTGTCATGTCTTTGAAAAAAGTTACAAATGGCTTATTACAAGCATTTTCGTCTTCAAACTCGAACGACCCACTTTCAATTTCCATGTAGTCAGCCAGTATTGAAAGCGATTTTCGAAGCGAACGGCCAAAAACGAGCAAGCAACGAAGAAGAACGACGCAGAATCTTTATCAACTAATCTTTAAAAACACTAGGACTGCATTTTGACTTCCCTTCATAACTAGATCTTCAAGTTTTGACTGTTGTTTTTTTTTTATCACAAAAGAGGTTCCAAGCTTCCCTGTCAAGACTATCCTTCGACAGTAAACAGCTGCCGACAAACTTTGGACTTTTGAATATCAGGCGAATGTCACCTCGATTACGCAATTCAATTATGTTAATTTACCTAATTATGCAAATTATAAATCGTACCATTAATAAAAAAAATAAATATGTTATTTACCGTTTTGGTCAGTCCGTATAAAGAAATATTTCCCTCGGTCTCAAAAACGACCCTCGGCCTGTGGCCTCGGGCAATTTTTGGGATCTCGGGTAATATTTCTTTATACGGACCACCCAGCCGGTAAATAACATATATATATATATATATATATATGTTAATTTAGTTTGTTTGGTGTTTTCTTTGTGAGTGTTTAAATCACACGTGTATTTTTGGTAAATGATCGGAGATATCACTGAAAATAATTCCGTTTGCACTCGATTCCATTTTTTCTACATGATTAATAAAAATATCAATTAGTGTTGCAGTATGTTGAGTAAATTATTTATTTATCTGTATTGTATAACCTATTGCATGTTGCAGTATACTGAATCAAAAAATTCCAACTATGCAAACTAAAATATGGCCGGTTAATTATTAACTTATGTTTAACCGATCTTGCGATCCTCGAGGGTGTTCAAAGACGTGCTAGCAAATTCATCCTTCAGGATTATGAGTTGTCATATCCTGAAAGTCTTAAGAAACTTAATTTACTTCCGATATCCTACTGGCTTGAACTTAAGGATCTCGTCTTCTTTTTTAAATGTAAACAAGGCCTCTTCGACCTAGACATCTCCTCTTTCGTCACTTTTTCTTCTCACAGCACGTTTTGCACCCGTTCAAGCAAGGACAACTTGCTTCAAGTCAACCATTGCAGGACGTCTCTCTATAGGAACTCTTTTTTCAACCGAATTGTCCTTCTCTGGAACAATCTCTCTCCCACCATTCGTAATAGTTCATCCGTTTCCTCCTTCAAACACAGACTAACTGTTTACTACTCTTCTCTACTACACTCATCTTTCGATGTAAACAGAATGCGCACTTGGAAAACCTTCTGTTCCAAGTGCCGCTCTTTCAACTTAAGCTGTTGTTCCTAATTCGTCATGTCTTCTGTAAACTGTATATTTGTTCTCGTCTTTATTTTATTTTATTGTATGTTATGTTTGTTTTCATTAAGGTCGGTCTTCACATGGGACTACTCATGTCCTGTTGACCTTACCTTCAACCATATCTTTAGTTATTCAAAGTTTTTTTTCTCTAATGTGATAGTTTTAATGCTTTCGCATTTATGTATGGTTGTAAAATTAAGTTAATAAATAAATAAATAAATAAACTGACAGGCCAAAATTTTAGCTGACAACTGACAAATGACCAAACTTTTAACTGACAACTGACATGCAGAACCCCCCATTCACACCCTCCTCTAGCATGTACAATGCTACATGAAATCTAGACATAAAAACGGTTCAACGTGTTCATATTTTTTCATTACTCAGTGATTATTACTTGCGTTTTGTAGTTGTTATTACTCAGTAAATAGTATATACGTTTTTTGATGTACTGTCGCGTTTGTTTCTTGTACCTCTTTAGGTCAATTTCCTTATGTATTTATAAATGTACTGATGTAAACAGAGCATGCATATTCTCGGTGTCTTTTGCAACTCGTCCAGTCTGTGTTCATGAACTAACCTTCTTTATGTTTGTTAACATCGACAGTTTGCATATTTGGAGGTCTTAAATAAACGTGTCACTGTGATTCACTGACACAACTCCGGTTTCAGAATCGCTTCCAATTGTGGATGTTCCATGGCAATCCGTGCTCGATTTTGCGAGTTCTTTCTTTTAAACCAGCTTCGCCTTTAGCCAAAGTGTTGGTAGGTTTTCCAAGTAAGTTGCTTATATGGTTGATCATGCAGTGATGAACCTTGTCAAGCGAAAATTTCATCTTCATAGACTTTTTTGCTGTTAAAGTTGACGGAAGTGATGTCATAGCGGGTATCTGTCTACATGAAAACATCTTTACAGATGCCCGCATGACATCACTTCCGTCAACTTTAGCAGAAAAAACGTCTATGAAGATGAAATTTTCGCCTGACAAGATATATTACAATTTTTCTCAGGCGAATCCATAGATTACAAATATGTTAAATCCCCAAAGGCGTTATGTGCATTTTAAAGGGGATTTCCAGTCCTCGTACGAAGCAACTCGCAGCTGTGAGTACTCGCATGGTTTCCACTGCATTTCCACAAAACACAGCTCGCTGCGATGACTCGCGAATGATGAAGCGACGATAGCCGAGTTTTGTTTAAAAACTTCGAGGTGTTTCGATATCCTGATGAACCACTCTTCTGAGTGTTTGATATAGCATCTCAAACAAATCGGCATTTTAGGGCTAGCTTTATTAAGGGGGCTGGAATTTACCTCGTGTTTACATGAGCTTTTTCGGTAGGGCTAGCCCGAGTATGAGGGCTGGATTTCTCCTAGCGTTGGCTTGTTTACCGACTTGTCCGGCTTCCCCATGAAGCCCGAAATCATGTTTTCGCCAACACTATTTGAATTTGTGACTCAGGAGCTATGCATGGTCAAACGTGATGAAACGCAACTACCGATTTATGAACGCTTCGCCACGAGTTAGCCTGCTTGGACAACAGCATATAATTACGCATGCGTATTATACAGTATATAATTAGGCATGCGTATTATACAAAAGCTGACTCTATCCGTCGCGGCAACTTGGGTGAAAGCGTTCACTGGAGGTAGGCTAACAGTTCACCGGAGATGACGAATTTGGAGTACCAAGATGGCCGCCACGGCGAAACTTTCTATGTTCTCGTAGAACGAAAAGAGCCGCATTGAGAAAATTTCTGCTATTGGTATCAAACAAAGAACACTGTATAAGTTTTAGAAGCTTAGTTTTTGCGTTTGTCGGTATTATTAGGCTGAGTAACGTGTTAAAACTGTAAAAAAAAACCCATGAAACCAGTCAATAACTTCATTACGAAACTATTTATATGCCTGGTACTTGGTAGTTAACATATGTAGTTGACAATTTCGGAATGCATTTGTTTGTATTTTCCTTCTGTTTTCCAGCGGTAACGGTAAATTGGCATCTGACAACTCTTTTACGGTTTTTCCGACTCCCCCGGTAAACTCTTACTACTCTTAAAGGCACAGTGTCACCATGACGCAAACTTCTAGGGTCGTGTCGTATAATAGCGTTTTTGTGTTCAGTCACTCGTGTTTCTACTTTCCTTGATGTCTCCCCTATGTATTGTTGTGGACAGTCGTGTCTGTGTTGGTAATCCTATCTTTGTTTTTTAGTGAAGTTGATTGCAAGTTTGTGGATTGGTTTGTGGGCTTACCTCTATATTATGTTGTCGTAGTAATCTGGCTGTCATCTCAGATATCTTTTCTTGTTTAGTCTGGTTTGGTTTGGTTTGGTTTGGTTCGGTTCGGTTTGGTTGTGACTTTGTTGATAACGTTTTTCGCGTAGTTGTTCTTAAGAAAGGGTGTTGTCGACGCAGCTTTGTTCGTCTGGTTTAGATTGTTACGTGTTGCAGTGTGTTTCAATTCGGTTGAATAGTGTTTTGAGGCAGCTGATCTTGTGTTGGATTGGGTGGTTGCTGTTGTAGTTTAGTATTTGCTAACAATATTTTCATCAGAGAACCACTTTAAAGAAAAGTTGTTTATGGTTCATACTAAAAAACAATTAGACAACTCGCCCTCGTTTTCTACTAGCAGATAGTTAAGATAAGACTATCAGCTCATAGAAAACTCGGTCTCGTTGTCTAATTGTTAAATATATATATATATATATAGTTCAATCTACAGACACGTGTTTCGCTGTACTACAGCTCATCAGTGTAGCTTGGAACAATCTGAACGAATTTCATCAATTACTTATACACATGCGATCGTCGGTGACAACCGCAAGTGGGACAGCATCGGCGAAGTACATTCAGATAGCGTGAAGTGCGCATGGGCCCAGAGTGCTCAAAATTCCACAAGGGTAGAGAGCGTTGCATTATCGCTAATAGGTACCCACGGCAACTTTACAGAGTGCTCAACAACACCGAAGTGAAGGAGTGTGCATAGTTCAATCTAAAGACACGTGTTTCGCTGTACTACAGCTCATCCGTGTAGCTTGGAACAATCTGAATGAATTTCATCAATTACTTATACACATGCCATCGTCGGTGACAACCGCATGTGGGACAGCATCGGTGAAGTACATTCAGATAGCGTGAAGTGCGCATGGGCCCAGAGTGTTCAAACTTCCACAAGGGTAGTGAGCGTTGCATTATCGCTAATAGGTACCCACGGCAACTTCACAGAGTGCTCAACAACACCGAAGTGAAGGAGCGCACATATGTATATAGAGAAGAGCGTATATATATATATATATATATATATATATATATATATATATATATATACCAATAAGTGTTTGTAACAAAAAGGCGCAATGTTCTAGAGCGCTCAATACCATTATAGGTAGAGCGAAATATATTTAAGATTTAATGCTGTGTCGCTACTCCGAGTTTCACGCTTTCGCGATCTTCAAGCAACTGACAGATTAGGTTTTTGCTATTCATTACATTACAGTGGCTACGTCATTATATATGTCATTATTCAAGTTGGTGTTTAGTTACGTGTCGACACTTCGAAAATAATTCAGATCGTTTGTTCAAAAAGTCCTTTTTTGCCTTCATCAATAACAGTTTTTCTTTCAGACATACATAGCATCGTTTTGATCCTGCTTTGTATGCAGTTACGTGCTTTATTACAGACCACTTGATGTGGTGGTCTCGGTTTCCAATCTTCAATTTTCAGATATGTTTCGACAACTCGGTGTCGTTGGCGTATTTTACGTTTCGGAAAGATTTGGTATGGTTGCGATATCTCTGTTTGAAATCGTTGGCCGTTACTCCTATATAGTTCTTTGTTTCTCCGTTGTCTGTTGTCGTTACTTCGGCTTTGCCAAACAATTTCCAGATATTGGGCATTCATCAGGTCGTCGGCAGTTACATTTGCGGGATACGTTGTTTGTTGTGTGGTTTTGTGTAGTATTTTTTGCCAATGTGTGGTTGTTGTGTTTACGAATAAAGCTTTTCATGTTCTCTGTGCAGCTATATAGCTGACGCGTACAGTGTGGCGGTTGAATAGTTTGTGTAGTTTGTGTGAAGGCGGAAAGTGTTTGTCGATGAGTTGTAAAAAGTCTCGTGCTACGTTCGTTCTAACGTTTCTACTATAAGGTGGGTTGTACCATATTACGTTTCGTCGTCGGTTTCGTCTTTCTGAATTGTTTCTGTTGTCGTCTTGGTTAGTTGGTTCGTACGTCAAGGTTGTGTCGAAGTTGCTTCGTTTAAGAGCGTCATTGTATAGTGGGACAGCTTCGTTGAACGTTTCTTGGTTGTTTATTCGTTTGTTAATCGATGAGCATTATTGTCGGATGATTGATGGTGGGTGGTTCGATAAACGGTTGATGTAAAGTGGTTCGTCATTAAGTTTTCGGTAGGGTTTGTATGTTCCGTTCGTTAAGTCATAGGTTATGTCGAGGAAGTTGACAATCTTTAGATTTAGAAACCACACAACGAACAACGTATGCCACAAATACAAATGTAACTGCCGACGACCTCTGATGAACGCCTAATCGCTGGAAATTGTTTGGCAAAGAGCTTGGTCTACCAAGCCGAAGTAACGACAACAGACAACGGAGAAACAAAGAACTATATAGGAGTAACGGCCAACGATTTCAAACAGAGATGTCGCAACCATACCAAATCTTTCCGAAACGTAAAATACGCCAACGACACCGAGTTGTCGAAACATATCTGGAAATTGAAGATTGGAAACCGAGACCACCACATCAAGTGGTCTGTAATAAAGGACCTAGCAGCATACAAGGCAGGATCAAAACGCTGATGCAATGTATGTCTGGAAGAAAAACGTTTTTTATGAAGGCAAGAAAGAAAAACTTTTTGAACCAACAATCTGAATCATTTTCGAAGTGTCGACACGTAACTAAACACCAACTATAATCCGACCTATACCTGACAACGCTGGGTGGAAATTAACAACTAGAGGCATTCTAGCACATTTTTCATTTGCTAGATTTTTGGTATCTTAACTAAGGAGATCGGCCCTTCTTTTCGCTTTGGCTTTAATAAACTGCTCATCAATTAGACTCTTTTTAAAACCTCTCTTAATAAAACTACCCCTAAGATCCTTAAGGTCTTTTATCAAATTTCTCATCTGAATCACAGATACGTCTCATCCTAAGAGCTTGCCCATAGGGAATTCCTCTCTTAACATGTCTCGGATGACACGACTTGTTATCTAAATACTGATGTGTATCCGTTGGCTTTGAATACACATCAGTGGAGATTCTATTATCTACAAGTTGCACTAAAACATCCAAATATGATAATTTGGTTTCCGAATAGGATGTTGAAGGAGTATCACCTGAGCCCTTGGGTATGGTGGAGATTCTTAGACGATACTTTTTTCATTTGGTTGCATGGAAAAGAGTCTTTGCTTAATTTTTTTGAGTATATTAACGACTATCATGAAACTATTAAGTACACCTGGGAATATTCGGCAACCAAATTATTATATTTGGATGTTTTAGTGCAACTTGTAGATAATAGAATCTCCACTGATGTGTATTCAATGTCAACGGATACACATCAGTATTTAGATAACAAGTCGTGAAATCTTACAAGAAATCTTAAAGATGCATTGGTTAGGTCTAAACTTAAAAAGGAGATAAGTATTAGTAAAGGGATGAAAAAAATGCGGTAAATCACGTTGTAAAATATGTGCTTTTGTTGAGGAAGGTTGTGAATTTGAAGGAGAAAATCGAAAATTTCGTATTAATTTCTGCTTTGATTGTGATTTGGTTGGAGTGATTTACCTCATTTTATGTAAAAAAATGTAAGAAGTATGTGGGAAGTACCATTACTTCTTTTACACAAAGGTTTAATAATCATAAGAGCAGTTTAATTAGGTTTGGAAAGGGGCAGCGGGATATACCAGGGGAGCATTTCTATGCGCATTTCTATGTGGAAGGTCATGAGGGGGTTAATATGTTAGTGAAAATTATTGACAAGACTAATCGGAGCAAGCCAACGGACAGAAAAGGATTTTGGGCTTACAAATTGAATACGTTTGCCCCAAATGGATTAAATATTAGAGATTTTTTGTAATTTAAATTTATAATATTTGTACTTGTAAGTATAAATAGGTGACTTTCATCACTTGTAAATTGTATCTTGAGAAAGGGACTTGGTCCTCGAAACGTAAAAATAAAATTTCTAAAAAGTTTTTCTAAATGATCGTGCTATATATATATATATATATATATATATATATATATATATATATATATATATATCAAAAATCACTATTCACCGAAAAGCACTATATATATAGTACTTTTCGGTGAATAGTGATTTTTGCACAATCTGATTGGTTCCTCTAGCTCGGGATATCCTACACTATTCACCTGCGGGAAAAACAAGATGCCGGCCAGTTTTGCTTTGTTTACCGAGGCAGGGGATTTTGTTGACAAACAAGGGTAATGTAGTAGAATAACGACAAAAGTCAACAAAATTAAGTAGAAGAGTGTCCACAGGTATGTTTCTTTATAATTTTCTAGCCATTAATATATTCAAAAGCTGTAAAAACTGTTTTGTCGACAAATAATCGAGTACGCCGAGTTGCTAGCGGCCGACGGCGATGGCCGTGTCTTGTTTATACTCTTGTTTAAAAATACCGAAAATATAAGAATGTTAAACTTGTTATTTAATTTATGAGGTATTTGCTAAATCAGTGGAGGTGAATAGTGCTGGATATTCACTTCGCCGAAGCGACTCGGTGAATATCCAGCACTATTCGCCTCCGCTTCGGTGAATAATTGTTATATAATATATATATATATATTTAAAAAAAGGAACGTTGCTCCTCCGAGTTTCATGCGTTAAGCGATCATCAGGCAACTGAAAAAGTTTCACCTTAGTTTCTGTTTATATTGCATGGCACGCGTGAGATCGCGGCACGCGTGACATCTCTCTGTTCCTAGAACGGCGGACGCTCCTAGCATAAAATTTATTGTCATGCCGGCATTTTGAAATTAGCTCCGATCGTTTGTTGAGCAAGTTCGCCTTGCTCTACCTTCAAAAGTGTCGAGCACTCAGAGGTCTATTGTAAACGACCACTTTAACTATTATATATTCAGAGACAAAATGGCGTTGTTTACAGAGCATGGACGGTTTGGCAATACTCTTATAGGACAACAAATTATTCATTCTTTTTTTGTTTTACTAAGAAAAATATTTTCTTTTCTTTTGAAGGCCCCGTCATATATCGCAAGATCTTTACTGTTGTGTGCAAGTGCATGTGTATAATACATGTTAATGTCGTAGTTCTATTAAGAGGAAAGAAGTTTGGTGGCTCATATCCGTGATAGCATACGTCTATACTACGTCTACCACATGCACTACATGTATACGTAAACTTATCATACGTCTATTCTCTTAAAGTGGCACTACGACGAAAAAATCGTGAATCTAGTATTGATACCAGTAAACTATAAATACCAAATGAGGAATACCGGCATTTTCAGTATCTCAAAATATTGTCTCGTTTTTGAGATATTTAAGTTTCAGAAACATGTAAATTAGGTGCCTCGTGACATCATTTACTTACACAGTCAAAAATAAGATTTACAAAATGAGTAATATATCTGAAACTACGAAGTAGAAATAATTCAAACTTTACACAAGAATAGTTATCATAAAATTATGTTCCACTGCATGTGCGCATCATTTAGAAACACGAGTATTTTTACTAAAAAAATTAAAATATTAATTTTATGTTTCTTTTCAAAAGAATGTGACAATTGAAGCATTAGAAATACGATATCTGTGTGCCTATAAACATTCATGCCAATGTATTGCAGTAAAAGTTGTTTTATGGAGAAAAAAATAAACATTTTTGTTTCACAAATGGAAAGCGCCTGTTTGGATACGGCTTCCATGGAAACAGCATAATGTGAATGTTGGAGTGTATATTCCCACAACTATTCTTGTGCAAAGTTTGAATTCTTTCTACTTCATAGTTTCCGATATATTACTTATTCTGTGAATCTTATAATGTTTGCCTGTGTGAGTAAATGACGTAACGAGGCACCTAATTTACATGTTTCAGAAACTTAAATATGTCATGAATGAGACAATATTTTGAGAATCTGAAAAGGCCGGTATTCCTCATTTGGAAATTATAGTTTACTGGTATCAATACTAGTTTCACGATTTTTTCATCGTAGTGCCACTTTAACAACAAAACGACTGGACATACAGGTAAGTTTAAAATTTTACAAATTGTTATAACAAATGAATTATGTATTGTATTGCATGGAATAACCTAACGACTTTTTAAACAAAGATCATAATTGTTGTAATTTGCTAAGCTTTCCGTCTTCTGACTCATGCCTTTATGCGACAGGTCGAAAGCTTAGCAAATAGATATACGTGGTGTTTCTACATCTATATTACATTATCGCCTAATCACTGTTTTTGTTAAGAACCAGCTGTATTCAAGTTATTCTAAAATTGGATTATTAACATTTGTTGGTGCGCGATACCTCTTTTTACGACAGAAAATTTTCTTTGCGCAGTCAAACTTTAAACAGTAAAGTTTCCACTTTCATTTTGCTAAGCAAAAAAAAGATTGCTGTTCGAGAAAAAGCTCCCGAGTTGGAACGGTGTCGAAGTATCGCGTGATCGCTAAACGCACCCGGTGCAGTGTAATTAGAAAGTTAAAACTTATATTCTACTTTTAAACTGCAAATTAACACAGTTACTTCAAACGTTTCTTGCAAAAAATAAAAAATAGTCGTGCTTACGTAAATGCGGTAATTTGCACACACAATCTCTATATTTTATACGACAGTAGTTTTTATGAACAGACTACTATCCTTCAAAAAACAAAAAAAATTCTCGCTTATCCGAACGAGATTATTTACAAGTACGCACAATCCCTGTTCTATACGGCACTACTACTATATTTAAAAAAACCTAAATACTTTCTTATCTAAACGAGATTATTTATACACACAATCTCTATGTTCTATACGGCAGTAGTTTCGTCGACATACTATCTTTTAAAAAACCTAAATACTCTCCTATCCAAACGAGAGGATTTGTACACACAATCTCTATGTATCTATATGTTCTTCACGGCAGTAGCTTTATAGACATATACTACTGTCTTTCAAGAAGAGAAAATGTTTACTTATTCGAATGAGATTATCTGTACACACAGTCTATGTTCTACAGGGCAGTAGTTTTATCGACACACTACTGTCTTTCATGAAGCGAAAATGTTTGCTTATTCGAACACAATACATGATTTGTACACAATCTCTATGTTCTATAGGACAATTGTTTTCTCGACATACTACTCGCTTATTCAAACAAGATGGTCTGCACACCAATCTCTATGTTCTAATATGCGGCAGTAGTTTTATCGACATACTATTGTCTTTTGAGGAGAGAAAATGTTTGTTTATTCGAACACGAGGATTTGTACACACAATCTGTATGTTCTACAGGGCAGTAGTTTTATGGACGTACTACTGTCTTTCAAGGAGAGAAAATGCTTCTTATTCGAATGCGATGATTTGTACACACAATCTTTATATCTATACGGCAGTTGTTTTTGGCGCCATACCATTATGTTGTTTTTAACTTCTAAGCGTTCTAGGTAATACATGGATCGCGAATGTCGACTGCGCATCAGAATGAGGCGTTCTGAGTCGCGATAAAACTTAATTAACTTTATAACATCAGGCTAAAGCTACAGTTTTCATTTGCATTTTCATTTACATTTCTGAACTCATTGTACTGAATTCCTCAGCCTAATGTTATAAATTGAAATAAGTTTTGTCCCGACTCAGAACGCGTCATTCTGATGTGCAGTCGACATTTGCGATCCATGTATTCGAGAGAATTTCGAACGTCAACTAACAGGTACTCGATTCACCTAATTTTCTAATTTTCAAATAAAACAACGGCAATAGATAATTAATGAGCTTCAATTTAATGATCTGAAGAACATATCCAAGTTCATTTTAAGTGCAGCTTTGGCCAAGCTACGAGTTGCGTTTTCCATCAAGGGATATTTTTGTGGATTACAATTGTTGTACTTCAAAGGCCGATAACATTGTCAGTCCAACTTTATCTTTTAAGCTAGCGTTGAGTACAATTTGAGGATGTACCAAGACAGGAACTTTTTTATCAAGTCTTCGTGTGCATGGCTGGTCCCTTGCCTAACCTTTCTCTTTGTGCTATATTGGGCATTGAATTTCCACCTTGTCCAATCCCACAATAATTTCTCTCCAGGACAAGCACGAATAAGTTACTGATCTGATGCAAGCAAAATAGGTACATTAAACTTAAAACACCGTTTACTTGTTTACCTGTATAGCATAATTAGGGCCGTTTATATGACAGCCGATAAGACGCGGCTTATACAGACTGAACCATGTATACGGTGTTTTGAACAAGCCGCGACATGTGAAAGACGCGAACTTAAAGCTGTGTACCATTTATACGAGTGTTTCGCGTCTTGTGTGAGGCGCGTTTGTGTAAGCTAAGTCTTATGGGCTCACGTATAAGCGGCTCTAATATGTGCCATGATGTATCACTTAATAATTAGTTAACACAGCGATAAATTTTAGTCGGAGAAAAACCTTTATCATTCGCTAATTCTGGCAATTTAAATACCTCTGAAGGTTCTGACGAATACAAAATTTACTGGTTTGAAGAACCTCCAATTGAGTTTATCCCCCCTTTCTCGACTATATTGTTTCTTTTGGAACGATTCAGCTTTTGGTAGCAAAAACGCCAGAGTATTTTACTCTGGCTAACGCCAGACGATTTTATTCGTCAGGGAGAGGGTTAATGACGCATCAAAACCTACCTGATTAACTCTTTCTTGACTGTTGTATATCGTTTCTTTTGGAACGATACAGCCTTTAGTATTTTACTCTGGCTAACGTCAGCTTGGGTGTTTTACTCTGGCCAACGCCAGTCGATTTTACTCCTCGAGGGAGTGCTCTCGGATGCCAAGTGGTTGAAAAGCACTTACAGTGGGGTAACGCTTATTAGGTTGCGTTAGGTCGAGAACTAAGAGCCTTAAACAGACGTGGAAGCATCGCTGAAAAATGAGGTACAAGATTATGATGGGGAAAATGGGAATACCAATTTCTTAAGGCGGAATTGCTCGGTGGAATATATATTTCGTTGGCTGTATTTTAGTCGGAGTTTATTATTGAAGCATTTGAGCCGAATGGACGTTTGTTTTGTGAAGGTCCTGTCAAAATTTGATGTTTTAGGCTCCAACTTCAGCTTTCTTGTCTACTTGTTTAAACTGGGGTTGTTAATCTGGACCCCCAAACGCAAATCGACTAAAGACCTCTCTTGTAACTCTGTTACGCCACTGGGCATTTAATACATTTCCGTGTAAAGCATTTTTCAAATTTTGTTGTTTCCATCATAAAACTAACAGCTTACGGGGAAGTTTAACAGATGAGGATGGGCTAAACTGTATATAACTGTTGATGCAGACAGAGTATATTAAAGAGCGTACACATTTCCATGGAGGGTCTTTAAAATTTTATTGTTTTTAATAATAAATGATTAGGGAGTGTTCACATCTGCTAGCGGACTAGAATCATATTGCGAGTTTACTATAGTAAAAACGCATGCAATTGAACTGGATTTCTAGATTTCGAGTTCACTATAGTGAGAACACAATTGAACTGGATTTACATTGCGAGTTAACGATTTTCTTTTTTGAATTATTCGGAATGAAAACTACTCATCCACGTAAACTGTTTTTGATCCAGTAAGGGTCATCCCTCATTTGTCCATGGTACCACTAACACGCTCTTTGCTTTTAAAATAAAAAAAATGATTTTGCGACAAAAATACACTTAAATTTTGCTTTTGTTTTCTTGTAATTGTGATTTAGGTCATTGTTTAAACACTGCAGTGTATGATGATCGTTATTTCCTGTCACATATTGATTGAGTGGTTCAATGTGTTTACGAGCCATGTTGCAGATCAATAAACTACAGAAAATGCGACCCTTTTAGCGGGAAAGAAAATTGCGAGTTACTTCACGCCGTGGCATCCGAACAACCAAAGATAAAGATTACGATTATGACATATTGCTCCAACCAAATAAAGTAAGTACGAAGTGAATGCGGAGATTCCGGAGAACTTATTTTGTTAGTGAAACTAAAATTTTTTGTATGTATGGGATTAGACTGAACTAATAGAACGAGAACTATATAACGAGAACTATATAGAACGAGAACTATTTACAACAAGAACTAGGACTGTAGAACGATAATTATATAGAACTAGAACTATATAGAACGGTAAGGTAAAGGTAAATAATAGCTTTATTAGCATGACCTATATAGTACGTACATTTGGTATTGCTAAGGCTTACAATTTAAAGAGACAGAGATAATAACAAATCTACTTAAATTAAACTATATACATTGTTATATTTATGTTTACAGATAAGAGTAATATACCATACAGTTATAATAAGTTAAATTAATAGATGAACACTATATTGATGGGTATATAGCCCACAAGCAAACGTTCTTCCCTAAAAGTAGAAAGGAATACCTGCCTGCAGACTATATGATATACAAAAATAACAAATTAATTAATTAGTTACGTATAGTAAATAATTCAACAGTGAGTTTAATCACCTGCTTGCAGACATTTTTTTAAAAAGCCAGAAAGTAATGCCTACATGTAGGGTACTATATAGGTAAATTAACTAATTAATAAGTTAAGTATTGATACACCTGGTCACAAGGCAGTTATCTCTTTCCGCAAAGCAGGAATCGTTGTATTTTGCAGTAAGGAAAATTATATTTGGATCCCTTGAAGACATAAAATTATGTAATAGTTCCTCTTTATAATAATTGTTGGAGGAACCACAGTCGTTGGTCGGGCATGGGGAATGTTTTGATAGCGACCATATTCGTGCTCAGGTGAGTTAATGTCTGGGGCCAGTTTTTCCTCGACCCAGTAATTCCTTGGCTTTAAGTGCGCGACCACATCACTGTTTTTGACGCTTTGCGACATATTTTGCGATTACAAGATGGTGTTGCTAAACTACCCAAGGAGCGATAGATGAGCGTAGTCACGTAGTAAACGTTGTTCTTACTATACAGCAGGGTAAAGCTGAAAACGACGAATGATACGAAGGTAAGCGATATTTATTTGATTGCTAGTATATTTGTCGGTTGCGGTACAAACACTGAAACACACGCAACACTGAGACCGAGATGGCGAGATCGAGTCTCTACTGTCACATAATAGATATAATTGGAATTTTTTTAAAGTATAACCACAACAGTAAACAAACACTAGTTTACGGTCTCCACGCACTATATATAATATTATATTTTGTTGTTTGTGTCTATTAAGGCCATTTATTACGCCATAAAATAACCCTAGCGGTAAGCTCCTACACCATTTCACTGTTAATAGTTATTATATATACTTAGTTCTAAAATCTACCTGTCAGATGTTAAATTTTTTCTGCGAAATTTCTTTGAAGTTAATTCTTGCTATTTCTGTGCAATTGTGGTTTGGAACTAGCTGCTCAAAGACTTGAAAATCTTGACAAAGACTTGAGGTCCTTGCCATTGCTGTGTATATAATTATGGTTTTATTTTTATTAATTATTAATTATTTATTATTTTTTATTTATTTTTACTCTAGATAACAATTCTTAATTGTTATATATTAGAACTGTGGTTTAATTAATATTAGAACTTAAACTATAACTATCCAAAGACTTCTTAGTGCCTTAAGATGCTTTAAATTAAACTGTTGACATTTTCTGCTTTTCTTCAGGTACAATGTAATATTCCTTTTGACAAAGATGATTCTGTGCATCCCCAAGCATTGTCATAGAACATAAAAGAACCAATCCCAATTCAACATATACATGTGCATGTACCAACTGTTTTATATAAAATAATATGGTGTACAGAACATTGAAGTAACCAAATAAAAGTCAAAATTTTGTTTATTTTTGGGGTGTCTGAGTGTATCTACAGTATCACAAACAGTGTATAATATATAATGACAAAATAATTTAGGAGAAGAGGGCTGTATTCCTGTGATTCAAAATATGGTTTAGGCATGAGCAATAACAACCTAATGTTGAATATACATGTATTTCTGCATCACAAAGTCATTAGAACAGAACTATCCCAGTAAGCCCATTGGAATTTTACACTGGCCAATGCCAGAATGCTTTGCTTCCAAGAAAAAAATGTTAAAAGAAGCAAACTTGTAAACCATTGTTCAACAGCAGAGTAGAGTGATTTAGCACTGACTGCAGTGACCGATCTCATCCAAAATAATTTTCTTCAACATGAGTAAATAATAGTAGTCAGGAGGCAAAATCAGCTGAAAATTATCTTAGCAAAGCAAAGTAATTTTAGCCAGGAAGCAAAATCAGCTCAAGATAATCTTGATAAAGCACAACAATGCTAGTCAGGAGGCAAAAATAAATTCAAAATCATCTTGGCAAAAGCAGAATATTGCTAGCCAGGAGGTAAAATCATCTTATAAAAGCAGAATAGTAGTCAGGAGGCAAAATCAATTCAAAATTATCTTGGCAGAGCAGAATAATAGTAGACATGAGGCAAAATCAATTAAAAATTATCTTGGTAGAGCAGAATAATGGTACCCTGGTGGAAATTTCAGCCAGGATCCTAAATAAGATCCTACCAGGATCCTATTCAGGATCCTGTTCAGGAACCTACTCAAGATCCTAAATAGGATCTTGTACAGGATCCTACAGGATCCTACAAGATCCTGTGTAGGATCCTATAAGATCATGTACAAGATCCTGTCTGGATCCTGTAAGATCCTGTACAAGATCCTAAAAGAAATCCTGTGTAGGATTCTATAAGATCCTGTACAAGATCCTGAACAGGAATTGATCAGGATCCTGAGTAATTGCTCTAGGATCATGGGATTTTTACTGTAGGACCATGAGCCAATTATCTTGTTGGAACTTGGGTTTTTCCTAAAGGATTGTAAGGATTTTCCTTTATAGGATACCATACATGTAATTCCTATAGGATGTTAGATTAGTCATGTAATTAGGGTACAATTAAATTATTCAGGACCCACCCGTTATGAACGAAGATTCCTTATTATCCGGCCCAACACATCAATGTGCTACAAATACAACATAATAACATTTTATTTTAACATCAGTAACTGTGTGATAATTGCCATAATATTTGAACACACTGAAACGCTAGACCAGAGATCTATTAATTTTCATTGACAGTACGTACTCTATAGTAGGTTTTACAACAATTATCTAACAAAATTTCAATACTGGTAAAAGATCAAGGTCAAATATTGCCTTTTTTGTAAACAATGTATCATGCAGGTACAGTCTTTGCTTAAAGAGCCTATCACATGTTTAGAGATTTTACATATTCGTAATGTTTGGTTTCTCCTGAGAAAAAATATAATAAATCTTGTCATTTGAAAACTTCATCTTTATAGATTTTTTACTGTAAAAGTTGGCGATGCTTAGGTTATAGGAAATTATGTCAGAGCAGGGAGTCCACACTTTTGGAAGAAGGACTGTTTGCAAGCTGAGAGAATTGTACTTCGAATGTCTTCGTTATTTCTTGCATTGGAATGATTACAGATAAAATTTTTGTTTCTAAAAACATGCCAAAAACATGCCAAAAACATGTGTACATCTATCTTTTCTACTTGTCCCTAATATACTTTGATGTCATTTTCGGTAACAACTTTGATAATGAAAAAGTCTATAAAGATGAAATTTTTGAACGACAAGATTCATACATTTTTACTCCGAAGAATCAATTTAAGATTACAAATATGTAAAATCCCCAAGCACGAGATAGGCACATTAAATATTAGTGAAATACAGTAGAATTATAATATTCAAGATGAATTTGTGGCTGTATTGTACTGCACTGTACTGTACCTTAATTTGATTTAAATATGAACTTTTTAAGCAAATTATGACCTTGATTGTCAGCCATTTTCTTATAAACAGAAAATGAAAACTTCCTTTTTAAATTATAACAACACAATAAAAAGAAATACAGAACTCAACTAAGTGCAACAAACAGTTCTTGTCAGCTAGTTATATCGCCTACTGTATATGGTATTGTCAAACATCCATATCCTCATGGTCATCTAGAGTTTGAGCTTCATCTGTTTCACTTTGAGCTCCATTTGTTTGAGCAGCATGGGTGAGGGTCATATTTAATTTTCTGAATGCCTTAAGCTTATCCAGGCATTTCTGGTTAAGGCTTGTCCTTATTTCAGCCCATGATTTCTCAACTACTTTTTCCCCAAATTTGACCATGATACACTATGAAAGAGTACAATGTCATTGGTTCAGATTATTACAGCAGTTAAAGCTAAGAATGAATTAACTTTTATTTTATATGGCACAGATTACTTCCGGTAAAATTAGGTGCTGACGTGGCAAGATTTCTCCGTAATGCCCGCGGGTATTATGAAAATTGTTAATGCCCTACAATTGGAAACAAACAAGAAATCCTAATAAGAAACTTTTGTTGCCGAAAAACGGCGAAAATAAGTGATATAATTGAACATGCATGGTTTGAACAACATACTGACTTTTGGTTTCAATCGAAGAGTACATAATCTGCCTCTTTCTTGGCTAAAACAATGCTTGGTACGGTACATGTAATTTCAGCTGTGGTTTTACATATAGCTTCGATCATGGAGCTTGGTTGTTGATTGAGCTATTGTCACAGGCCTTTACAACAAAATTTGAGAATTGTCATATACAATTGCGGTTCCGGCTTATCCAGTTGTTTGCAGGTGACACAATTCTTGTTTATGATTCAATCGTGAATAGTGAAAACATGTGTACAGTTTGATAACATACACAAAAATGACAATCGAAAACAAGTCGTACTGCATAGATGGACCTTTACTGTGTTTGCATCAGGCTATGTAGTGTATATGCAAACACTGTAATGTGACATCAAGGCACATAATTTTCCCAGCCCTGTTTTATTCAAGATATAGGAAAATGGTTTCTTTTTGTTTACATATTAAACCTGATCAAAACACTGGCGATATTTTGGGGAGAATTTGAAGGTACTTTTGCAAAGTCTTGAATTTTCCAAGCCCACTGTTGTGTGCATCAGGATACACGGGCAGTCCTGTTCTATGTTTTTAATGTAAATATGCAATATACTCTACTAATACCTGCAGTACCAACAATATTAATTAAACAACATTAAATAATAGCAACTAAATAGCAAACTGATTGTTCACTCACTTTTTATTAAATTTATCTTAGTGCTGTTAAGAGCCACTTTTGTTGTAGTCCCTTCTTTGGGCTCAACAGATCCATTTCTCATTTCCTTGTCTGTGAATAGGACAGAAAGAAGAGCTGTGGCATATAACTTTGGTTTTCGTGCCTTTGCTGGGACGTCTGTAAGTAGGTTTATGCCATTAACAACCTGAAAAACATTTATGGGTACATATTAATTGCATTATAATTTTTTTAACACTTTGAAGCCTGAAGACGAGTCTTTAATATTTTATTCTGGCTAACGCCAGACGATTTTATTCAGCAGAGGAGAGGCCTAGGCCTCAAAGTGTTAAATACTGCAGCAGCTTCTACTGTACAATAATCTGTAATTTGTGACACCATCAGAGCATTTTAATTTCTGATTGAATATATTTATGCACATCAATTTGTCTCCTAATCACTTTGTATATATATATATATATATATATATATATATATATATATATATATATATATATATATATATATATCCGACTCCTACGTTCTCTGTTTCGGCAGTATATCTAACCTTACTATATTTCGATTATATATATATATATATATATATATACCAAGAAGAATATGTAACAAAGTCACACAGTTGGCAAAAGGTTTTAGAGCGCTCAATACCATTATAGGTAGAGCGAATATTTTTATATTTTTACCTATATATATATATATATATATATATATATATATATATATATATATATATATATATATATATAGGTCAAGGTCATGAGTTTGCAGCTGTTGAGTTCAAAAAGATAAAACACCTATTCATTTATAGCTAGCCGCATTGGATAAGGACATTACTAGTAAATAGTATAGTACTTACAAACGCTTCATTATTGACTTGCAAAGGTGATGCAGGATCTGCCGGACCAGCTTTTACAGGGGTTTTTGCAGGAAGATCACCAACACTTCCAGAGTCAGTAAGAAGAGGGGTTGCAGGAAGACCAACTTTTACAGTATGAGTTGCAGGAGCTGTAGGTCTCTATACAAAACAGATTTGCTTTAAATACCTTTATAGATTAAATCATAGTTATATACACCTGGCACTTTGCAAAATTAATGCCACTACAAACCAGTTCTAGCACACAGAAACAGTTGATGAATAGCTACAGCTGTTCCATCTTTTCTGTACTATAAAAATCTTACCATTGAACACACAAAAATTCATTATCTAGTGTATAATATACATATATTTATATTAATATCAGTATATCAATTTTTATAATAAATTATCTGCATTTACTTGGTAACCAGCAAGTCCAATGGTAGCTGAGCTGGTTTGCTTTGGAACCATAATTGCTGCTAGAGATTTAGTTTGCTGCTGAAGTAAACTGTTCATCCCATCCAGTCTGCTGTATACTCCGTCAAAGAGTTCTTTCAATACAGCTCCAACAGGCTGATCATATTCAGAATGCACTGATCCCAAATATGGTTTGGTGACAGTTTCAGTTGCCGACTCTGTTTTGCTAACCTGTTTAAGAATTATTTAAACATGATCATTTTTTTATATTTAGAAAATAGAATATTTCCACCCATATTGTGACACAGCCTGATGCAAACATAATTAAGAGGGAGTTTGAGAGAATTGCGTGAACCATTAGTAATAAGTGAGGTTTACATAAATACATGTACTTTTAATTCTCTAAAACTCCCATGAGTTTGGAATCAGGGTTAAATTAACCCTGGCTGACTTTTGTACAAGATAGTTTGAGATTTGCAGTATCACAATATAACTGGGATATACCAAGTTTTTATTTTGGATACCATATAATGAAACCACAGTATGCCAGTACGCTGCAATTTTTCATGCAACTTGTCTCGCAAGCCAACGGTAAAACACAGTGTAATTTTTTATGCAACTTGTCTCGCAACGGCTAAGGCCACGTCCACACGTATACGTTTTCCTAGCGTTTCCATATTGTTTCAAGAAATGAGACCATTGTTTTCTGCTCCCCTGAGCACCGAGAACAATATAAAAACGTTATGAAAACGCATACGTGTGGACGTGGCCTTTTTTCATATTGTTTCAGGTAATGAGACCATTGTTTTCTGCTCCCCTGAGCACCGAAAACAATATAAAAACGCTATGAAAACAAGTATGCGTATACGTGTGGACGTGGCCTAAATCTGTTGCATTGCAGTTGCATGAGAATTGCATTGCATTTTGTCTCGCAACTTGTCTCGCAATTCTTGCAAAAATAACAGAAAAAAAACTCGGCATCTCTATTTAATGGAATCAACGGAATCCGCCGGAAATTTGGTTAATCGCTTACTAACAAACGGTTAATAAAATACCTTTAGTTACGTTTATTAGCTAAGACTGAAACTGATCTGTCGTCGATACTTCAAGTAAGGTTATTGGATTAGACATATTACGTACATACATGTATACGCGTAATTGTTGAAAGGGATTTTATATTTTTGATTGCTATGATTGCGCAAATATACGTGTCTCATTTTAAATTTACTATAAAGTGTTAAGTCGGATTTATTTATTTACATCTATCTTTTTAGATTTAACCAAGCTTCAAAAGGTGGTTTTGCTATGATCCTTAATTAAAAATCGAAAATCTTTTTCTGTTAATCAACCCACAGGTTGTGTCCGACTTAACACTTTAGTAAATTTAAAATGAGACACGTATATTTGCGCAATCATAGCAATCAAAAATATAAAATCTCTTTCAACAATTACGCGTATATATGTACGTAATATGTCTAATCCAATAACCTTACTTGAAGTATCGACGACAGATCAGTTTCAGTCTTAGCTAATAAACGTAAATAAATGTATTTTATTAACCGTTTGTTAAGCCTGGTTTCCATTCAGTGCTTTTTATCGCGCGATCGACATTCTGTGATCGCTTTCTTTTGTCTTGTGGGCTCTGGACTGAATCCGTTCCACCCGAGGGCTCATGAGACAAAGAAAGCGATCGCAAAAAGTCGCTCGCTCGACAAAAAAAGCTGAATGGAAATCCACCTTTAGTAAGCGCTCAACCAAATTTCCGGCAGATTCCGTCGATTCCATTGATTTCGTTGATTCCATTAAATAGAGATGCCGAAAAAAACTGGGGAACAGTTTAAGGCGTATTTTTATATTGGCTAATCGAGCAAGTTGTAGTGAGACAAGTTGCAAGAGGGGTGTTACGTGTTACACTGTGCAATGTTTCAAAAATCCGTTCCAGCGTTGCCGCTATCGTTGCGAAAAGTAGAACCTGATTCTACTTTGTGCAACGATTGCTGCAATTTTTATCGCAACGATTTTGACCATTGCACAGCATGTTACACAGTGCAATGGTTCGTGCAACTATATATATATATATATATATATATATATATATATATATATATATATATATATATATATATATATATATATATATATATATATATATATATATATATATATATATATATATATATATATATATATATATATATATAACTCAACCGGCCCTTTAATTCTTTCTGCTGAACAAAATTATCTGGCATTAGCCACAATAAAATAATTTGGCATTAACCAGAGTACCATTTTCTATTTCTTAATTTAAAATAGAAATTTAAAATCTAATACTTTAAAAAAAAATGCATCAAGGAATACCTTTTTCATTTTCTTGAGAAGAGTCGCAACTCTTTCTTTCTCTGTTTGCATTTGTTTTGAATCTGTATTTCAAATACAATTATAAAATACAAAATGTTATGGAGGATTACAGCTGCTTTGTAATTTAAAATATCACCCAACATTAAAGTGTTGCTTCAGGTCAACCATTTTTTTCATTTGCCAAGTTGATATGACGTCATGTTTTCAGCTCTTATCAAACCTTGCAGCACCAAGTCAGTTTGGCTGATAGAAACTATATTTACTGTATTTACTGCAAATAGATGTCCGTTAATAAATACCACGCTATAGACCTTATTCAAAAATGGCCGCCAAATTAGAATTCTTTTATGTGCATATAACTTAACCTTTATGACCTCGTTTTAAAGTAAAAATTATTTTGAATTTCACACATGAAAACGAGTTCATAAGGGCTAATTTATATGTATATAAAAGAATTTTAATTCGGCGGCCGTTCTTGAATATGGTACGTTTTTTTAACCATTAAAAATTGAATTAAAAACTGATGTTGAGAAATGAGGAAAATTGATTGGAATAATTGATAACATTTATTATAGGTTTTACTCAGAAATCTTCTTTCTTATTATGCAAACCTTCTGTAATATCCTCCAAGTATTTTTCATCTGTCTTACATAGCCTTTTCTTTGACTTTGATCCTTCAGCCTGTTCAGGGGATTTAATGACAGTTTCAGTTGCCAACTCTGTTTTGATAACCTGTTTAAGAATTGTTTAAATATGATAATTTTTTTATATATTTAGAAAATAGAAAATTTCCACCCATATTGTGACAGGTAGCCTGATGCAAACACAATTAACAGGGACTTTGGGAGAACTGGGTGAACCATTAGTCATAAGTGAGATTTACATTTAATACATGTACTTTTAAAAACTCCCATGAGTTTGGATTTAGGGTTACATTAGTCTTATATGCCACCAGGATACCACTAAAAATTGTGCAATGTAATTATGCTATATGTTTTGCTATGTTTGGACAATATTACGCTAATTAGTTGAGGGACTGTGGATTACATACATGTGTGTCTTATAAAAACGTCTATAGGCAACCTATAGAGAACATTCCAATTGCCTATAGAACCTCCCCTATAGGCTTGCATTCAGTGATGTTTTTCAGGGGGAACGCGGGGGAATGCCGTTCCATCTAACAAAAATTAAATGTAGTGGAACACCGTTCTAAACCACACTATTTTTGTTTTAGTCGATGAGTGTACTCGTTTTTTAACCAAGTTAGCCAACCAGCTAGCGTGAGCCAGGCTTTTAGTAGTCTTTTCACACACCCATTAACTTTCACAACTGGAGCCATGCCCATTTAATTTTATGACCAGTGGCCACGCCCATTTGTCTTCAGTGAGCGTTCCCCCACTTGTAAAATTTCGAAAACATCACTGCTTGCATTCCTATAGGTCGCCTATAGGAAATGTTCCAATTTCCTATAGAAATGTATAGAATACTATAGCTTGGCTTATAGACTACTCTATAATTCTGGTCGCCTATAGACATTTTTTGTTATCCTGCATTAAAACTGGCCTCAACCGGCCCTTTAATTCTTTCTGCTGAACACAATTGTCTGGCATTAATTAGCCAGATTAAAACAATCTGGCATTATAGCCAGATTAAAACAATAAAAGTTCTCCTCAGCAGGAATGAGTTAAGGCATAATAGGCTGATCATGTATAGTTCAGTTAAACTTCAAAATTCTCCCAAGCTCTTGTTTGCATCAGCTGTATAAACACGAGAGGCAGCCATTTCCTATTTGTTAATTTAGAACAGAAATTAAATTTATTAAATACTTTTAAAAAATGCATAAAGGAATACCTTTTTCATTCTCTTGAGAAAAGTTGCAACTCTTTCTTTTTCTTCTTGCACTTGTTCTGAATCTGTATTTCAAATACAATTATAAAATACAAAATGTTATGGATGATTACAGCTGCTTTGTAATTTGAAATATCACCCAACATATATAAAGTGTATAATATCAACTATATGCTGTTAGTATAAGAAATAACATGGTTTGAAAAGAATTAATGAAAAATGGCACGTGTTTGGCAAAATATTCATAATACCACAAAATATTTTCCCAAACACATACCATGAGGTATCAGACTCTGCACATCAAAAACATGTCAATTAATTTTTCAATGTTGTACAATGCCATGGACTAATTAGTACTTAGTACTAATTAGTACTTCCATTGTATGACATTGATAACAATTGCAATGTCTTTGAAATGAATAAGACTTGTGCATGTCTCGATCCATATATTAAATGGCTAACTTCAGTAACGTTACTTGGCTACCTTTTTGAATGCTTAATTAACAACAGTGAATCATGGCGAATGAACTGGAACACTGATCATGATGAACTGGCTTGCTTCAGGTCAACCACTGGGCCATCCATTCAATATGTGCACCCCTTCCCCTATTGAGGGTTTTGCTTCCAGATCCCCTTGGATATTCTGTGGATTTTTTGAGGTCTTTAATTTAGCAACCCCCTTGGATTTTCTTATTTCACCTTTGACCTATTGCAGGATTTTTATATTTACCCCCCAGGATATATGACAAGTTTTTATATTTACCCCCCAGGTTATATGACAAGTTTTTATATTTACCTATACCCCCCTAGGATATGACAAGTTTTTATATTTACCCCCCAGATTAATATACGATGATGTGGAGGCTGAGGAGTTGATAAAGATATGGATATACCTCTGATGCCCCCTTGGATATACCTCTGCTCCCCCCCCCTTGGATCTTCTTCTGCTATACCTTCTTCCATCTTTCATCCCCCTTGGAAATACCTGTATATGCATTATTTGGCCCTGTCTGATGTTGCTCAGTGCCCCCCTTGGCAATTACTAGGCTAGGACCCCCTCCCACTGGATATCCAAGACCCTTCATAGGGGGTGTGTGCATATTGAATGATGGCCCATTGTTTCCATACATCTGCCAAATTGACATGATTCCATGTTATCTGCAGCTCTTATCAGACCTTGCAGCATCAAATCAGTTTGACTGATAGAAACAAGTTACTATATTTACTGTATTTACTGCAAATGCTATAGATGTTCATTAATAAATACTACACTGGGGTACGTTTTTTTTAACCCTTATAAAACAAAAGGTACGCTATGCATACATGTATCTGCACCAAAAGTAGCCTAAGGACCTGTTTACAACCCGGGTTACCCTTGCACCCTGGTTACCTTAGCTCTTGTACAGCTTGTTTTTTTGTTTGTGTTTATAAGGATACTAGGGTCACCTGGGTGCTAGGATAACCCTACCTCCTTGTAAACAGGCCCTAAAAGACATTCGAGAATTTGCTTTCACAATTTAATATTATTATTCACCATTGTTCACACCCATTGAAGCAAATTTGGGAAGGGTCAATCAATTCAGCCATAGTTAATAGAAAATATACATGGTTTGGAAACCTGGCAAACTTCAAAGCTGTTAACAAACAAGCTACGACTCATGTTGAAAGGTACATGAAGGTACACAAATCCTTTGTGTTTGGTTTATTAATATTTAAACAGTACAGTTGAGTGATTGAACCCAAATGTTGCTATTGGATGATCGCTTCATTATACAGAAAACACAATATGTGCAGTAACTGTGAAAGTGCAAAAATTTCCATAAACCTGAACAAAAACATAAAACAATGGCTTTTTTTAAGCTTCCCAACCATGTTTAGTTTCTATTAACTATGATCCAGCTCAGTTAATTATTAAATGAGCGACTGAGATGAAAGGTCAATCCCTTGATATTAAAAAGATATCGTGGGGCAGATTATGGCTATTTCAGTACATGTGTACTATACTGCTAATAAACATGATTGCATTAAAAATAAAAAATGATGCTACCGGTTGTGAAGTATATACCGTACTTGTAAGTTTCCTCCAAAGAGAATTGTTTGTCTTCCGAAGAGTAATGCTTGTCACTTGAAGACGGTCCTGTTCATAAAGTTACAGTTTACATGTGTTGGCCTGAGTCGCCTGCATGACTCGATAAATCGCCCAAACTCTTCAATCTAAACTCTTCAATCATTCTGTATGACGCACAAAAACTGTGGTAGATCACACTTGCAAGTTTACTATAAGTCATGTTAAAAATACTTGCCATTTGTATCAGCAATATTGTCTTTCTTCGAAAATAGTGTTGCTCTTTGACCAGCTTCGAATTTGTATAAACACGATCGGGATTAAAGAATACTTGTTCCCATCGTTCAAACGGACAACTCGTACGTTGACGCCTAAAAATTCTGAGCTCCGATTGTCCCCGATGAAATTGTCGCGCATTGGTTAGAGTTACACCCATAGTTACACACTGGTCAGTTGGTTACCCAAAAAAGTTAACACACAAACACACACACACAACACGATAGCAATATATCTGCTGCGCAGATACAAAAATTAAATTAAAACTGATGTCACTATAGCCAATGAGAAATAATTATAATAACATTATTAATTATGGGTTTTACTCAGAAATCCTCTTTCAAAATATACAAACCTTCTGTAATATCCTCCAAGCATTCTTCATCTATCTTACACAGCCTTTTCTCTGACTTTGATCCTTCAGGGGATTCCTTTTCCTCACTGTCTCCATCATCACCCTCCAGAATTGATTCCAACTTTATCTGTTGTTTTTGACACGATTCCCCAGATCCTTTAACATATTTACACAGAATTAAAAGGGAAAAACAAGGATATAATGTTTCCTGTCAACAATTCAATAACAACGATTTATCAATATACAAAGCTGCAAAAAGAAAATGTCGCTTTATACGCAGGTATAATTATATTGGCGCCCAGCGAAGCAGGCCCAGAGAAAAATTAGCCATTATTAGGCATATTACACAAAAATGGCGAATAATTAGTGATATCTCTGTCGAAGGAAAACGTGACATGTTTTATTTGATGGTGATTGTCATTTTGTGCGTCATTAAATCGTTTTCACAATCCGATTGCTGAGAAAAAATATCATGCACGTTTTTTACAGTTAAAATGTGGGAAAACAGCCTAGTCTTAAATTGGCAAAATCCACGGGCAAAAGTGCTTGCAGCGAGCGACAAATGTTCAAATATGAAAAAAACAACACAACGTATTAATGAAATTAATTAATAGCTTTGCAAGGGGTATATTGATATAAAAGTCACCTTTGAAAACAACCCGGCACTTCCACTTTCCCTTGGAATCTTTCACTGTCACCTTGTCTCTGACATTTGCTTTAGACTCGAGCACGCTCTTTCTGTCAACGATGGAATACGCTTCCTCTTCAGGAAACCAAACAACCAAAAAATCACCGTCGTTTTTATCTAAAAAAAGAAACAAAAGTTGAGAACTGTGTACGGAATAAAACATCGACTTAAACTGAGGTCCAAATACAAAAATTTATATCTTTTTTATAAAGTCGGTCAGAGAACAAAATTTAAAGTGTAAGGGTTTCCGATAGAAGTTTTAAAGCTAAACAGTTGTCTGCTTTCATCATGTATATACTAGTACTTTGTAAATTATCACATAAAATAGTTGGACTAACCTGCATATCTGTTGGCAAGCATCTTCTTTTGTAATCTAAGGCTAGTTGGAACAGATGAATCAGCCATTGCAGCGAAAAAGAGAATCTTTTCTGATTTTCTCTTGGCATTCACTCATCCGGGAGTTTCGAGGTGATAACCAATCAAAATGCCTAAAACTCCCGGGCAAGAACTCGACGTTGTGAGACCCGGATTCGGGGTTCGAAGAGAACATTTTTCAATCATGGATCAATCGTTTGCTGCTGAGAAATTTAATGATGATGCCAGCAGTTATGATGATGAATCCTCAATCGTTTCTAGTTCCATGTCTTCTTCTAATCCTTATACAGAGAGTGACGATGACCCTTACTGTGCAAGTGATGACGACGCTTACTGTGGAGAATTTTTGGGAGAAAACGATGACACTTCACCTTCAGACGAAACAGATGGCCCAAACAACGGTATAAACATGGTTATAGAAGAGGATCTGAACTTTAACATCAACCATTTTTTGAATGACTTTAACAGCAGACCTGAGGAACAGGTGCCCACAAGCACAAGTGGTGTCCTAAATCAACCCCGTTGTGACCGGACACACAGTGTTAGTGTTGGATCTGTTTATAGTGTTGTTGGAAATGAATCGAGCCACAGACGAACTCGATCTTCCTCGTCGGGACGTAATGAAGGTACAAAAAATAATTCAGCTGTTACTGTATTTGCATTTTATTTGATTTTTCGGAGCATTTTTTAAAATGACTGTTTTACCGTATTGTTTGTTTGCAAAAGGTTTTGGCCATTGAACATGGGCAGCACGATTTTAAGGTGTGACCACCTGCATTGCAGAGATTAATTATAACGGTGACATATAAACTGATATATAAAAAGTAAAGAAAAATGATGTTTTTGCATTGATATTATTGGACGTGAGATGATGGAGCTGATTCTAGGCTTGTGAAAGTTGTTCGTCACTTTTGTATAAAGTAGAAAAACCTAAAATGACTACCTATACACATTTTAGAGGAAGTCAGGTCAACTTTAGAGTAGGTGGCGGGGGGGGGGGTCATAAATAAACCTTTGTACAATTGGTATCACATGGGGGGCAGACGAAATTCCCTGTAAATATTAGGGGCACCTGTAAATATTAGGGCAAAAATTAAAAATTGCCCCATAGCCCCCTGCCCCCCCCCCCCAGGTAAATTATGAATTATCCCTTAGCTTAGCTTAGGAGCAGGCCATTGTCTTACAGTGCTTACAGACTTACTGATCCCCAGTCATTCAATCCTATTTATCAGTAACCCGTTGGGGTTTAGAAATTTTGTATTAGGGTTAGGATCAGGGTTAGCTAGGGGTAGTGTATGGGGAAATTACCCTTTGTTATTTTGGGTTAGTTAAATTTAGGGGTCATTTATTCCTAGGGATAAGTGACTGGAGTCATCTATTCTTGGGGTCTGGGTGACCCAGGGTCACTCATCCGTGGGGGTCAGCGGTGTTACACTATGCAATATTTCGTGCAACTCATCTCGCAATTTTGTTGCGATTCAAGTTGCAAAAGAGATTGCCTAGTGTACTTTGCCCTGCAATCACCAAGTCTCACAGTATTTTTGATGCAGGAAGCGTTGCACGAAGTAGAACCAATTTCTACTTTTCACAATGCCAATGATTGCGGCAACGCTGCACTGCCGTTAAAGCATTGCACTGTGTAACACCTCTCTTGCAACGTGTCTTGCAACAATTCGTGCGATCACCCAATAAAAATATGCTTTGTAAACATTTTCAGTCCACTTCGGTCACTTTTTCAAAACAGTTTAAGTTGCACGAAAAAATTGCATAGTGTACGTAACACCTTTACTCATGCAACTGCAATGCAACAGAAACAGATTTGGCCATTGCGAGTATAGTGTACATGTAACACTGCACATCACATGGGGGGCATAGATAATAGAGGAAATACGGTAATTTAATTAACGAACTCTGTTATTTAACTTGCAGGTGAAAATGACTGTAGTGCACCTATTTTTAAAAAGTTTCGTTCGGAGGATAGCGTTGACAATTTTAACTCTGAATCATTATTTGAAAGTGATGCGAGCTCTCTCCCAGAATCAAGCTGCATTACTGAACTCTCCATTCATTCAGACAGTGAAACAGATGGATGTGCAGAAGATATCCCTCTATATGATGGTGCTTCACTAACACAAAGAAATTTCAAAGGAAGCTTTCTGGCATTGACCCAAAAACATAATTTACCATCTCAAGCTGTTGATAGCATCCTGAAGTTAGTGAAGATAACACTTCCTAAAGGAAACAAATGTCCACCGTCTCTTTATCAGTTTAATAAATCCCTTTCTGATGTTGGCTATAAATACATCAGATATTCAACGTGCTGGAATTGCCAGAACGTTTTAAGCAATGGTATGACGTGTCAAAATGACATATGCCCACAGCATGGAATGCAGTCACAAGGAAATGACTCAAGCACTTTCTATGTAATTGACTTACTGCCAGAATTGAAAAGGTTAATTACAGGTAAAAAAATTCAGACGGAGGTGTTATTATGATTTCAACTGTGATTATTTACATTCTTTTTAAATTTCTATGGATATATTATTAACTAATTCACTGCTCCACATGATATTTTGGTAAGGCTTTATAGTTTCAAAATATCACATATATAATTAAAGTACCATCATTCTACATAAGGTACAGCTCACTTAGTAGAACACAATCAGACCTTTAAGGTTGTGCGTTTGAATCTCACCAATGGTCAAGTAGAGTTTTCTCGACTTGCATGCCTGGCATGGTTTAATTGTCACTCGAGATCAGAGTAGCGCGCAATTAATATAAAAAAATTAGACAGTTAAAGATCTATGCTGGTATTAATAACTGGATGAACACTAGTGCTTATATAGATAAATAACTACAGTACTGTATGTAAAAGTCCTAATAATTATATAAGGCCTTTTTTAAGCCCCCCTCTGTTTCCAGTTCCCTAATTTGCTTGTAAGCGATACGGCTGTATATAGCATGCATACAGCCCTATGAATACTAATTAGATAAGAAATGTGGAAAAAACTAAGAAAATCTTTGTCCAAGGTGGAAAAAATAGAGGTCGATCTCTATAGGCAACCCTATAAGCAGATTGGCTATAGGCGCATACATTCTATATAATCGAAATATAGTAAGGTTAGATATACTGCCGAAACAGAGAACGTAGGAGTCTAACGTTTCGAGCGAAGGCCCTTCTAACGTTTCGAGCGAAGGCCCTTCGTCAGAGAGAAACGTTTCTCTCTGATGAAGGGCCTTCGCTCGAAACGTTAGACTCCTACGTTCTCTGTTTTGGCAGTATATCTAACCTTACTGTATTTCTATTGTTGTTTCTACACTGCCTACGCAGCACGCTACTTTTATTACATTCTATATAGACTTTCGTATATGTAGGCCTACGTGCATATTTATATACAATTTTATCAATTGGTGTTTGTTTTTCTTTCTACAGAGAACTGGGATGCAATGAAAAACTTTGTAGAGAACTATGTCCACCAGCCTGGTGTCTATAGGGATATACTGGATGGCAGAGTATACCAGAAGCAAAGTGCTGCTATCCGGATAGATGGGGGCTTTCCCATATCACTATACTGGCACTTAGATGGTGCTCCTGCATTAAAGTCCAAAAGTATATCCATTTGGCCAATACAAAGTTTTGTAGTGGAGCTGCCTGTACCATTACGATACTCATATAAACAAATTATCTTAACTGGGCTTTGGTATGGTAAGGTAAAGCCTGACATGGTGGTGTTCCAGCAGCATTTTGTTGATAGTGTCAAAACCCTGACAGAAGGTTTTCATGTTGAATTGGATAATACACCTACTTTCAAACTAACTTCTAATGCCCAGGGTGCTGATTTAATGGCAAAAGGGCCATCTCTCAATTTTAAGATCTTTAATGGGCAATTTGGATGCAGTATCTGCCTTCATCCAGGGTTAAGACTCCCTGGACGAGGAAACACAAGAGTGTACCTCCCATCATCAGCAAAGTTTCCTAGAAGGAACCATGAAGACAGTATGCTTCATGCCCAACTTGCTGACCAGTCTGGAGAGACTGTTTTTGGAATTAAAGGTCATTCTCCAGTACATGATATCTTGCAAATTCCAAACATGCTCCTCCTAGATTATATGCACCAAGTGCTTGAAGGTGAATACAGTAGAAGGTTAAGAAAGTGGCTTAATGGAACTTGTCCAAGTAAGGTAAGCTTGAGGCAAAGTCAGATTGCTATCACAACTAGTGTTATGAGCGTACAATTACCTCATGACTTCAAGAGGAAGTTTAGGCCTATTGAGGAGCTTAATCACTGGAAAGCCAGCGAAAAGGAAGTTCTCTTTCTCCATGTTGGTCTACCCATTCTAAAGCCGCTGCTTCCTAGTGAATACTTTTACCATCATTCACTGCTTGTTACTGCAATAAGAACTCTGTGTGAGGATACTGTCACAGACCATGATATTGACATAGCTGATGCTATGCTTCAGAGCTATACTCGCTTACTACCTGTCATGTACTCACAGAGAGAATGTACGTACAACTCCCACTCTCTCACACATTTTCCTGAACAGGCCAGACAACATGGGCCATTAGTTCTTCATTCTAATTTTGTCTTTGAATCCATGTTGGCACATCTTAAACGATTGTTTCATGGCACAAGAGGGATACCTGATCAGATTGTCAAGAAGTTAGGTTTAAGCCAACATTCCAAAGGTGTAGTCAGTCTTGATGTACAAGATAATGCTGAGGCATCACAATTTGCTAAACAGATGATGTCATCCTCTAGTTATCCTTCAAAGTTTGTTGAGGTAGATGGTGGTGTAAAACTGTTCCTTCCTTTGGAGCAGAAAAGTCCAGATGTTGGATATCCTGTTGAAGGTCTGGATGAGAATAGAGAGGTTGTTGTTTCTCAGAGGATGCTTAAAGATGGTCAGGTATACCATAGCTTACATTATGTAAGAAGAGGAAAGGCGGTAAGCTACTTAGTAAAGTGTGAAATCAGTGAAGGGACTGATAGCTTTGCTGAGGTTCACTATTTTTTGAAAGATGGCCAAACTGGATTTGCAATTGTGAATGTGTTCAGGACAGTAAATAAGAATGTCTGTGAACAAGCTATTTCACCTCCAGAAGATCCAATAATTCATGAATTTTGGTCATCTGGGATCCTTGGATGTCACTTCACTGGTGTATGCTATACCAGAAGATTTGTAGTGATTTGTTGCTCACGAATTAAAGCCAGAGCTGTACTTGTCAAAAGTGAAGATGCAGAAGTTGATGGTTATGTTACAACTGTTTTGAATAGCTATCAACATGACTGAATATAAATAATTATTGCATGTAGAAGAACACGCATATTCGAATGACATTCTATTATTTATAGAAACCAAATGAATATTCTATGGATTCTTATTGGCTAATTAGTTGTACTGTATAATTGTGAAGAACTAATTTCCAAAACACTGCATCTATACATTCATGTGTATGATAAAAAGGGATATACATGACCTTTAATTCTTTGCCTAAGTTAATGGTTAAAAATGATTTGTGAAAAATGAAAACTCAGGTAAATTGATGTGAATTAGTAAACAGCTTTAATGGCAGATACAAACAGTTCTAATGAAATGATTGTAGAAAAAGTATTAATTGTCACTATAAAAATATTTCCTATATGTTAATCGTTAAATTGACATAAAATTTTGTGGGGGCAGTATTTGAATATATTTTCAATTGAACAGTATATTCTGAAGAAAAACCCAAGCTTGAAATTAGGAAATCGGTCAGGATAAATGTTCTAATTTGCCAAATTAGATACTTATTCAGGTCTACAAATGTAGTTCAGATCCTGGACTATGCAAGAATTTAATTAAGTTACATGTAGTAATATTCCTTCCATCTAAATAAACAGGAACCTATAAGTTCTTCCAGTGCAGGAATGTTTCGAGACAAATTACAAAATCTTGAACAAGTTGTCAATAAATTATTATTCCTGTGTAAATTGGTTAAAATATAGCTACCGTGAAATGGATTCTATAAGCAAAATCCTGTTTCTCACAGGATTACGACACTGTTGAATAATTATAGTATCAAGCTTTCTGTGGCATGGCAATATAAGATGATGAGCTGCCGAGGTTTTGAGGATCGAAATACTGACATTTTGAGCGGAGCCTTTAATCAGAGTAAAACTTGACGAGTTACTCTGACGAAGGGCTCCACTCGAAACGTCAGTTAATTTAATTCCTCAGAACTTTGGCAGTTCACCACCTGATCGATTTACTATATCAGAAACACTCAACATTTTTATACCTTATCATGTCTGATTTAATCTATTATAATAATTAATAGATGTAATTGTGCACCTAGGATCCTGTTGTTCCCAATGTAGATTCATGACTTAATTAATTCAGAGTCTTATTCTTGTCCAGGATCCTGAAAGAATCCTGTCCAGGATCCTGAAAAGAATTCTGTTTTTGTATAGGATCCTACACTGGATCCTGTTCCTACTTAACCTCCTGAAGAGAAATCTGATTCCTGTTCAGGATCCTGTTTTTTCTGTAGGATCCTGAACAAGACACCTATTTCTTGTTCAGGATCCTGAACAGGATCCTATTTTTCTGTAGGATCCTGAAGAGAAGTATATTCCTATTTAGGATCATAAACGGGATCCTGTTCCTGTGTAAGATTCTGAACAGGATCCTGTTTTTCTGTAGGATCCTGAAGAGAATTAAATTCCTGTTTAGGATCCTACACAGGATCCTGTTCTTGTGTAAGATCCTGAACAGGATCCTGTTCCTAAACAAGATCCTACAGGATCCTACAGGATCCTGTAGGATCCTGCCCAGGTTTTCCACCAGGGTAGTCAGGAGGCAAAATCAATTAAAAATTATCTTGGTAGAGCAGAATAATAGTAATCAGGAGGCAAAATCAATTCAAAATTATCTTGGTAGAGCAGAATAATAGTAGTCAGGAGGCAAAATCAATTAAAAATTATCTTGGTAGAGCAGAATAATAGTAGTCAGGAGGCAAAATCAATTAAAAATTATCTTGGCAGAGCAGAATAATAGTAGACATGAGGCAAAATCAATTCAAAATTGTGTTGGTAGAGCAGAATAGTAGTCAGGAGGCAAAATCAATTAAAAATTATCTTGGTAGAGCAGAATAATAGTAGTCAGGAGGCAAAATCAATTAAAAATTATCTTGGCAGAGCAGAATAATAGTAGACATGAGGCAAAATCAATTCAAAATTGTGTTGGTAGAGCAGAATAGTAGTCAGGAGGCAAAATCAATTCAAAATTATCTTGGTAGAGCAGATTAATAGTAGTCAGGAGGCAAAATCAATTCAAAATTATCTTGGTAGAGCAGAATAATAGTAGTCAGAAGGCAAAATCAATTCAAAATTATCTTGGTAGAGCAGAATAATAGTAGTCAGGAGGCAAAATCAATTCAAAATTATCTTGGTAGAGCAGAATAATAGTAGTCAGGAGGCAAAATCAATTAAAAATTATCTTGGTAGAGCAGAATAATAGTAGTCAGGAGGCAAAATCAATTAAAAATTATCTTGGTAGAGCAGAATAATAGTAGTCAGGAGGCAAAATCAATTAAAAATTTTCTTGGTAGAGCAGAATAATAGTAGTCAGGAGGCAAAATCAATTAAAAATTATCTTGGTAGAGCAGAATAATAGTAGTCAGGAGGCAAAATCAGTTCAAAATTATCTTGGTAGGCAAAATCAATTAAAAAGTATCTTGGTAGAGCAGAATAATAGTAGTCAGAAGGCAAAATCAATTCAAAATTATCTTGGTAGAGCAGAATAATAGTAGTCAGGAGGCAAAATCAATTAAAAATTATCTTGGTAGAGCAGAATAATAGTAGTCAGGAGGCAAAATCAATTAAAAATTATCTTGGTAGAGCAGAATAATAGTAGTCAGGAGACAAAATCAGTTCAAAATTATCTTGGTAGAGCAGAATAATAGTAGTCAGGAGACAAAATCAGTTCAAAATTATCTTGGTAGAGCAGAATAATAGTAGTCAGGAGACAAAATCAGTTCAAAATTAACTTGGTAGAGCAGAATAATAGTAGTCATAGTAATCAGGAGGCAAGATCAGTTCAAAATTATCTTGGTACACTGAGCAGACTCAGCAGAGTATTAATGGTATTAAAAGTCAGCTATAAAAATTATCTTGGTTTGGCAAAGCAGTTTCACTTCGTATTCCTTCGATGATTCCTTCTCAAAATCTCACTTATTACCATATTAGATAATAAAAGGTATACAAATTATAAAACATATTTGCATAAAGAGACGAGCATGAATCAAAATCTAATATTCTAATCAGCGATCACCTGATTATGCGGAAAGCCGCTGAACAAATGTACTTTGGTTTCGCCGAAAGAAATGGCGAATGGCGCTTACCTTCTCTTAGCAATAAACTTCAAATTCGATCGCGTTGCGCGAAAGGTTTTCTTCGCACAGCACAAAGCATTTTACGCTATATTGGTAGATTATAGCCTCAACTTTCTTACTCAAACTTTAAATGTGACATTTCTATCCCGTAAATAACTCTAAACTAGAGAATACGTAATATTTTTGTCGAGTTTGATGTTAATGTCGTTAATACGCGTGATTTATGAAGCAATAGCAACATTTAAAGTTTGATTGTATTAGTACCAGCTGGTATCTGAAACATTAACAAGAAACTAGCTTTCAGGGAAGTGATTTTCCTTTCGCGCAGGGCGCGTTTGTTGATGGCCTATCTTTGTCGATCGTTTTATGCTTATAATTAATCACGTGACATAGTTTAAATAAAATAAATTTTTTTAAAAAATTCGCATGGTCAATATGTGTAACATTAACTTCTATACCAGTCCATTCCCGTGTCGTTTCTCGCCTAAAATGACGTTTCTTTTGCATCTCATCAATTCATGCCGCGTTAGAGACTGGACCCAGGCATTAAGATACCTGAGTGTGAGATTTTTTCTCTGAGTTGGATTTTTGTATCTGCGCAGCAGATATATTGCTATCGTGTTGTGTGTGGGTGTGTGTGTTTGTTTGTGTGTTAACTTTTTTGTGTAACCACTGACCTGTAGTGTGCGCTGTGGTGTAACTCTAACCAATGCGCGACAATTACATCGGGGACAATCGAAGCTTAGAATTTTTGCGTCAACGTTACGAGCTATCAGGTTGAACGATGGAAACAAGTATTCTTCAACCCTTATCCCGATCGTGTTTATAATATTATTTCCTCGCCATATCAAAAGAGCAACACTATTTTCGAAGAAAGACAATATTGCTGATACAAATGGCAAGTATTTTTTACATGACTTATAGTAAACTTGCAAGTGTGATCTACCACAGCTTTTGTGCGTTATACAGAACGATTGAAGAGTTGACAAAAGGTTTTCAACTCGTTGGGCGATTTTATATCGAGTCAGGCGACTCAGGCCAACACGTGTAAACTGTTTATGAATTAGGACCGTGGTCTTCAAATGACAAACATTACTCTTCGGAAGACAAACAATTCTCTTTGGAGGAAACTAGTATATATTTCGCAACCGGTAGCATCATTTTGCATTTTTAATGCAATCAAGTTTATTAGCAGTTTGCTGTATAAAGTTGTATCTAATAAACAATCCAAGATTTTGAACTAGATTTTTCTATTTAGCTTATAGATACGTGCCATACATGTCAGGTAAACAATCTCACTGCCTTATTAACCCTTTGATCGGGAAGTTTCTAATCGTGTGGCGTTTATAGACAGTAAAACAAAGGGTCACACTCACACTCAGTGACGCAGATGAGTATCAAAAATTAAGTCGTCAGGCGTTTAGACAGTAAAATATGTGGCGACAAAAATGTACGTTTCCCTGTTAAAGGGTTATTGAGAATAACAAGTATATATTTCTTAAAACAATCAAGTTTATTAGCAGTGCCTATTTAAATATTAGGTTGTCGTAAGTTGACAAAGTTGTATCTAATAAACCTGTCCCACGATTTATTTTCTTTAATATCAAGGGATTGGCTTGTCATGTCACTCACTTATTAGTTATTATGTTCACTGAACTGGCCTGTTTACAAGGAGGTAGGGTTACCCTAGCACCCGGGTCAAAGTTTAGACCTGGTTACCAGGTACATGCGTAAAAATGCACAAGTTGTTCACAGTTGTTAACAGGCATGAACAATGTTGTGTTGCACCCTGTGAACAGGTTATCAACAAGTTGTTCACTTATAGTTCGAACAACTTGTTCACAGATAAATCAACAGTCATGGACAAGTTGTTCCAACAGCAAATTTTTATAGCCAGCAACGTTGTTCGCACATGATACAACATGTTGTAACAATGATGAACAACAATGTTACAACAATTGACAAAGTTGTATCTAATAAACCTGTCCCACGATTTATTTTCTTTAATATCAAGGGATTGGCTTGTCATGTCACTCACTTATTAGTTATTATGTTCACTGAACTGGCCTGTTTACAAGGAGGTAGGGTTACCCTAGCACCCGGGTCAAAGTTTAGACCTGGTTACCAGGTACATGCGTAAAAATGCACAAGTTGTTCACAGTTGTTAACAGGCATGAACAATGTTGTGTTGCACCCTGTCAACAGGTTATCAACAAGTTGTTCACTTATAGTTCGAACAACTTGTTCACAGATAAATCAACAGTCATGAACAAGTTGTTCCAACAGCACATTTTTATAGCCAGCAACGTTGTTCGCACATGATACAACATGTTGTAACAATGATGAACAACAATGTTACAACAATTGTGAACATGACTGGTGTATCATCACCTCCTTCGGTTGTTTCAACATGCGTGAACAAGGGTTGTTGTTTCATCAAGCAGTAACAACTTGTTGAAACAATGATGAACAACGTTATTAATTCATCAGTGTTGTTCACACATGATATCAACGTTGTTACAGCATTGTTCAGGCAACAATGCTGTAACAACTTGTGATATTTTTACGTGTGTAGGTGCGTTATCCCTACCAAATGCATTTACAGGGACAAAACATAACCTGCCTACTAGGGTAACCCTGGCAGCAGGGTTACCATAGCATCCTTGTACACGACAAACAAAAAATGCAAGAAATTTATGATTGCTAGGGTAATACGAGTGCTTTAGACACTTCCCAAATTTGCTTCAATGGGCATGAACAATCATTTGAAATCGAGGTTGAATATCAGGGATGTCATGATAGTGAATGCATTACGATTTCATGTCAACCTCAAGTTCGTGCCATTGTTTCATAGGCACTTTTTATAGGCGATAAATTCTCTTCCAATGTGTTCAGCGCAGATACATGTACGCTATGCGTACCTTTTGTTAATAATGGTGAGATATTCTTCTAATTGGTATTCATTTTAAAATTTGCTGAGTAGAAAGAATGCTTGGCGGAGTTTCTAAGCTTTGTTTTTCAAAAATGTGATAAATTTGTTCTTTATATCTTTCGTTAGTTGTGTCATAGAATTTAAGTATTTCTATAACATTAGAGTAAAACGAGACTTTTCCATCAAGGTGAAGGTCTTTAGAAATTAAGAACGCTTCTTTTTCAATTGATGTTTCAGGCAGCATGTTTAGATGGATAACATACTTGAATAATCTTTTATGTATGTTTGTTAGTAAAGGTAACTTTCCAAGTTCACCTTTGCAAGCTGTATTGCAGGCTTTGCTGTTCACTCCTAGATATGTCTTACAGAATCGTAGGTGACCTCTCTCAATCGGTGACTTATCCCACTTCTTAAAGTCATAATTGAGATAGGCCCCCCATATTTTTGAGTTATACAAGATAATAGGTGAGATAATTATATCAAAAATTTTAATGGCTAATTTAGTGTGTAATAAATGGAGACCAAGGTGTTTTCTTAGTTTGTATAAGGCATGCAATGCTTTTTCAGCAAGCTGTTGGAGCGCTATTGTGAACTTGCCATTTGGTGTTAATTTGATTCCAAGGTAGCAATATTCTTGTGTAATGTTGACAATGTCATTGTCCAACATAAAAATTGGAGGTGATGATTTTCTAGAACCTTTCTGGAAAATCATAATTTTTGTCTTTTTTAAATTCATTTTCATCATCCATTTGCTGCACCAACTATGAAGTTGGTCTTAGCATTTTTTGAAGGCCAAATTTAGAATGAGATAATATAACAAGATCATCTCCATACATTAGACAGTTTACTTTTGTTCCTTTTGGAAGTATGAAAGGATCAGAGGATGTATTGTCAGAGTGTAGCCACTTCATTGATGTAAATGTTGAACAACACTGCTAAGAATACAACCTTGTCTGACTCCTTTGGAATATGTGAAAAAGGAGTTCTAGTTTTGCATTGTCTCTATTTTGGTTTTAAGTAATTTTAAAAAAAGTCCATCATGCAAAACTGAGTCAAATGCTGTTTTAAGATCAACAAAACATGCATAGACTTTACCATTTTGTTTTGGTTAACATGCTTGTCAATCAAGGTTTTCATAGTAAATATGTGATCAGCCGTTCTATGCCCTGATAAACCAATTTGTGAGGCGTGGATGAGATTATCTAGTGAAAATTTTGTTAGACGTTCATTAAGAATCAAGCAGAAGAATTTTCCAAGGCAACTAGTCACACAAATTCTTGTGTAATTATTGGGATCACATTTATCTCCTGATTTAGAAATCGGCGTGATTAGACCCCACACCAGAGGTTGGGAAAATTTCCACTCTGTAGAATGAGGTTGAAAAGTTTATGATATCCTTCAAGGAGAATATTAAAACTTTATTTTTTTTCGGTCCGTATCCTACCAAATCCTGCTTTCTGATTGGTCAACGAGCGGTCCGCATGAGCCCGTACGGACCGCTCGAGATAATTTTTTTAATGTGTTTTATAGGCCGTAAAATTGATCGATTTTCATAACTATTTCGCTTGCCACAGAAAAAATATACTCAACAGACAGCTACGGGGATGCAAATAAGTTTTATTATCCAAATGGCTTTGACAACTTCATGTGAAAACAGCGAATTTTGAAAGAAAGCGAGAAAACTGTGAAAAAGCAAAATTTCAGCAAGCAACATTTATAGAGTTTTAAAGTATTATTGCTCAACGACATATGAAAGCAGTTTAAAACAGTAGGCAAAAACATACATAAACTTGTGAACAGAGTATTTTGAATCACTAAATGAAACTATATAGAAGTATATATAAAACAAACATACCACGAGAAGGACATAAAAGCTGAAACCTTTTGATACTAAGCTGTCATTCTTCTGTTGTCCAACTATACTCAACAAAACTGCTACAAGTCTTTACCCTTTCGTCAAATATTTTCCACGTGCCAACCTCATCGTGCCATGTCTTTGAAAGAAGTTTCAAATGGCTTACTACAAGCATTTTCGTCTTCAAACTCGAACGACCCACTTTCAATTTCCATGCAGTCAGCCGGAGTATTGAAAGCGATTTTCCAAGCAAACAGCCAAAAACGAGCAAGTGACAAAGAAGAACGACGAAGAATCTTCATCAACTAAACTTTAAAAACATTAGATCTTCAAGTTTTGACTCTTCAAGTTTTGACTGTTTTTTTATCCCAAAAAGGTTCCAAGCTTCCCTGTCAGACTGCATGTCAGCACTTGTTTACTGCCGAACGATAAACTTTTGACTTTTGAATATCACGTGAATGTCATCTCGATTACGCAATTCAATTATGTTAATTTACCTAATTATATAAATTATAAATCGTACGATTAATAAAAAAAATAAATATGTTATTTACCGTTTTGGTTGGTCCGTATAGAGAAATATTTCCCTCGGTCACAAAAACGACCCTCGGCCTGCGGCCTCGGGCAGTTTTGGAGACCTCGGGAAATATTTCTCTATACGGACCTCCCAGCCAGTAAATAACATATATATTTTATTTATTAACTTAATTTTACAACCATACATAAATGCGAAAGCATTAAAACTATCACATTAGAGAAAAAAAACTTTGAATAACTAAAGATATGGTTGAAGGTAAGGTCAACAGGACATGAGTAGTCCCATGTGAAGACCGACCTTAATGAAAACAAACATAATATACAATAAAATAAAATAAAGACGAGAACAAATATACAGTTTATAGAAGACATGACGAATTAGGAACAACAGCTTAAGTTGAAAGAGCGCACTTGGAACAGAAGGTTTTCCAAGTGCGCATTCTGTTTACATCGAAAGATGAGTGTAGTAGAGAAGAGTAGTAAACTGTTAGTCTGTGTTTGAAGGAGGAAACGGATGAACTATTACGAATGGTGGGAGAGAGATTGTTCCAGAGAAGGACAATTCGGTTGAAAAAAGAGTTCCTATAGAGAGACGTCCTGCAATGGTTGACTTGAAGCAAGTTGTCCTTACTTGAACGGGTGCGAGACGTGCTGTGAGAAGAAAAAGTGACGAAAGAGGAGATGTCTAGGTCGAAGAGGCCTTGTTTACATTTAAAAAAGAAGACGAGATTCTTAAGTTCAAGCCAGTAGGATATCGGAAGTAAATTAAGTTTCTTAAGACGTTCAGGATATGACAACTCATAATCCTGAAGGATGAATTTGCTAGCACATCTTTGAACACCCTCGAGGATCGCAAGATCGCGTGACGATCCTTGAGGTGCCCAGATCTCACTACCATAGGACAGATGAGATCGGACGAGAGCAAGAAAAAGAAGCCTACGGCAACGAATATCAGTCATTTGGGTACAATTCCTTTGAAGAAAACCAAGCATACGATTGGCTTTTGCAGTGCAGCTGGCTATGTGTGGGGACCACTTTAGGTCATTGCTGATAACCACACCCAAGTCTACTTGGCTAGCTATGCTCTTGACTGGTTCGTTGTTAAGAAAGTAGGAATGAGTTGGAGGGTTGCGTTTGCGGGATATCCTGAGTAAAAGCGTCTTTGAGACATTAAATTTCAATTGCCAGGACAGCGACCAGTTGGACATAGCGTCCAGGTCGAGCTGGAGGAGATCTCGATCATCTGGTGATTGTATAGCACGATAACATTTGCTGTCATCAGCAAAAAGTGCAACAGTATTATTCTTGGTTACCTCTGGAAGGTCGTTCACATAAAGTAAGAATAGGAGAGGACCTATTACACTACCTTGTGGCACACCAGAGGTAACACTAAGAAAGGATGAGGAAACTCCTTCAACGACAACACACTGTTTGCGATCACGAAGGTAATCGGCAAACCAGTTAAGAAGTGGACCAGAGATTCCAAACGATTTAAGTTTGAACAAGAGTTTGCTATGGGACACAGAGTCAAACGCTTTAGCAAAGTCAAGATAAACCATGTCAATTTCCTTACCAGAGTCAAGAGTATGACCAAGGTCGTGAAGCACATTGAAAAGTTGAGTAACACATGACCTATGGCAATGAAAGCCGTGTTGAAGGTCATGCAAAGAGTTCTTAACAAAAGAATAAACTTGACTGAAAATTAGACGTTCAAGAACTTTGGAGACTTGGGAGAGTAATGAAACTGGTCTGTAGTTGGTGGCCTCATGAGCGTCGCCTTTCTTGGGTATGGGCACGACATTAGCAGATTTCCATTCGGAAGGGAAAACACCCTGCTGAAGAGATAGCTCAAAGAGAGCAGTCAAAGACAAGGCGATTACTTCAGAACATCGCTTTAGAATATAAGCTGGTATACCGTCAGGACCAGTAGCCTTAAAGGGTGACAAATTGAACAACAATGACTGTACGTGATATAGTTAATGAGTCAAGAGAGTTAGATGTTGAGTTAGAAGGAGAGATAAGAGGTGAAGAACTTGTGTCGGAGTCGGAGATAAAGACTGACGCAAAATATTGGTTAAAGCCATCCGCTTTTTCCTCCGCAGAAAAAAGTTTCTGACCATTCAATTTAATCACGTCAGGGATAGAGGATTTACTCTTAAAGAATCTCCAAAATGATTTAGGATCATTGTACACATTTTCGGACAGTCCAGAGAGATATTCTCTCTTCTTGGAATTAATCCAACACTTGACTTGTTGCCGAGTTCCCCAAAGTTGAGGTGAGTTCTTAGCCTTTCTCCTTAGTGACTCTTTCATTTTGATGGCGTGGAGTAAGTCCTTGGTGATGTACGGAGGGGTGTATGAACGCTTTAGCTTTGTTTTAGGAATGAAATAGTCTACAGCGGCAAGGAAAGCGTTTTTCCACTTTGACCAGGCAAGATTTACGTCGTGACTTTCGTTGAGGACTACTAGTGGAGTGTTCCTGAGACAGTTAATGAGGCCAACGAAATCACCCTTAGAGTAATCATATACTATACGTTCGGAGGATTGTTTAGGTTGTTGATGGAGTTTTAAGTCGAAAAATATTGCATTGTGATCAGAGTGCAGAGAGATGGAGTCGTCATCAGTAACTTCGAAGTTGTTGGTTAAATGTTCGTTTGTAGTTAAAACTAGGTCGATAAGATGGTTATCGCGGGTAGGCGAGTTGATCAATTGTAGGTAACTAAACTCAGTGACAATGTCAATGAGACTAGTTTCTGAACTTAAGGTAGAGAAACCTGAACCATTAGACCATATATTTAATCCTTTCATTTTTTATTCTATCCTTGTATGCAAATTTTTTGTTTTTTAGTTTTATTGCTGCCTTAGTTTAGAATATCATTTGTAATCAGTTCATCTAAATTATTGTTTTTATCTTTAGTAGATTCTGCACCTTTAAGGCCATCAACTAGATGTTGTTGTTCACTGCCAAGATTGTGTTTGGAATGAAATGATTCAAAATGGGAATACCAATTTTAATCATATATTGGGGTTTATTTAGTTGGATTATCATGTTTTTAAGCTTTTTCCAAAACAAGTTGGGTTAATTTTCAGCGGAATTTTCTAATTCGCCTAGGGGTTTTTTTAGAAAAAATTTTCTTTCTTTTGTTTAAAAAAACTTTTATAATCTTTTAGTACGGTGTGATAGGCATTTCTCAACTCATTGTTTAAGGGATCCCTGTGTTTTTGGTTTGACAATTTCCTAACACTGTCTTTTTAGTCTAACTTCTCTATCAAACCATTTTTTATTCATAAAATTTGAGATTTTCCGTCGGTGTTCCATTTACATTATCAAGAATAATGTTTTGAAATTATGAGGTACATTCATTAACTCCATCCTTTGATTGGAGGAATTCAAAATTATTGAATGTTGTAAGGTTGTTTTGGGTGTGAGGAGATTTTAAATTTTCTAAGAAAGATTCAGCTGCACTATCTTCCCAAATGAATTGTAGAGGTAGTTTTTATGAGAAATTAGGTATCCTGTCACTTTCATTACTATGTACTGGGGTTGTGAAAATAATTATTCTTTACCCATGCGACTATTTGGCTACGATCAGATAAGTAAGTTGGGGCTTTAAAAATAAAATTATTAATGCTTTGAAATAGTTCTTGATCACAGATTATGTAGTCAACTACACTTGTTCCTTTTTTTTCCATGGAATGTAGGTTTACCAAGTGAGTCTCCCTTGGTCCTACCACTTAAAATTCTAAAATTGCAACTCTTGCAAAGTTCACGGAGACGTTTTCCATGGGTATTTATTGTACTATCAAAGCTTTGTCGCTCAGAGGGATTAAAAGATCATATTGTTATATCATTAATGAAACTTGTTGGAGACATAATCTTCGCATTTGCCAGTTCTAGCATTAAGGTCTCCAAGTATCATTATATTACCTTTTGTGAAGAAATATGTAATGTCATTTTCTAGATTATCAAATATCTCACAATCAAAGTAATGTGAATCTTCAGGTGGAATGTATACTCCACATAGATATGACTCATTATTATAACTAGTAATGGTTTTATTGATCTTACACCGTAAATATTTTTTGTTTGCTTTACAATTGTGACCACATTCTCATATTCAATTATAAATAATAAAGTGATACCACCAGATTTACGGCAACTTGACTTTGATTTTGGAGTTGCTGTGCATGTGGAGACTGCGTTGAAACCAGGAGTAGCAGTAGCTGTATCTGACCAGGTTTCAGTTAAGAATATAAAATCATTGTGTTTTACATTATTAACAAAATCCTGATTTGTCAGTTTATCACCGATTGTTTTATGACTCAAGCCATTAATGTGCCAAGCACTAATATAAATTTCTGAACGCTCATTCATTTTGAGTTTATAGTAAATTAATTATTCCGAGAGTGACCGATTGACTTTTGGTAAGTACGATAGATAATTAAATGATACAGGCACTATTGCTATTCATTAAATAGGCCTAATGCAATAAAATAAATTAATAGTACAGTAGTTTTAACTGTGCTTTTGCTGTAATGACTATTAAATAAGTACTGTAAAACATATTTCACTATAAATAAAAATATATTATTTAATATAATATTGTCTTATGGTAGTACTAGAGGGTATTTAAGACTATATAATTGTACGTTCACTCACATAATTAGCTGATATATCCATGTAGGAGGTTTACCGACTCCACAGAGTGTGGTGGCAGAGCAGGAAATTAGTTGCTGTGTTGCATCTTCTTTTCAGGCAATCGAGCACTAATATCTTGAATCTTGATTCTTAGGTGCAAGTGGTGGTAAACATTTATTCTGTTGGGCAGGTTTCTTTGTAGAGGTTGGTGTATTGCTCTTAGGTGGGTGGGAGAATAATACCAGGAAAAGGGTATCTTAAGGGATGATGAGATGGTGGCACGCTCAGAGGAGTATGGCGTCTGTATGGATGTGGATTAATTGGTGGTTTGGGGTATATGTGTGGTTATTACTACTGGGAGAGACCATTCTACTTTGTGTATGAAGATGGTTTGGATGGTGTGGAACTTCCGTTGACGTCTTCTTCTGGGGTAAAATAATTCCCTCTTTAAGTCAGACTCTTTTCTCATTCAAATGTTTCTTGTCATACAAGTTTGCACTAGCTTGAAACGAATTGGTTTATTTTCGATTAATTAAGTGAACATTGGCTATTGATAGGCATTTCTGGTTTAGTTGGTTGTTGACTTCTAGGACCCTTGTATGTAGGTTGTCATCTCTTGGAAGTAGAGACGAAACTAGAACACGACTTCCTGGAAATTTTACTGTTATTATATTGAGTAACATCAGATGTTAGCGAAGATAATGTTGGCTGGTGGATCTGGTGGATCTCCTGATCCACCGGTAATGTCGCTATTTATGGTCTTATGTTAATTTATTCATTTCAGCGGTGTTGTTACTCAATCATGACGTACCGTATCAACCAGTTGAGTTGATGTTTACTGAAACAAGTGTGATTCACAGTTTACTTAATTAGAGAAATTAAAACGTTTAGGGTTTTAGTGACAACTCAAATTACATAAGTTCTCGGTTACGTCATTTTCAAAAGGTACTCGACTTATATCCTTACAAGTAATAGTAATTACCTTTTCATTTATACGTTTTACCCCAGTCAACACTTGTGGTAGATGTAGGTATACAGAGCATACGTACAGTAAACTTTAACAAAATAGACGTTCTTTGCAAGGAATTGAAGAGAAATTGATAGACACTTTATATTTTTTTATCTGAAACCTTGTCTGGAGGATTATAGAGAATTTTGAACAGCCTAAGTGTCTGGATTGGCAGAGATAACGTATAGACTTGAATTAATAGCATATCATGAATATTATATTAGATTTAAAACATAAATATTCAAACAGAGTCGTTTGTAAGCGAGGAAATCGTAGGAAAATAGAATGAGGAATCACTTCGAGAAGTCGTGGAAAGAACGATTTTAAGTGCCAAAATATGAAAGGCAACGCGATTTATTACTTTGATTTGAAAGCGTTGCTACGCTTTCTGTTACTAAGTGTGATATTTGCATATTTATCCTCAGTGCACGTGCAGGAGGCAAAAGAGAAGCTCATTAGGGGTCATTAAGGATATTAAGCGCTCAGGCAAGTCTAGGCGAGGTCATTAGCAGTGTTACCATAGCGAAACCGCGTCGCGTCCTTCATTCGTCTGAGGCTCCTTTGGGACTCTCTAACCCTAACTTTTATCCAACCCACTAACCCGAGCTGTTACTCAACCACCCGTGTAATACGTCATAACCGATAGCTCTCCGACTAATTCCCGAAGTTCTCGGCGTGTTGGGTTTCTGGAGTATACACCTCCTATTTTAAGTCTTTATGCATTATGAGAATGTTTTGTTTGTATTTTTTCAGTGATTTGGTGGCTCTTAAAAGATTGTAGTTTCTTAAAATGTGATTTGTTTTAAAGAAACGTTTTTGTAATGTGACTAAAAAGGTGCAGGATTTCTTGATGTCTTACTTGGATAAGACATCAAGAAATCCTGCACCTTTTTCAACCAGTATCTGCTTTTTCCCTCATCAAACTACTTCGAGGACTAGCCAAAGTTAATATATCGTCGCTATAAGGCCTAACTTCTTCAAGCAAAGCAGGTGATAATTGATATTGCATTGACCAAAAGTTAAACATACAACCACAAATGCATTTCATTTGCTCGGGGCTAGCAGTGTGCAACAGAGCTCGCTGTTGAATAGGCTCACTTGTACATACAAGTTCAAGAAACGGTTTGTGCTTTTTGATAAACATCTCTATTTGATAGTCAGTGTCTAAATGAGGAAAACGCTACGAAAACACATATTTTAAGAGGAGGAGGAGAAAGAGGAGGAGGAGGAAGAGAAAGAGGAGGAGGAGGAGGAGGAGGAGAAAGAGGAGGAAAAAGAGGAGGAGAAAGAAGAGGAGGAGGAGAAAGAGGAGGAAGAGGAGGAGGAGAAAGAGGAGGAGGAGGAGAAAGAGGAGAAAGAGGAGAAAGAGGAGGGGAATAGGAGAAAGAGGAGGAAGAGGAGAAAGAGGGGCAAAAAGAGGAGAAGGAGAAAGAGGAGGAGAAGGAGAAAGGAGGAGGAGGAGTAAGAGGAGAAATAGGAGGAGAAAAAGGAGGAGAAAATGGAGAAAGAGGAGAAAAAGGAGGAGGAGGAGAAACAGGAGGAGGAGAAACAGGAGGAGGAGGTGGAGAAAGTGGAGGAGAAAGGGAAAGAAGAGCAAATAAACACACACACACACACACACACACACACACACAAAAGCTAAAAATATATACTTCGGTTTTCGCTCAAACGAGAACCGAAATATATATTTTTAGCTTTTGTGTGTGTGTTTATTTTTGCTCTTCCTTCTCTTTCTCCTCCTCCTTTTTCTCCACCTCCTCCTCCTCCTCCTCATGTTTCTCCTCCTCCTCCTGATTCTCCTCCTCTTCTTGTTTCTCCTCCTTCTCTTTCTCCTCTTTCTCCTCCTCTTTCTTCTTCTCCTCTTTCACCCCCTCCTCTTTCTCCTCCTCGTCTTTCTCCTCGTCCTCCTCTTTCTCCTCCTCCTCCTCTTTCTCCTCCTCTTTCTCCTCCTCTTTCTTTTCCTCCTCATTCTCTTTTTCCTCCTCCTCTTAAAATATGTGTTTTCGTAGCGTTTTCCTCATTTAGACACTGACTGTCAAATAGAGATGTTTATCAAAAAACACAAACCGTTTCTTGAACTTTTATGTACAAGTGAACCGATTAAACAGCGAGCTCTGTTGCAGACTGCAAGCCCCGAGCAAATTAGATGCATTTGTGGTTGTATGTTTAACTTTTGGTCAATGCAATATCAATGAATGATTTGCTGGTTGCCAGTCCCCCAACTTTTCGCGCGGTTCGCGCAAAGCTTTTTGGGATCGCTAGGGGGAAAAAGTTTGTTTTCCATACGAATTTCAAGGCGCTTGCTTATAAATATTCATTATTAAGTTGAGGATATGGCTTCATATTGTATTCCAGTTGGAAGAAGAGAAATCCCTGTACGTGGAGATGGAAACTGTTTCTATAGAGCTGTTTCTTTATGGATCAACGGCAACAGCGACAGAGGTTTCGGTAAGGTACGGACCATGTGTAATGACCTGATGGTACAACATCCAAACATTTTCAAGCCCTACTTATTTACGCATCGTTCAATGGAAAAACATTTGGAAATGAGCCGATTTTCCGGTACTTTGGGTGAGACTATCGACATTTTCGCCTGTTCAACCGCATTACAGCGTGATATCTGTATTTATGCTTTGCGATATCAAAAATGGTTTCGACACAGCCCTTGCCTGACAATCCCTCCTGTGATGGTTCTTTCAAACTAGTGCAACTGCCCGATAACTTTGGTTATACACGATTTCCATGAGTCTGCAAACCATTTTAATGTTCTTCTGCCAATCAATACATGTTGTGAAGCACCAAAAGCAGAGAACCCACGTCAGCCTCACAAGATTATCGACCTAGTTAATGGCGGTTTATATAATTATTATGTAGATAAAGCAGAAGCTTTAGACGATACTAATAATATTAACACTACTTGATGTCCACCACGACCTTCACCTGCAGGAAATGGTACTAAACTGAGGATTGATCTGCCATCAAACACGATTAACAAGAGAGTTAAAACACCTCAAGTTGCTATGAAGAACTCGGCTACAGAAACGTTGTGCAAGGCGTCATGCCCACCAATAACCTCGTATCCATCAAATTCACCTGTAATAAATGGTACAAAACAGAAGACTTGTCTGCCATCAAACACCAGAAAAAAGAAGGTTAAACCACCTCAAGTTTCATCCACAAAGAACTCGGCTACAGAAACAGTGTGCAAGACATCATGCCCACCAACAACCTCGTATCCACCAAATTCACATGTAAGAAATGGTACAAAACAGAAGACTCATTTGCTATCAAAGACCAGAAACAAACTTAAACCACCTCAAGTTTCCTCCATAAAGAACTCTCCTACAAAAAAAACACAGCAACAAAAGAGCAAAGGTTATTTGAGATTAAAGAGATTGAACAAGATAAAGAAGAAAGTTTTGAAACTAAAGCATGCCAAGAAACAGAGAGGCTCAAACACATTCAAGATGGTAGCATGGCTGGCAACAATGAAAAAGAAATGAACTTTGAGTCATGGAATATAAAAGAATTAAAGGAGTTTACTCGTCAACGGGGAGTTCCAACTACAAACTATAAGAAATCAGAGTTGGTTGATTTGGCTAAAGCAGCACAGGATGTGAACTTACCTTTGTACCCTGATTTTGCAATTGACTCACTGAAGGATTGTCTTAATGAACGTCTAACTCTCCCAGATGGCAAAAAGGTTTCAGATCCATTCACGATAACCCATCTCACAAATGACATGTCATCTCTGCCAAATTTTGGTCTTCTGGATATCTTCAACCATTTAATAATGAGTAAGGCTGAGTACGACAAAGAAATGTTGGCTTCATGGTGGACATTTGATGAATATAAACTCCATCAAAATGGTCATGTTAGAGACCTTGGACATAGAATAGTGTATGACAATGATGATAAAGCTTTCCAGGTCATTGTTGGCAAGGTTATCCAAACCCAGAAAGAAAAGACCCAGGAAGGTGAACAGTTTTATAGACTTTGGTTTATTCTTGATCCAAATGGCTCTATTTATTCGGCATTTTGTAGGTGCAAAGGTGGATCAGATCAAGGCCGCAAACACCTCGGAGCAGCCTTATTTGAACTGGATGAATTCCTATCAAATGAAAGGCAAGCTGTTACATCCCTTCCTGCATATTGGCATCAAAAACCTAAACCAAAAAACAAGCCACTCCCATTTTTGGAAATTAAACTTTCGCATTCTGTACGATCAAACCGTAAAAGGTGGTTTACACCTTTTGATGAATCATGGATAGATTCATTTGACCCAATGCCTACCGGACTTAGATGTAGCCTGACACACAGTGAAAAAGTTGATTTTGCAGAAAAACTCAAGCTAATTGATAAACATTCAGCTATTTTGGACTATTTACCAGGTAATTCACATAATGAATGCACCAAGAAAGATAGTCCTAAACCATTGATCAACCAAGATGTTACCCATTTATCAATCATGTCTCAAGTTAAAGAGTTTGTAAGAGCAAACAAGAGCTTATTGGAGACAAATATTGAAGAATATTCAGAACATTTTGTAAGAAGCCTTACAATCACCAAGGAACAACAAAGGATTATAGACACTTGGTCAGCATACCAATGATCAATGGCACAAAATGAGGCATTTAATGGTTACAGGAAAAAAAATCAAGAATATTTATACCAGGCAAAAAACTCTTGAACGTAAGCCATCAACTGATGTGACTAAAACTATCGAGAACCTTTTGGCAGAAAGGAAACCAGTTGTTATTTATCCTGCTCCACTCCAATATGGCATTGACAAAGAAAAGGATGCACTTTTCTGTTATTGTAAACTTAATGAAAAAACACACACCCAACTCCAGGTTGAAGAAAATGGCTTATTGGTTGACCTAAAGAATTCATGGATGGGAGTAAGTCTGGATGGTATTAGACGGTGTGATTGTTGCCCACCTAGAACAATAGAGATAAAATGTCCATATACCGAAAGGAGATGGACCCAAAGCCTGCATTTCAGCTTGGCAGTGTTGGTGGCATTATCGGTGAGAATGGTGAGCGAACATTAAACAAAAAGCACATCTATTACTTCCAGGTACAGATGGGGATGGCCATATCTGGTTTAAAAGCATGTGATTTTGTTGTTTACACTTCAAAGGGTATTGACATTGTGAAAGTGGATTTTGACCCAGAGTTCTGGGACAATATTTTTCAAGTAGTCTTGTCATTTTACACAAAGCAACTTATCAGAAATCTTATGTTACAACTTCTATAAAAGGTACCTTAGTTTAATAATTTTTCACAGTACACAAAGTAGTTAGTAAATAAGTTTCTCACACACCGCTGGGAGCTGCTGCAGCCAATCGCCGCAAGCTTGACTTTTTTAATAAAAAAAAAAACATTGCTAACTATTACAGTTTAATACTAGATAATGGGACAAAAACTCCCTTAAACTAGGTCTTTACAAAGTACACTAATCTGTCCGGTTTAAGACCTGCAGACTAAATAAAACATATACATTACCAATATATATCATGACTAAATTAACAGGGCTGGGTGGGCGGGTGTTTATTAAACAGGCCCCCAGGGGTGTGTGAGAAAACATTTTCTGCTTTTTTCGTTCCTCAGCCAGCAGAAAATAACACTTATATTTTTGTGTAATAAGTTGTTTTTGCAACAAGCTGATTTCAGTTGTTATTACTCAGGAAAACTCTGAGCTCCAGTCAGGACTTCAACCTAAAACTTTCTGAATGCTTATGACCGGACTCGTTTCCAGGTATAAACACCAAAATAAACCTTGCTCTAACATCTGAGTTCTAGTGGCTCAGTGGTTAGAGCATCTGACTAGTATTCAAAAGGTTTCAAGTTCGAATCCTGACTGAGCTCAGAGTTTTTCTGAGCAATAACGACTGAACCCAGGTTACAACAAAAACAATATTGTTGTTAGGTTGTACATAATACAATAATTTTACCACGTACATAAAGAACTGACTGATCAGACTTGTCAGTTTAACTGTATAAGTAAATGGAAAGCACCTTCATATTATATGTATTAACATGAATATACATTATAAAAGCCCAGCATAGTATCTTGTTACTTTGAAATGGACTTGAAATTTATCAATAGCTCTCAATTAGGTCCAGGAAAAACAGGAGTTTTCACCTGAAAGTCTCAAGTAGTGAAAGGGTTAATTATAATATTTAATAAAGTTCTGTTTTATTGTTATTGTTTTGTTCATTATTTTATTATTGTGTGAGACTCAATGGCCCTTATCAAGATATTGACATGTATATTTAGACTACACCTCCCACATGCAGGGAGCTGCCCACGATTTTATGAGTATCAGCTACAGTAAACACCTGCTATTAAGAAGAATTGTGAAGACACATTTCGTAAAAGCTGTTAATACCGATAAAAAGGTAAAATCAGTAAAAATAGTGTCAGTCTCAATCAGGAGAATTCGGTTTTGTGTCGGTCACATTTACTTAGTGCCAGCTACAGTGGGCAGAACCCTGCATATGGTTGACCGATAGCTGATGTAAATACATGTATGTATATATAAATCTTTGTACATATATTACAAGTAATGAACATTCAAAAGTTACTTTATGGAACGTTTACACAGATTACACAATACACATAAAAAACAATATTGTTCAACATTGGTTTCATAGCTAAAGGAATAACACCAGAGAGGATCCGGAATTGTTTAATCTTTAAAATCATACGCTCAACGTGTGATCTTAAGGCAGCTACACGACGAGTATGGGTTGTTCCTCTTGAAGAAAGCCTGGGTCCTCGACAGTATGCTGGTGAAATCAGACTAACCTTCTTAAGAACTAATATATCTCTAACTAAGAAGCCTTTGTCTGTCATGACTGCATCTCCTTCTAATAGGTTAACTAGTCCAGAATTTCAAACCATCTCTTTGTCAGACACGGAGCCCGTCCATAGGGGAGGAACAAATGAGATGACTCCTGTAGGTGTAATGCATACTAGAAGTTTAGCCGTATTCCAGTGCTTGTAACTACTCCAAGTTATCTTTTGGCTTTCTGGTATTCTTGGCTTTTCAATATAAAATTCTGCACAGTCAACAATAACCCTCAGATTTTTAAATTTCTTCAACCTATCTGGAAGGTTTTGTCGAATTTGCATTCTGCTAGGCCAGGGTACCAAAAAGGACAACTCATTTGATAGAAAAATGACCCAAGTGTTATAAATTCTAGATACCTCGCTTTTTGAAATACCAAACGTAATAGCCAAAAAGGCAATGTCAAATGCTCTTCTGGTCCTAACCAAGGTAAGTAGGAACTCCTCTCTAGGTGACAGTAACCTTGACGCATGACCCCTTTTCTGAGGCATAGACTTTGGGGTATCTATAGAACCCTTCCAGTACCTTACACTTTTCGCCTTTTCTTTAATTAGACGAAAAATTAAGTCTAATTTCTCCCGAGAAAGGCCTGTATAACGATAACACTTCTTGGGGTCTGTCACTTGGTCGATGCAAAGTTTTCTTCTCATTACATTTGGATCATTTATACACATGCATGAACCAAGTTCATCACCATCACCCAAAATAGATTCATCTACACTTAGCTCAGTATCTGATTGTTCTTCAGTTTTAACTTTAAAGCTTTCAGTTAAGGTTGGGTTGTCAACGTTTTCAATTTTTGCAGAAGGCAAACTAGTATCTTTGTCTTTGGACTCAGGCTCAGCCAAACTAGATGCATCAAGTTGATCAACACTTTGAGTTTTCACAAGCTTGCGTTTCTTGCAACTAGTTGGACAGCTTTCATCTCGTACCCTTGGTGGTGGTCTTTTCTTTACATTTTCGACTGCGTATCCCCTTTCATACAAAGGGTTGGATTGGGGCACTCTTTACTTCAGTAACCCGCAATGAAATGATTTGAGCATACCTTCGTATTGTTGGTTATCTTAAAATCTTGCGGTTGATTAATCTGTCCCACTTGCTTTTTTCCTGTCTGTTAAGAGGCAAGTGAAATCTAAGTACACCCACATGGGAACAGATGACTTGTTTCTGTGGGTATCTTCTATCATTATTACATCCCCAAACAGCACAATGTTCTCCTCGCGCCATCTACGCCATATTATTGTCTTCCATGTTTGCCCCCTAGCGATCCCAAAAAGCTTTGCACTAGCCGCGCAAATAGTTCGGGGACCGGCAACCGGCAAATCATTCATTATCACCTGCTTTGCTTGAAGACGTTAGGCCTCATAGCGACGACATATTAACTTTGGATAGTCCTCGAAGTAGTTTTATGAGGGAAAAAGCAGATACTGGTTGAAAAAGGTGCAGGATTTCTTGATGTCTTATCCAAGTAAGACATCAAGAAATCCTGCACCTTTTTAGTCATGTTACAAAAACGTTTCTTTAAAACAAATCACATTTTAAGAAACTACAATCTTTTAAGAGCCACCAAATCACTGAAAGAATACAAACAAAATATTCTCATAATGCCTAAAGATTTAAAATAGGAGGTGTATACCCCAGAAACCCAACACGCCGAGAACGTCGGGAATTAGTCGGAGAGCTTCCGGTTATGACGTATTTACACGGGGGGTTGAGTAACAGTTAGTGGGTTGGATAAAAGTTAGGGTTAGAGAGTCCCAAAGGAGCCTGCGACGAATGAAGGACGCGACGCGGTTTCGCTATGGTAACACTGCTAATGACCTTCTTGCCTAGACTTGCGTACGTGCTTAAACCCTTTATGACCCCTAATGAGTTTCTCTTTTGCCTCCTGCAGGTGCACTGAGGATAAATATGCAAATATCACACTTAGTAACAGAAAGCGTAGCAAGGCTTTCAAAGTAATAAATCGCGTTGCCTTTAGATCATATTTTGGCACTTAAAATCGTTCTTTTCACGACTTCTCAAAGTGATCCCTCATTCTATTTTCCTACGTTTCCTCGCTTATAAACTACTCTGTTTGAATATTTAGGTTCTAAATCTAATCTAATATTCATGATATGCTATTAATTCAAGTCTATGCATTATCTCTGCCAATTCAGACACTTAGGCTGTTCAAAACTCTCTATAATCCTCCAGACCAAGTTTCAGATAAAAAATATAAAGTGTCTCTATCAATTTCTCTTCAATTCCTTGCAAAGAACATCTATTTTGTTAAAGTTTACTGTACGTATGCTCTGTATACCTACATCTACCACAAGTGTTGACTGACAGTAGGGTAAAACGTATAAATGAAAAGGTAATTACTACTACTTGTAAGGATATAAGTTGAGTGCCTTTTGAAAATGATGTAACCGAGAACTTCATGTAATTTGAGTTGTCACTAAAACCCTAAACGTTTTAATTTCTCTAATTAAGTAAACTGTGAATCACACTTGTTTCAGTAAACATCAACTCAACTGGCTGATAGTGTAACAACACCGCTGAAATGAATAAATTAATATAAGACCATAAATAGCGACGTTACCGGTGGATCAGGAGATCCACCAGATCCACCACCTGTAGAACCCCTCTTCCCTATACTACTGAGAAATATATAGAACGAGAACTATATAGAACAAGAACTATGGAACGAAAATTGTAGAACGAAAGCTGTATACAACCATACAACAAAAATTATATAACGAAAACTGTAGAACAAGAACTATGGAACTTAAAACTACAACTATTACACCTACCATGCACTAGAACTACAGTTTTCATTTTTCCTTCGGAAGTCTACAGTTCCTATTTTTTGCTAGCCTGCGAAGCAGACGGTTATTTTGGGGGAGGGTTTATATTTGGGGTCGTGGAATACCGGAGGCGGAAAACCCACAAAGGCGGAATTACCCGCCAGGCGGACAACAGGCTAGGCGGAAAACGCGCGGGGGCGAAGCTGAAAAACCGTCTGCCGGCTTTGCTAAATCGGATTATTTCGAAAGCCAATTATAAATGAAACATGATACCTGACATGTTGATGTTTTGACCCCACCACATGCTAATAATATTATATATTCCGTGACCGTTTTTGTGAATCATGTTTATGCTGATGTACATGTCATGAGTTTGAGCGCTGCCCCAACAAAAACTCTACCCAAAGGAAGGAAACCAAAAGCGGAAAGTGTCAACGACTTTTGCAGACTGTGCAAGTGTCCACTAAAGGTTAAGTTTGGAAGTTTTGAAAAAACGTCCTACGTGTCTTCGGAAAATCTGTTGAAAACATCGAACAAGAAAGACCTCAACGAAAAAACTTTGGGCGCACTTTGCGTGGAGTTTCGTATTTCTGTTCACAGAAATTCCGAGTTGTCGGAACGGGTTTGCAAGTCTTGCGCGCGTAAAATAAGAAACACCAACCAGCTTTACACTTCAACTGTATGCGATTCGTCCACAACAATAGCCTCGACACACTGATGAAGAGAAGAATCGCTGTTCTTCACTGGGTAGAGGAAGTCTTTCTCTATTGCACTTTCCGCACTACAGTATATGAATTGCGGTGGAGATTCCATTATTTCAGACAAAGTTTCCTTTGAAAGCTCCGCCGCAGTGCAATTAAATGAAGTCACTTCTGATATCTGATCAGATATAATGCTCTTTAGAGGAGACACAACGACAACGCAGCTACGAACATTTCCCTGGGTTCGTTTTGACATCTCATTTTGTGCCAACAAATACACGATAAAAATAAAACACTTTACGAATCCAGTCGGTAAAACTGCCAAAACATCTTTCCCTTGCAGCAGCTCGTTAACTGCTATTTCTTGTTCCTTCTCCAATATAAATTCCTGCGTGGGACTTGCAAGCAAGTTCAGCAAACGTAGAGCTTCATCAACACATTCAGTATATTCAGTCGACGCCATCGCAACTATGTAGTCTATGTATACGATAATATATTAAAGATTTAATTACATGATGACAAGTTAATCCCTGATGACAAGTTAATGGTTTATTAGCCAATCAGTTTTTCCAGTCCACCAGTGGACTGGTATATCGAAAAACATATCGAAACCCGGCAGACGGTTTTTCAGCTTCGCCCCCGCGCGTTTTCCGCCTCGCGTGTTTTCCGCCTGGCGGGTAATTCCGCCTTTGCGGGTTTTGCGCCTCCGGTATTCCACGACCCCAAATATAAACCCTCCCCCAAAAAATAAACCCTCCCCCAAAACAACCGTCTGCTTCGCAGGCTAATTTTTTGCAGCTTTGCTGGTTTAAAATGCTTCGCTCTTTTCACCAAAATATGTTAAAAGTTTTTACTCATATCACTTTAATTAATATAGTATTATTAAATTATAATCTGTTTTAGTAAAAAGGTAGTAAACTGCATGCCGAGAAGTTTTACAAAATACACGAGCAAAGAGGTGGGAGTGGGCCGAGGAAGATCAGATTGAAGGCTGAATGTGGTGCAGGACTATCCTGAATTGTCAATTTAAAGTGTCTAGAATTCAGGATTAACATGAAGCCTAGGGGACTTCTCTGTCCCACATGCGGGATGTTAAACTAAAAAGCATCACAAAAAACCCAAAACAGTAGGGGTGTTGTAGTCAGGATCTGAGGGGTGGAACTTGAAACGTTAGACTCCTACGTTCTCTGTTTTGGCAGTATATCTAACCTTACTATATTTTATTTAGAAACTAGTACGTCTAGTTCTGAACTGTTTCTAGTGATTCTGACTGAATTATTGAGTTGCACAAAACTATTAATAGGAATATTATAGTGACCTGTATAACATTTAAAATAGATAAGATCTTTCAGACATGCCAGTATGATAATGGTATAGTAGTAGGATTAACTGTTTTCAGTTGATCATTCAGATTGTATGATAAATCATCTGGCTAGTTCAAAAACTTAAAATATATTTAAGGATTTAGGGTGAAGGAAAATTCGAGTGTAGAATATATACATTGCATCTGCAATGCTCTGACCACTGAGCCACGGTGGCCGTTGCCGAGAGCTTGATCGCGAGTTCTGTATATATAATAAGGTGGTAATGCCAGGAAAGAATTGGGTATATTATAAATGATATTGGGCATTTCACTCGATTACACAGCATGTTCTAAGTATTATTGTATGTAATTGTATGTGAGGAACATGACTGGTTCAAAGTTATTTTTATGATGAATATCTTTTTACTCAATCTATGCATCAACATTTATATCAAAATGAACATCAAGACATGGATAACATACTTGTGACAAAATTACATACTCAAAGGTTCAAAGCACTTACAACATTGAATATAAATCCTAATGGATCAATAAAACTACTGTCCATTGACAATCTCAAACTCAAAGACAAGGAACAGTCAATAAAACAATACTCAGCATAACAAATATATTTAACTCGTTTAGTAATATTAACTATTAAGCACATAAAGAATAATGCAAAAAAATATAAAGATACTGTCAATGTCAACTGTTTCCTCAAAGTCTGCCATCTTCATGAATGTTCCTTGTGTTCTCACATCTTGGATTTTGTTTGCAATAGTTTTCATGAGCTTTTAACAGGTCCTGAGTTCAGACCAATTCAGCCAAGATCATTGAACAACAGACAACTGTTACATGCAGTATTGCTGCCTGAAGCCATGCAGAAAACCTATGAACATTGCAATTGCTCGACCAAAGGCGTTAGAAAGGCCAATATAAAGATCCAGAATGTTAGCGTTAACTCTGTACCGGCGATATTAAATATTTATAGCATGTAGAAACCTGCTAAGCCATGAGAAAAATATAACTGTAGTCTGTATATCGTTGTCAGTTGTAGTCCAGTTCCAGACCCAATGTCGGTTGCCACTTGGATGCGACAGCTTCGGCCGGGATCGAAAACGTTTTGTGAACAACGGTGGAGAAGTTTATAAACAAGATACTTGCCAGCCGCATAACTGACTTCAAACACTTCCATGCCAAGCAAGCAGCTGGCAAAAACACTTCACTTCGAACTATGTACTCGAACGAAATTAAAAGAAAGATGCCACCTGCAGTTTCGCAAAGCCTCTTGGGGCAATATCTCGACCCAAAAAACAAAAACAACAAGAATCGCGAAACCTAGACTCGGCTACCACAGTAGCCCGAGTAATTAAGGTCCATGTTTTACACCCATGTTCAATGCACAGATGTATAGTATGTACTATGTTGAAATGAACAATATGACACATTTGTAAATTAAAATAACTATCAATTGATTTGTGTCCGTATCTGTTTGCATTTCACTGATTTTCATGCTTTTTGTCTTTACAGCCAAACTGGGTGTTCGTTTCCACGCGACCTTGTTCTGACTTTCAATAGAACTTCATATTATGTGAAGGTCGATATTTAAAATGCAAATTTTTAGCAACTTGCCAAGGAGTTGCTGTGTATCGTTAGCTAGTAAACATTGCAATGTTGCTGTCAATATTGCAAGGTCACGCGGGAACGAATACCCGGTTTGGCTGTAATGGTTTCCTTTATATCTGTTTCCGTGTAAAAAGCGGTAGTCACATGTACGCTTTGCGTACCTATTTTTCCGCTGTGCTCTGGAAATGCTCTTGTCACAAGATGGCGAAGGTCTGTGGCCAGGTCAGCTAAACTCTCCTGTTTCTTTCGCTGTCGATTGCGGAAAGCTAATTTGTGAATAGCTCGCTGTTGTGGAGGGTCGTGTCTCTCAACGCGGATACCAAGCCGTCATACGTCTATAATTCCTCGCTTTGCAGACTGGTATAGACTCGTTGGGCTCGTCCTCATAACTGAACTGCTAATTGTTGATGCGACTGTTCTTTCCTCCAGCCATTGATGCTTGCACAAAGCTCAAAATGCTTAAGCCAATCGTTGAATGCTGTCCCCATTCCTGAAAAAGTGTCAGGTTTTGCCCTCGCGACCATTTGAGTTTGGGAAGTTCGGCTACTTGTGACTGTCTCGGTTTTTAAGTTCTTGTAACCGTGTTGCAAGCCGTTCAACTTCTTCTTCTAATGTTTTCTCGTTTTCTGACATTATCCCACCGCTGCCACCAATGTAGAATAATCAACTTTATTGTAAGTAAAAGTACTTAAATCGTATTATAAAATCGTATTACAAAACCCGACTCAAGTCAACAAACTCGTCTCAAAGTCAACTGTCAAAAACAAGCTCACGTCAAATGGCGTGCGAGCTACAACGAGTCAACGACAACTTGTGTATAAACGTGACACAATGGTTTAAACTTATTGTAACCGCTGACGCCGAATATTCAAATATTTTAAGTGACGACATTGACACTATGAAATACGCTTTCATATTACGGGATCTTTACTGAGTATCGTAGGTGCGGATATCACGATATAGCAGCAATATATTTGTAACTAGCAAGGAAATAAGACATTGAAACTAACTCGACTCACCGACCCGCAAACGTTGGTAAGAGAACTCTTGATATAACTTTATTTTACGTTATGTTATGTTATGTTATGTTCATGTTATAGGATAGTTAATTTAGTATATCGATTTCCATTGTGAATTGATCACAAGACTACAAATGATTCATTGTAACAAATGCTTGTAATTCAACCAGTAACCTACTTACTATACTAGTTTTTAGTCGACCTATTACACTACGTGTGTCACCTGAAGCTACTATATCAATGTTGGGGAACCAGATAAAGAGTATCATGGATTTTAGCTTTGATGTGTATGTGTAATCCGAGTCCGACAATTGCGATCGAGTCGAAGGATAAGAAACATTACAGTCGACAACGATAGGGTTCCGTGTTTGGAATTTCCTGAAAGAACTAAAGCTCCTGAGACTAAGTGGAATAGCTTAGTATGGTTCATGTTGTTCCTTTCTATTCCATCCTTACTGTATTCAACTTAATTTGTTGTCATTTTTTTTCGTTTTTTTTTTTTTTTTTTTTTTTTTTGTTTTGTATTTTACAGTGGAAACATCGATTAAATTAAATTAAGTAAGTGAAACAATTATGAATTCCGAAGAATTTGAAGATGATGTAGATTTAAAAGAGTCTGAAAGTGTATGACCCGAGTGTGGAAATCCCGAGGGAGATAAGATCACGCTAAAAGAATGTGAAACGCGATTGGAATGTCGCACTCGATCCCGAACGGAAAAGGGCCTCTACTATAACCTAGTAATCGCCACGAAAAAGAAAAACAAAGCTTCTATTTCCCTCCGGTCGCGAATGCAAGGGGTAGACATGTCGCTAAAGAACTCCGAAGACTTAGACAAATTGATGGCCGGCAAGGACGGACTAGAAGCCGATATAAATAGCTTTAAGAGTTTACACGAAGACGTGATCGATTTGTTGATCAAATTAGATCTCGATGAAAATCAAGAAAAGGAAACCGCAGATTACACAGCCTTATTTAATGCATGTCTCGAGTGTTTAGCCGACGTTAGAACACGAATTAAAGATCAGGAATTAGAGCGTGCAGAACTTCTCTCTCAACGTTCTTCTCGCTTCAAAAAATCACTCGCGTCCGCGCGCACGACCTCGACTTCATCTTCATCTTCAAAACGTGCTGCTATAGAAGTCGCTACACTGAAGGTGAAAATGGAGAGCCTACAGAGGCGCCAAGAAATAGATAGGCGTCAAGACGAGTTGAGAAGGCAACAAAGAGAACTCGAAGGCTAGACGAACAGGAGAAGCTACACAGCGAACTGCACGTGGCCGAAGCAATTCAAAAAATCCTCTAAGAGACCGCTGACTCCGTTATCGCACCTGCAAGCCAGAACCAAGTGACATATTACCAACCTGCAGACGGACAAGAAAAACCTGAAGAGTTTACACGTACCTTTTCCAGAGTACCACAAAGAGACGCAATGACAACTCCTCAACCAAGCACTTTCCCCTCTGGGCTTGACACAAGAATTTCCGCGTTCATTCCCCAGGCTGCGATTATAATGCCTGCGACACCAGCACTCAACTCAAGTGCAGGATACGATTCGCAATTCCAACAAATCCAACGACAGAATTCAGAGATCCAAAGGAAGCAAGTTGAGCTACTAAAGTACTGTACCAAAGCCTCCCACCTTTGATGGAAATATTCTAGAGTATCCGAAGTGGGAATGTGCTTTCGACACCCTAATAGAAGAAGAAGCAATCAAACCAGGGGAGTACACCAGTGGGACCGCCGAGAAGATGATTAATGGCCTATTTGGACTGAGAACCGAAGACGCATACGTCAGAGCGAGAAAGGTTCTGAAGGAGCGTTTTGGCGACCCTTTCAAAATCTACGAAGCGTATCGAGTTAGGCTGAAGACCTGGCCGATCTGGGTTACGAGCGTAGAACTTCAAGAGTATAGCGATTTTCTCACAATGGCGCAGGAAACAATGAAGTCTGTGAAATACCTGAGAGAGTTCGGTAGTTTCTCGGCTATTAGAGAGTTAGCAGCAAGGCTCCTGAACCACTACTGCAACAAATGGAGAGAAAGCGCGAAGAAGGTTGAAGCAGAACAGGGAGAGTATTCCTTCGCAAACTTCGTGGAGTTTGCGCAAGACGCATCGTTGGATGCCAATCATCCAGTGTTCTCCTACGAGGCCCTGACTGCTACAAGAAAGGAACAAGAAAAGGACACCATCGGCAAAGGGCAGCAAGTTAAGGTAAGATCAGAAAGGAAACCCCACCAAGGAACGTCCTTTAACACGTCTGCGCAGGAAAATAACAACTCTCCGTCCGACCGATAAGTCATCTACGAATTCAGACAACGTATCATGTCTTCTTTGCAGTGAATCGCACGATCTCGAAGATTGCAATAGCTTTTTTAGCAAAGTCGGTAAGGGTAAGGGAAAGAGAACAGTTTTGTAAATCGGAAGGTATTTGCTTTTCCTGTCTGACAAGAGGACACATACAGCGAAACTACAAAAATGAAGGACAATGCAAAGTCTGCAAGAAACAACACTCCACTTTACTCCACTACACAACTGGTTCCAGTGAGACTAAATCAAGTGCATCAAGTGCAGGAAAGTACTCAGCCCGAGGCGACAAACAATTGTGTGAGGGTCTGTCACGTTAACGGCTGCAACAAAACAACTACTTTGATGATACTACCAGTGTGGCTTCACCACGAGAACAATCCGGAGCACAAGGTCCAGGTCTACGCCGTACTCGATGACCAAAGTGACACCTGTTCATCACTGAGGAAACGCGAAACGAGCTTGGTCTCACGGGTCCTGAAATAAATTTAGAGCTTGGGACTATGCATGCAATAGAAAGTATGAAAACGCAGAAGATTGAAGGTCTAGTTGCTTCACATCAGGACCAAGAATTCGATCTTCCAAGAGCATACTCGAGAGAGCAAATTCCCGTCCGATGTCAACAAATTTCTCGACCCAAAACCGCGCGCAAATTCACCCACCTCAAATCCATCGCCAACGAAATTCCACCATACAATGAAGAGCTTAATGTCTGCATTCAAATGGGGAATAACTGCGTTCGTGCCATCAAACCAAGGCGCATGATTCCAGGAAAGTCCGCGGAGCCATATGCTATACGCGCCGCTCTGGGCTGGGGAATCATCAGCGCTGTAACTGAGAGTGATAGTGCTACCGATGGTGTTGTAAACGCTGGATGTCATAACATCGCCACGAGAGAATTAGGCAGCGATAAGCAACAGCTGAATCAGTTCGTATTACCCGAGAGTTATAAGGAAGTAATGACACCCCTTTCTGTGAAGAGAATGTTTGAGCAGGACTTCTCAGAAACACAAACGAACGACAAACCGATGTCACAGGAAGACATTAAATTCATGAAGATCACGAAGGATAGCATTCACATAACCAATGATGGCCACTACGAAATGAAACTACCACTGCGCGAAGAAAATGTTGACCTACCATGCAACAGGAAGTCAGCAGAAGCCTGTCTCACCCAGTTGAAGAGGCGTTTTGATAAGAGCCAAGGAAGATTACGTTTCCTTTATGGAAGACATGCTCGAGAAGGGATATGCAGAAAGATCCCCTGATGGGTGCAAGAAGACGTGGTATATACCTCATGATGGGGTGTACCACCCGAAGAAACCAGACAAAATCAGAGTCGTCTTGGATTGCTCGGCAGAATTTCAAGGTCACTCTCTTAACCGTCATCTCCTCCGGGGTCCGGACCTTACAAACTCTTTAGTCGGGGTCCTATGCCGTTTTCGACAAGGACCTGTTGCGTTTGCCTGTGATATTGAAGGTATGTTCTACCAAGTCTGAGCTAACGAGGAACAACGCGACTTCTTGCGTTTTCTTTGGTGGGAGCAAGGAGACACCACGAAAGAGCCTACAGAATTTCGTATGAAGGTGCATCTCTTTGGCGCGACATCATCTCCAGGCAGCGCAAATCTCGGCCTCAGGACCACAGCAGAGCACAATGAAGACGATCTAGGTCCCGAGGCAGCTGCATTCATTAAGAAGAACTTCTACGTCGACGATGGTCTGAAGTCGGTCAGAAGTGTACCTGAAGCAGTGTCCCTGGTCGAACTGGGTACCGAAATGTGTAGAAGAGCAGGATTTCGGCTTCATAAGTTCAACAGTAAAGAGGTTATCAAATAAATCCCAGTTGACGATCAAGCAAATGACGTAAAGGATCTCGACCTCAGCCAAGCGTTACTTCCCCCGAACGAGTACTCGGTGTTGAATGGTGCATCGAAAGCGACTCATTCAGATTTAGAATTGTGCTGAGAGATAAATCATTAACGAGGCGTGGAATCCTGTCTACTGTTGGCTCAATCTACGACCCATTGGATCTGGCCGCACTGTTCGCACTTGGTTGAAAAAAGGTGCTACAAAGTTTATGCAGAAAAGTTGTGGACTGGGATGATCCCGTACCTGATTCACTGCCATGCCAGTTGGAGACACGGCGAAGCGAGTTACCTTTGCTAGAGCAGATGGAGGTGCCAAGATATTTTCGACCCGTTGAGCTAGGTGACCTGAAGACCACCGAACTACATCACTTCTCCGACGCTAGCACCAACGGCTATGCCCAATGCAGCTATCTCCGACTTGTGGATGACCAGAACCGTGTCCATTGTTCGCTGGTGCATGGAAAGGCTCGCATTACTCCTTTGAAACCACTAACCATTCCAAGACCGGAGTTGGTAGCAGCCCTGGTGTCCGTAAAAGTGAGCAACATGCTGCGACGAGAGCTGGAGTTCGAGGAGATGAACGAGGTGTTTTGGACTGACAGTAAAGTGGTCTAAGCGTACATACACGATGCTCGCCATTTCCATACCTATGTTGCAAACCATGTGCAACAGATAAGAGATTGAGGACCACTAGAACATCTAGTATCCCATGACGTGCTATTTGTGACTTTAACTTCACTATCACAGTAGATGCAGTTGTATCATTAAGTATATTAGGCTCAAACCAGCCTGAATAGAAATCAACGGTGATTAGGTAATTTCTCTGATGGAATGTAAAGATATCTACCCGTTGCCACGGCCTGCTCGGAGTTGGGTGAGGCTTGAGCGTTTCTCTCGACTGCCATTTCTTATTCTGGTTGCAAGTACTGCACGTTTTAACCATTTTCTCAATATCTTTGCCAATATCTGGCCAGAACAAAACCTCTTGCGCTCTTCACTTGCTCGGTTCTTCGCCAAGGTGTGGTTGATGTACAACTTTCAGCATGTATCCCTTTAATATTGTTGGAATAACAACATTGTTACGCTCGAAGATCAGCTCGTTGTGGATTGTGTGCTCCTCTTGGTAATCCCTGTAAACGTGCACTGTCGGATGTAAATTTGCCTTGTATTTTGGCCAGGAAATGCACTTCTCACACATCATTAGATATTCATAGCATTTCGGCCAATCCTGTTGCTTGATTTACGTCACATCTACTTACCTAGAAACCCAGTCTAAACCAGAGACCAATTAATTCAAGTGCGAGAACAATACATCTGTTAATTTAAAATTTCAATACTGTATTTAGAAATGTTTTCTAAATACAGTAAACTGTATTTAGAAAATATTTCTAAATACAGTACGCTGTATTTAGAAATCATTTCCCAACACAATTTTCTGTCACTATAGAAACCAGTTCCAAATACAACAGTTTTTTTTACCTAACAGCGCTTCACAATATAAGCGACTACATGCGATACATATATTACAAGTAAAATAGACTAACAAGAAACCAAACTTACGTTGGTGCAATTTAAGTTATTCGACGACAGACAGAAACCTACGAAAAGCACTAAAACAGTGATGTTGCTTGCAGACTGATTGAAGTAATGAAGTTTAAACATCCATCTACCTTTCATAATATTATGAAATACATATAAAAGTATACAAGACAGTCACCTCACGCTTTGTCTTCATTAACATCTTCTGTCTTCTTTAGTTTGTAAAGTTCTACATTATTCCAATTGTGATCTATATTTTCTCTGCTCAATATCAGTCCTGGCTAAATTGATCCTGCTATTCAACATAATCTAATGTATGTTATCCAAAAAATCCAACGTCTTGCGAACCAAAACTCCTGGCTGTTTTAAAACAAAATTTCCCCAATGTTCGCAGCATATCTAACAAAGTGCGGTTAAAGCGCTCCACCTGTCCATTTTCCTGTGGGTGGTATGACGTGGTCCGGGAGTCTTTAACGTTGCACAGTCTTTCGAGTCCAGAAAGGAGTTGATTTTCGAATTCACCTCCCTGGTCGTGGTGAATCCTTGCGGGAAATCCAAAACGAGGTATAAAATCATTATATAGTTTCTCGGCGACTGTTTTTGCAGCTTTGTTACGGGTTGGATACGCCTGTGCATAGCGAGTGAAGTGGTCGACGATTACCAAAATATACTCGAACCCTCCCCTGGATTTCTCGAGATGAACGAAGTCGATGGACACCAGTTCAAATGGCGAGTATGTCACGATTGGCTTTAGAGGGGCCCTGGTTTTCAACCGTGGTGGTTTCTGCTTGACACAGCGGCAACAGTTCTTGACGTGGTGTTCTACGTCACGTTGCATCCGGGGCCAGTAAAAGCGATCCCTTGCAAGGTGTAAGACTCGATCCGAAGCAAGATGACCCATGTCATCGTGTAGAGTTCTCATTACCATGGTGTGGTATTTCTTTGGAAGGACAATCTGATTTCGTTCACCACTTCTTCTCAACACTCCCTCTGTATCTATCGTTAATTTACTCCATTCATGGAACAGTAGTCGCGTATCAGCCGATCCCTGCACTCATTGTTGGTCGTTTTCTGGTATTTACGAACGAATACACATTTCCGATAGTGTGGTCTTGGATCTGTGCCTGGTGGATATCACCTGCTGATAGCGTTTTGACCGTAGCATGTGGAGCGTCTGTCACGTCCATGTTGAGTATTCTGGTGTCGTCGGTAAGTGACGAAATCCAGTTGACCCTTCCCTGTTGTTGTAGTTGCACAGTTTGTACAATTGTCCGCAGTTCGTCCTGACTGGTCTCCGCAGTACACGACTTCATGTATCCTTCCATATTCATAGGTATCCTAGATAAGGTGTCCGCACCGGCATTACCTTTTCCCGCTCTGTACCTGATGGTGAAGTTGAAGTCTGCCAGGTCTCCCACCCAACGAAGTCCAGTTGCGTTCAGTTTAGCAGATGATAGAACGTACATCAGCGGATTATTGTCTGCGTACACTTCAAAACTTGGTGCGTAGTAAAGATAATCCCTAAACTGTTCACAGATAGCCCATGTTAGCACTAGAAACTCCAATTTCCCAGCATGGAGGTGGTAGTTCTTTTCTGCTTGGGTTAGGGTACGCAAACCGTAAGCGATAACAGGAAGAGCACCTTGCTGTCGTTGGTATAATACCGCACCTAAACCGCCTTCCAAAGCGTCAGTGTGAAGCACGTATGGCTTGGTTGCATCTGGATATGCCATTACGGGTAAGCTGGTAAGACACTCGATTAACTTCTCTAGGGCTGACTGGTGGGTTGGGTCCAATTAACAGGATGACGTGGTGGTAGTTGTCCATCTCGTTTGTCCTTCCCTGTAGCTGGTGCGTTCGATGTATTTTCATCTGTTGATTTGACCAGGTTGTAGATCGGTTGTGAGATTCTTGAAAAGTCTTTAATATATCGCCTGTAGTAGTTCAAGAACCCCATGAGTTTTCGCACGTCGTTTACTATCTTGGGTGACGATTCTTTCAAGTGGAGAACAGGAGCGATGGACGATGGGTCAGGTTTATAGCCTTCTCCGGATACAATTCTTCCTAGGAACAACACTTCTCGTCTGAACATTGTACACTTTTTGGGCTTTAATTACACCATGTTCTTTAAGACGACGAAGAACCTTTCGGAGGTGAGCAATGTGATCTTCAAACGTTGGGCTAAATACAATGACGTCGTCGACGTATGGTATGGTATGGTATGGAAACCTCATCCCGTAAATCTCCGAGACAAGTTTCCATGAAGCCTTGGAACGAAGCTGGGGCGTTGGACAGCCCGAAGGGGATCCGAATCCATTCATAGAGGCCCCACATCGTTATAAATGCGGTTAGGTATTGGCTTTCTCTCTTGATCGATTCTTGGTGATGCGCTTTTCCTTGATCAAGCACTGAAAACCAAGAATTTCCACCAAGGTTGTCTAACGTCTCTTGGATCCTCGGAATTGGGTGACGGTCGGCTTGGAGGTTGTCTTTCCCCGTTATTTCTGTCGCTCCTTGAACTGTTCGTAACACTTGTTTCACAGGCTGGTTGCTCTTTCGACTCGTTAGTTCTCAGTTTCACTTCTACGGGCGTGACAGACTGGATGAGTTGTAGCCGGCTGAGCGTTGTTCTACCAGTCAATTTGATGTCATGTTTTGTGGTATTTTCCACTTCAATTTCTACTTTACTGGACTTGCCCGCCTTTACAGTTAATAGTGAATCGAACACTTTTAAGCCACACGGCCACGGACTGGTCTCGTCTGCTTCGAACAATACAGGTGTCGTCTGATCAAGTAGACCAGTGTTGACTCTGCAAGGTACTTTCTTGGTTTGTCCTTTTGGTATTACTAGGTTATGCTTTGTTGTTTTTGCCCAACAACTATGATCATTCTTCAGGCTGCTTACAAAGTTTACTGGAGTGCTTGCTTCTCCAGGGTTGAGGATGAAACCAGTTGCCAAATCTGCGCTTTGTAGTTCACCAGCTTTAACTAGATGTTCTATCACATTAAATCCAATCAATGGGAGTTCCAGATGTTCGTTTGTTACCAGAAAATGGACAGTAGTCGTACTATTAGATTCACCAATTTGTAGGTTTAACTCCATCCATCCCTCGTACGGTATCTTACTACCATTAGCTGCAGTAAAGTTCAGGGCACAGTCGAGTAGTTCACCGACATCTCTTAGCTTTGTACCAGGAAATTGTTCCCTTATGAAAGACGTTGAGGCAATTGACACTTGTGCGCCAGTGTCCCAGAGGACTTCCACATCTTCTCCATTGAGTTTACCTGTTATAGTACATCTCCGTCCCAATAAACTCATAATCTGTGCGCATTGATTTGGTGTGAGGTGGCTTACGTAGATACCAGTTCTTGTGTCCACCTTCTCGCTCGTCTTTTGTTCTTTGATGGAGTTACAAAGTGTTTTATGTTGTGGCCAGTGGGCTTTTTGGCATTCTCTGCCACAGTATTCAACTAGCTTGCAACACTCACATTGCCAGAATAATTGTCCTTGCTTTGGAACTTTCCTGCAGCAATCACATGGATGGGACCCTTGTTTGTTGGCGTCGGCTACTTCCTGTCCCACCTTCGGGGTAGCCGGCTCTCGTTTCCCTGTTGTCGGGGTTGTTTTTTCCGCATTCCGACGCAATATGCCCGTGTTCTCCACAGGCAAAGCAGTGTTGACAGTCGCTACCAGCATTGCGTTCTTTGCAACTCTGGCATCCTCGTCCTCTATATCTCACCGACGAGCCACGCCACTGTCGCTCAACTCTCGGGTTCTCTCACTTCCATCTACACGCTGTCTCAGGTTACTGATATCTGCTTTCATCTCGCGGATTTCTGCTAATATCTGATGGGTTGCATTTATTTCTTCCTTTGGTTGAACAATTTTCGGATCAGCTTCGCAGGAATTTACTTTGGTGGGTCCCCGTTCCGACGCGAGTTTGTTTTTCCTTTCTTCTTGGTGGGATGCCAACACGTTGACATTTTCATCAATTCCTCGTCTTATAATGCCGGTAAATGAAGAAAGGAGCGTAGGTTGGTAGCGAGGATATCATCTCTCAGGTCGGTGTCGAATGACTTTAGGAAGGGTTTCTGAATCAGTGGGGTATCGTAACTAACTTCACAGTCCGATTCTTTACTCGCAAAACCAACTTTGTTGCGTAAATCGAGGGCACGGAGAAGAAACTGCTGTGCGGTTTCTTTCGGGTTCTGAAAGATTGTGGCCTGCTGTTGATATAGCTCGGGTGCTGTTTTCTCTCTGTAGTGTACGCGAAGGATCTTTCTAAGTTTGGCGAGAGAAAGATCTTTTAGTGTTTCGACGTAACTTCGTAAACTGATATGCGGAGAAATTGCGCGTATAACGGCGTGGATAATCTCGCTTTCTTTGTAGTTTTGACTTAGCGCTGAGTCTATTTGATGTGTTAACGACACAAAGGTCAGCTTGTCTGTCTGACCTGGTTCACCAATCTGACCCGACAGTTTAAATTCACGTCTTAAGAGAGACGAAGCGGAGATTTTTATTTCCTTGTAGTCAACCACTGTACTGTCGTTGTTTGAAGAAAGAGCATTTTCACAATCATTCGAAACTTGTTTGTCATCATTAATTGGTTCAGTTTGGCCTTTGACCACCGCGGCTAACTTGGACAACATGCTTTGCATTTCTTCACCTTGTTTTTGTTTAAATTCAGCAATTTGCTGTTTAATTTCACTCACTTCTGATTCAGTATTTTCGAAGGCTTGAGCCTTCAGTGAACTAATGATGTTTTCAAACCACGAAATTTTTTCCGTCAATTCTCCTTCTTCGTCAGCCCTTTCATCGATCAATTTTTGAATCTTCTTTGTAATCCGAAACTTAGTTAATTGTGAAACATCTTCATCTAACCCGACTGTTTTCGCAAGTTCAACCAGTGTGACCATATCTTGAACATAAACAAGCGCCTCCAGATCGAATTGTAACTGTTCTAGTTTCTCCATTGTATTTTCGCTTCTTTTTAACTTGGTCGCTGAAGCTAGCTTGGCAGTTAGTCAAAGATTACGCGGTAATGATCGCACGCGGTCATACACAGATATACAAAGAGATTTGAATCATTCGGACAACACCGCGCGCTCGAAATGTTACAGAACATCAAATAATTAAAACGATCTCACCTTCCGAAGCACTGCTCTTGTCGATATGTTGTTTCTCCAGTGCATCGCCTGTCTCTTGTCTTCTTCAGTTCTTTAATACACTTCTCACACTTTCGATCAGTCTCGCGTAATCACTTGCATGCTTGTTTATATACTCCTTTATACCACAATGGACAGAATCCTGCCGGGATAGCCAAAATGTTACCCTCGCGGTCACCAAATATATAAAACACTAAAATGGTTTCACTATAAGATTTATTTATACTTTCAGCGCTAAACGCTTTTCAATCGTTTGCCTCACAAACCACATCTGATTTCTGTACTTTTTTCATATCTCCCATTTCATGTCTCTACTCGAACCCCTCAGGTCAAAGATTAACTTTTATCGCACGTCATCATCTAATCTTACACTACCTGGTGTTCACGGTTCCAATACCATGCTGAATTCTTCATTATGAGTTCTCGAAGAGGTGCTGCTTTCTCTGACAACCGAGGGATGAACTTGCTAAGGTACTGTACCATACCAATAAAACGTTGCTGATTTTGCTTGGTCTTTGGCTCGGGTATTTGTAAATAGCTTTTACTTTCTCACCATCTGGCTTCAGACCTTTCGACGTAAGGACATGGCCAATACATGCAACTTCATTCACTCGGATCCTGCACTTCTTGTTTAACTTCAACTGCATTATTATTATTATTATTGTTATTATTATTATTATTATTATTATTATTATTATTATTATTTCTTGAGCGTAAATTCATACATTACATTTAAGTATTTTACATAATGGTCCTCATAGATAAAAAATAACACACATTAGTAAAAATAAAAATAAAAAAATTTATTTTTTTTAGTTTTTTAGACTAATAGAAATAACCAGTAACAGAAATTACATATACACAAGTTACATATAGCAAATAAATTTTACAATATGTTTACCAACATGACATGCAAATTGTTGAAGGTGGCCAACTTCGTAATTTAATTTTTAAAGAATAATTTGAGTTTAGTTTTGTAAGAGGAGCATGAATAGTTATTAAGTTTAGATCGATTGGTAAAGAATTAAAAAGTGAGGCCCCACTGTAGGATAGTTTGGACTTTGTCAATTCTGAATTAACAGAGGGCAACATAAGGTCAGTCGAAGATGACCGAGTATTTAAATTGTGTGCCTCATTAACAAATGTAAATAGTTTTCGGACTTCAATTGGTGTTGAAGAACGCAAAACAATAAAAATCATCTGTATTTTTCTCTTTTTGATTAGATTATGGATTGGAATCCATTTAAGCATACGGAAAAATACTACTGACGGAGTTGTTATACTTTCGTCTAAAGTCAATCGAGCTGCTCTTTTTTGCAGTTTAAGAAGTTGATCGAGTAATTCATTTCGTACATTTCTCCAAACCGTATTACAATATAATAAATGAGGATATATTAAAGCGTAGTAAAATTGAATTCTTGAATTGAGGGGTAAAGATTCACGAATCGGTTTGAACAAAAACAGCCGCGAATTAACAATTTTAAAGACTTTATTAATTTGGCTATCCCAGTCGAGTTGAGTGCTAAGAATAATTCCTACAAGTTCGCCACTCTTAATTTCCTCAATATAAATATTGTTTTTGTTAACTAAAACTGGATCTAGTTTTGGAAATTTACGCCTGGAATATATCCTCATAGATTTTGTTTTTTTGTAATTTCTCTGGCTCATTCCAAGACCTGAATCAGACGTCTGTCATGTTCTCCTCCATTGCTCGTTGATAAACTTCGGGCGCCGATTTTATTCCAAACGGAAGGCGATTAAACTTATATCTGCCATATGGAGTATTGACACGTGTCAGCAATGATGATTTCTGATCTTGTGGTATCTGCCAGAAGCCACTAGCTGCATCCAGTGTTGACGATGGTCTTCATAGGATAATGTTCTCTCTTTACATTCAAGTGGGGTCGATAATTATTTTTTTAATTCAATTTCAATTTGGTTGACTCATACAAGAAAGTAAGGCCAAAGTCAGAGGCTTAAATGGCTTGTGGTCAGCAGAAAAAATAAATGAAATGAAGCAACAGTCTAATTTCGACTTGATTCACTGCACTTAAATTTACAATAATAAACTATAAGTTTGATAATATGCAGTAGTATAAAGTACAATGAATCAAGATTGGAGTAAAACAATTATCCAATTACAACTTGATTCACCGTACTTAGACTTACGACAATGAATGTTTGACTAGTGGTTATAATCAACATAGAATAATAACAAGTAAAGCCCTATTGTTCCAAATAATATGATCTTAATTCCCGCCTAAAATTGGAGATGTTTAAAGAATTTCGAACGAAGAGTGGTATACTCTTCCAAATAGAAGGTGCTTGGGAGCGAATTGCAAATTGGTATCTTCCAAATGTTTTGTGTAAATTTGACCTGGAGCAGGTGAAGTGATCGTGGCATTCAAAATTAAGTTGGAAGAGAGAAGATAGAGGAGCTGGCAATAATTTGTTAATGTGAGAAAAGGTGAAACAGGATGAAATTGGGAGAATATTAAGTTTAAGAAAAAGAGGTCTTGTGTGAGCTCGTGGAGCTGAGTAGGTAATGACACGTATAGCTTTCTTTTGGAGTAAGACAAGGGGTTTGATAGTTGAGGAATAAGTGGATGCCAAAATAAGATTGCAGTAGTTAATGTATGGTGCAAAAAGGGAGTTGTATAAGGTCAGCTTGGTTTCAGAAGCAAGGTATTGACGGGATTTGCAAAGCACGCCGATTACTTTAGAAGTTTCTGAACTATGTCAATATGTGGTTTCCATGAAAGGTTTTCGTGTATCATGATGCCCAAGAATTTGCTGCTTTTAACTCCAGATATAGGAGTATTGACTAAAGTAATACTTAAGTCGTGATGATCTATTTTTTTTCCGAGTTGGGTGAAATAGAATGAACTTAGTTTTTTCTGGATGGAGTGTTAGTTTGTTAGCATTAAACCATGTAGATACGTGAACAAGTTCATTATTAATTGTATGAATAAGTGTAGTGATGTCATTATGACTAAAGAAATGCCAGTATCATCTGCAAAAAGAATAAATGAAAGAAGTTTGGAAGAGTGAAATAAGTCATTAATATACAGCAGAAAGAGCAGGGGTCCTAACACTGAACCTTGTGGAACACCACATACAATAGTATTATGAGTAGAAACAAGGTTGTTAATTTGGACGTACTGTTGCCTATTTGAGAGGCAACTTGCCAGCCAAAGCAAGGGTAATTCCACGGAAACCATAAAAATTAAGTTTATTTAAAAGGATTTTATGATCAACGGTATCAACAAAAATACCTACAGTAAATTTTTTCGTTCAAAACCTTGAAAAATATGATTGCCAAGCTCTAAGATAGCCATGTATGTGGAATAACCTTGTCTGAAACCATACTGATGTTGATTTAAGATGCTATATTTATCAAGAAAATTTGAAAGACGACAATAAAAGAGTTTTTCAAGTATTTGGGAGAAAACTGGCAAAATTGATTGTAATGTTAGTAATCTCAGTTCGGTAACGTACGCATCAATGGTTTCTTTCACACCTTAAGTATACGCGTATTAAACAGATGGCGTTCATACGTTATTTTCTCTTTGGGTTACAGTACGCTTCAAATTTACCCATCAAAAACATGAGAATCGTCGCCTTCTCCATCTTCGAAGTTAAACGTATTGAAGACTTCAATAGCTTACTCGCCAGCGTGGTTCAAAAGCATACAGCATTTCTCTTTGTTTGTCTACTTCTCATATCCTGATGCAAAGACAAATATCTCAAACTTCTGTTTGAACCACCGCCATTTTTCTGCCACGTTGCCTTCGAACGACAGGTGACTTTGTTTCGCAAATCCATCCATACTTTTCTTTGCGCTGCCACCATGTAATATACTTTAGACAAGTTTTAAGAGTAAGAGAGAATGAACTTTATTATTTACAGCCTCCTATGTAATAATATACCAACGAGTTTGAGTGTTTCATCAGGGGATCCAAACACGAGAAAACATGATGAAAGCACGAGGCCGAAGGTGGTTTTATTGTTTTCGAGTGGGATCTCAATCGAGCGATTTCAATTGGAAAATACAATTAAAATAAACTCTTGTTTATTTTGCATAGATAATTAAGATCTTAAGAATTAGATGACCACCGGTTTTCACATAATATTTTGGGCTTTACTGCAATATCCAACTCCAATCAGGTGATTGAATGAACTATTGCAATTGGCTGAGTATCGCATGAATTATTAATGAGTTCCAGAACTTATATATCATGCACGAGGAGGAGTGTTTCATCAGGATTTCCATGCATTTTTCACATGCAATTGTAAGTTGTAGGAAGAAACTTCCTACGTAGTCAACGAAATCTCGATTTTGAAAATATATTTATTTATTTATTTGTTGACCATTTTATGACGTTTTGTGAACATAACTCGACAAAGAGGGTAGAGGTCTGGAGATGAGACTCAAGAAGCGCATGTCAAGATTAGTGTGTTGCCTCGCTTGTGAAAATGATCACAAACAAAGTTTTAGTCATTAAATTTGTTTTTGAATATCAAACTTAGCTCATCTGATCTTTGTCAAAACCGAGAAGTCCTCAGTCCGAGCGATTCGGCGATTTGAATTACAACAACTGTTGTAAAATATCGCAAACAATCGCCGATCAATCGCTGACTGAATTACAATAATTACAACTATATGGAAACCAGGTTTTAACGTCATTTCCTGTAAATAGCAAACCAACCCAGCTAGCCTAATCACGTTGTGACAACGTCGTCAGAACGTTGGGCGAACGTTCCCACAACGTTGGGATACAAGGTTGTGAGAACGTTATTTTGTGGACTCCCACGAACGATCTATTAACGTTAGAATATAACGTTACAACTGAACGTTCATACAACGTTTTGGGAACGTTCCTCCAACGTTCATACAACGTTCTGGGAACGTTCCTCCAACGTTCATACAACGTTCTGAAAACGTTGCTACAACGTTCATACAACGTTATAATAACGTTGTGATACAAGTTTGTGAGAACGTTCCTACAACGTTCCAAGAACTTTCAGAAAAACTATATGCACTTAAATAAAAATAATTATAACGTACAGCGTTAGAAAGTCGTACAATGCTTATATACCAACCAATCTTCCGGATTTATAATTGCAAAAAAATTGCGAAATACTGAATATAATTGTTTAACTAAAATATATCTTTTCACGACACCACACACGCACTTACTCATCATCAAGAACGTCGGTTTTGAAACAATTTTTATTACATTATAAGACTTTAATAAATATTACAAATACATTACAGATACATATTTGAAGTTCTTCGAGTTAGATCACCCAGCAAAATTTCACCCTGGCAGGAATCCAATTCCGTAAAAAAGATTTCAAGTTAGATTCCAGTCAGGGATTCAGCAAATTTTTCTGAGTGATATATAGCTCGAAGAACATCTTCAAACATACAAGTTAACACCGTTCAAATTAAAACTTTGAACTATATACATTTTAATTAATAATAGAAATTTAATAATGAAAATTAATACAGATTAAGCGCAACACTTTTTCGAACAATCAATTAAGCCAAGATAAATAACTAAAAGTTATCTGTCTCTAGAAACACACACTAGCGCCATTTTAGTTCGCGTCTCACAAGTTCCAGAAATAGCCTCATTTTTCAACTGCTGTGTTAGGATCCTGATAAAAAAGCAAAGAAAGAAATAAGCAGACTGTACACGAACATACACACGCAATGTACGTATATATATATATATATATATATATATATATATATATATATATATATATCAGCTATCTATTGACCAGGCGGGAAACGTAATCTTAAGATAAATATCAAAACCCAGCATATTTTGACAAAAAACATTATATTGAGTAAAACACTAGTGAAACCATAATATTTATTCAAAAGTTCGTTATAATAAACGAACATCGTCAGAGAGGCTTTTTCTCTTTACGTTTCTCTCTAACGAAGGACTTTCGCTCGAAACGTGAGACCGCTACGTTCTCTGTTTCGGCAATATATCTATCTAATCTATTATACTTTTGGTAATAAAGGACTTTTGTAGTTAAATTAACTACTTTCAAATAACAGTGTATATTTCGATATATATATATATATATATATATATATATATATATATTTGTGAAATTCATTACTAATTCATGAGTTTTGCAACCAATCCAATTTCAGAAATTACGTCACATGTATACCCCTGTAAACCCCATACAAACTAAAACCAATGATGCTAATTAGTTACAACCACTAGTGGATGTATACTCTTCTGATACAACCACTAGTGCTTGTAACTAATTAGCATCTCAATATCCCAAAGGGATTTTTACTATTCATTCATTTCACAAGTTGTTTACAACACTCGCGTCCTTGTTGTATTGAATATATAATCACTCGCCTTCGGCTCGTGATTGTATATTCAATACAACACGGCCGCTCGTGTTGTAAACATTACATATATACCCAACATTGTAATCCACACCGTCATAAAATATAAAGCATACAGCACAAAAAAATGATAAAATTTGTAGAGATAGCAACTGGTCATGGCATATACCTTGAATCGTGCTCCACCTGGCTTGTTTGGTGCATGTTTTAGGTAGTCTGCAATCTGTTCTTCTATATCGACTTCATTTGCCTTTTTATGAACTCTAAGGCACGCCTCTAAAAGTTAACGAAAAGAAACTTTTTTGTTATCATGTTTTTATCCCGCATTCACCTGAAAATATTTTTTTTACTGCAAATATGTATTAGCATGCGCAATAGCGACAACTAGTCGTTCCCTGACCAACGCAAATATGTTTTGAAACAATCAAAGATGGCGCGCTGCTGTCCAAAGAAATCGAGAGTATTTGTGCTATTTTGAAGCGATGACAATGGAAAACAATAACCCTACAAAAGTATACATAACGACAATATACCTATACTTCAAAATTTAGTGAGAGAATGGCAGAAGTTTTACGAAAATTTAATAACGAAGGCAGAGAGAGTTGTATCACAAACAAAGCCACACTTACTTATTACTATCCTGCAGATAGAAAGGTCTCTAAAAGATCGTTTTCACTTTCTTCCTTTCAAACTAAAGAGCGACCAAAGTTTATTTGTGCCAAGTTTGGCCAGAATTCGCCTTACACTAACAGCATAGCTATGACCACACAAAGCAACCAAGAACTGCAACTGCAAAACAACAAATAAATTACGTAAGAAAAGATTTATTTACCAGAATTATAATAGTTATATGAATAAATTGCAGTATATGGGACCTTGGGTTCGATTTTCTGTTGCGAATGTCAGCTTTTTCGCATTATTATAATAAAATAAATAAAAGAATAATAAAAATACAAAACACGCATATCTTTAACTCTTTCCTGTCCGCATCGGTCTTTAGTATTTTATTCTGGCTAACGCCAGACTATTTTATTCTGGCTAACGCCAGACTATTTTATTCTGGCTAACGCCAGACTATTTCATTCTGGCTAACGCCAGACTATTTTATTCACCTCGGGGGAGGCCCTCGGACAGGAATGAGTTATATAAAAAGGTACACCATCAATTCGCATTTGTGGAACCAAACAAAAAAAACCAATAAACACAATTTTACTGCTATCCTCGTGCTATAGCGCCCTGTCGGTGGTGCCCTGACGGCTGACGCTATGCAAAAGATGATGACTGCTGAAATCTGGAACGGCTACCCGTTACAACGTATGCAATACTAACAATTCAAAATACTACATACCATTTTTTTCATAAATTCTTCATCGCCAAGCCTAACAGACAATGCATCTAAGTCTGCAACTCTATCAACTGGGTTGGGTAGAACATCCTCAAGCATATCGTTCCCACCGACACCTCGAGTGGCACTGAGTAACACCCGTAAAATAGACACAGCTTCATCTTGCTTTTGGATGATTGTGTCAAGTTTTGTGAGGACGCATCTTTGGAAATCTATATAAAAAAAAAACACGTAAGACGTGATTTAATAAAAGGTGCAACAAATTAAAGGAACTTTCGAAACCACTTACATGTATGCATGCATGTATGTACGTATGTACAATGGCGCCCAGTTTTTTAACATCGTGCGTGTAGTTTGCGTGTAGTACACGTTTCGCTATTAACTAAGAGGTATTATATGTGTTCCGCTCGTCTCATTTTAAGGTTTAAGAATTCGATCCTGCTCAATGCGTCAAGAGAAACGCCTCTCTCACGAAGGGCCTTCGCTCGAAACGTTAGACTACTACGTTCTCTGTTTCGGCAGTATATCTAACCTTACTATATATTTCGATTGTTGTTTCAACACTGCCTACGCAGCACACTACTTTTATTTCAATATTTAGATAAACTTGATTGACGATCATAACAAACTCCGTGTAATGAGTTAATACACGGACTTTCAAAAACTACACGTAACCTCTGTGTACTACATGGAAAGTGCGTGTAGTTTTTCCATGTACTATACAGAAAGTGCGTGTAGTTTAACTAGTTTTTCCTTGTACTACACCCAAACTACACGCACACTACACGCAAAAAACGTCTGCGCGCCACTGTATGTATGAATGTGTATGTATTGTATACGTGTATGTACAGTATATGTGCATAGTACGTACGTACGTACGTACGAGTTCCCATGTCAGTTTGCATCCTTCCCTGAATTTAAAATGATAGGTATAATTAAATGACACAAACTTAATATCATGTTGATCCTTTCTAATGGAGTTCGTTGTCCTGTTGATGGGTCTAGTGGATGTTGGAGTCCCATTACTGAAGCTATCAAATAAGCCTGAAATGCGTGAAAAAGATGATTAAATTAGTCAATGGCCAATCGAGGTCTGTGACGCTCGAACTTCGTCAACGTTTCACCACCGCCTCAGGGCATTGGATGACTCAAGAAGAAGAAGATATGACAACATTCTTAGTAAAAGCAGCTACTTTCAACTTACTTTGTTGTGGTTCCTGTCTTTGGAAACTAGAACCTGTACTGGTGCCAGGTGCACTTAATGTACTAGTTGAAACACCAAATGGATGGCTGCTATAGTTGGGTATTTCAAGGTTATCAAATATACCTGGTCATTTAACGAAAGTTAATAACATGTATTAGTATAATGACACAGGTGTTAGCGATAATCGCGTGCGCTGATTGCTCGAGCTACTTCGGATTACTTCCTGATAATCACCTATGTACAGCGTTTATTTTAAGAAATGTATATTTATACTAACACAATTATTCACCGCAGGCTCAGCGATTATTGCATAAAATGACAAAGTAATATCTTTTGCAGCTTTTGATGTCCTTGCTTCGTTCTTGAGATATTTCAGTTTGTTTGATATCTTAATTGCAAATCTTGTGACATATATATTGGTAATGACTTATCGGAAAAAGCTATATATCTTTACTTATATAACACCAAACTTAACTTGAAGGAAGCATGTACGCGTGTAGGCTCGATTCTAGCATTTGTGCGAGTCTGGGATAAACCACATCTCTGGTTTAATTTTGCTTATTACATGTTTTTGACGTTATCAGTACGAACAATGACAAAGTCTATGGTTTAAAACTCCATTGGCTCATGATGATGGCGAACGCCAAAATAGTCGCGCCATGATGAGGGAGATTGGCATGAATATTAATAAACAAAAAGGGCGCGTGTGACGACATGGATGAATTGTTTCGACCATTGATCCAGCTGGAGTGTGGGGCAAAGGAACGCGGGCTCACACGGCTGGAATAGACCTTTGTGCAGGTGTATCTCCCACAGCACCAAACATGCAATATTTGAAGTGGTTTCATTAGATTATATCAGACATGTAGCTTTTTGCCGAAAAGCCATGCACATATACGTCAAACAAAATTCACGATGAACATACAAACAAGCTGAAATATCTCAAGAAGGAAACGAAAACCTGCAAAAGATGTTACTCTATCATTTTAAAGGGGGTCAACAGTCCGTTGCGCATGACTGGCGTGGAGTCCCCAAAAAGACATAAGTAGATAATTACATGAAGTACTCAGCTCCATGTAAACCGTCATCGACCTATTTCTTTCGAGAATGATTTGTTTTGGGTACAAGTGATGAAAAGGAAGCAAGAAAAGCTTACAATCTTTTGGTAAATAAAGATGCAAACATTAGTTCTCTACATGCGCGGAACGGACTGTAGACCATCTTTAAGTGTTCTTTCAAACAAGACAGACTTAATTTTCATTTCACTTACACTTTAAGGAAACAGCAGTTTCCAAAGACTCTATTTACCAATTTACTAAGCACGAATTGTTACTTACCGCTGGGACCTGGCGTAAATATATTGTTAACTGCACTAATAAGGGCAGTACCAGGGGCTAAACCGGTGTCTTCTCCACAACTTTCTTGTAGTTGATATGGATCTGGTCTGGAAATAGGTGTCAACGGGAATGTTGGTGCAACTGGCAGCAACGGCGTAAGAACAGGAGATAATTTCTCAGCATTAGAGCCAGATTTCGGTTTTTGAATTCGGACATCACACTCATCTAAAAACAGGCAATGGATTAAAATTGCTTTAAAGTGCCTATGAAGCGAAATTTATTTGATATTTGTCGCTGGAGAATAATCAAATCTAAGAATCTGTATAAAAATGTTGCTAACGTAAAAACAATCCATTAGAAAATCCCTTTTCCAGTTACTTACCAATGAAAATATGTTTCATAGACATTTAAAACGATTAATACTCGCAATCTGTTTTGGCTTAATACGATATACAATATACCGCATCAGCCTACTAAATATTCACCCCAAACTGTATGCTAAACTGTATATTTGTCTAAAGACGCATTTTAACTGTAATTCAAATTTAAACTTACCATCACTTGAATCAGAAAATTCGGTAAAACCATTCCTGTTAGGTCTTTTTCTCTTTCTTGGGGCACCAGCACTATCAGAATCTGATTCAAAATTTGATGTTTCTTCAGTCCTTTTTGCATGCTTCTTTGCTTTTTTATAGTTGTCTAAACACCATAAATAATACAAGAAAGAACTAACTGATTATAGTGTTAATTGATAACATGTACTAGGTAACGTGATATTGGAGTTTTTGGTGAAGGAAGTCCTGAATGTTGGAATATATACAACTTAAGATCAAACCAGGACAGGTGCAAAAATGCCACATCAAGGCTCTTTGCCTGGAATTGAACACACAATCCAATGCTAGTGCAACACTCTGGCTTATGGAGTCTGTTGCCGAAAGTAGAGATGAACAGAAATTAAAATAACCCAATTTTTTGTTGCAATTCTTGCTGTACTTTTACGAAAATATGCATTCAGTTCAATCAAGTGAAATGTCCAATATTACTTGTCAGTGTTGGTTTTTGGGGGTGGACAGGGGTGTGCACCCCTGTTGGCCTTGGTTAACAGTTAACTTGGTTACTCTCTGTCAGACAATTCTATTCTCTAAGGTCATTTCTAGCAAGTTGGTTGTCAATGGGATAAGGAGTCAATTTATCCAGATAGACAAGTACCAGTTAAAATATTGGCACTGCACCTGAGTGATTAAAGTGTATATGAACCAATAATTATTTTTGTTTTACAGTACATGTATATAAAAGTACTCTTAAAATAATGAAGAATAGCAAATTATACCTCTTTCATATCTCACTTCGTTTTCAACATATTTGGATTTATAAATTGGTCTTTTTCTGTTTGCAAAACATTTTAACTTATTGGGAAATCTTTAGGATTATTCAATATAATTTATTTTCATTAAACTTTGCAAGTGAACAAGTTATATGACACTAAATATCACAAGATTAGTACAACTATTACCACGCCAACATGATTCCTGTACTGTTCCAAGTAAGTTAAAATGTTTTGCAAACAAAATTATATCAGAGATGACAATTTACATATGAAACAAATATGTTAAGAACAAAGTGAGATATGAAAGAGGAATAATTTGCTATAATTCTTCATTACTCAAATTAACAGTACTTTCTTATAAAACAAAAATAACTTTCAGGTCATAATTATACACTTTAACAGTTGAGTGGCACATGGAAATTACCTGTATACGAGAACACCCTGATTTTATGCCTCTTCCAGGTTTCCTTGTCTGGCATCTCAGCCCTTTTTACTCTTCCAGCAGCATTACTGTGTGGCCAGTAACTGTACATAACCTTGAAATAAGAACAACATCACATAACCAATAATTAGATTTTTGTCTTAGCAGCATTAGACAAATCCAATGTATCCTGTGTGGGCAATAAAGCTATAGCTATAATTATATCAACACACTTAATGTCTGATCCATTTTGTTTTCCTTTGAGTCTCGTGAAGACAAAACTAACTGTACACAATATTAATTGTTTATAAAACACAATATTGTGTATAATTCAGCAAAAATTAAAGGGGCAGTAAGATGCCAAAATTGTCTATCCCAATTTGATTTTATGTAAAAGTGTTTTTAAAATGAAGAATAGACTTTCCACTTGCTCAATTTCTCATCTTGTTCCAAAGATATTTTAGTGATTTTACCTTAATGCAAATGAGATAGCTTATGATCTCATCTACTCCTCTAATTCAGTAAAGGAGGAATATGTATCTATGGAAATAACAGGTAGATTGTGCTGAAACTTCGAAGTTGTCCTAATACGAATGGTACATTGCAATGTACACAGTTATTTCTTGATATATTTCTCATTTGTGGAAGTTTGATTGGTCTGTGTTGAGTAGATGATATCATAAGGGATCTCATTTCCATATTACAAAAACCAGAATATCTCTGGAACATGATGAGATATTGATTTAACAAGAAGCTATACTTCCTTATACGTAGAGTACTTCTCAATAAAATAAAAATTGAATAGAAGCTTTTCCATTTTACTGCCCCTTTAAGTAATTAGTACCTACCCCATCACATGTATCAATCCAGGATTCACAAACAACCTCAACCGCCTTTTCATCAACAAACTCAACTATAGCATAGTTAGTCATCTAAAGTAAAGAAAGTATTACCATTACACATTATGTTAAATAACTTGCAATGTTCCTATAAACAAGGTGATTTTTTTAAGACTATTGTTGCTTCTCAAACATTCATAAAAGACATCTGAAGTCCTAAGAAATATTTGGACTCAAATTCTGTCAGAAATCTTTTGTAGCCATTCAATTAACCCTTTCACTACTGTGACCAGTGCCTTTTAGTATTTTATTGTGGCTAATGCCAGGCGATTTAACTCATTAAGCGATTAAGGGAACATGTCCTGTAGTGAAAGGGTTAACACATGAGCTGCTTGAATTACAGTACCTTCAACAATATCTGTTAATCAGTATGTAGTAGTACCATAAAAACAATTTTTCTTGGCCCAAGGTCAATTTTCATGGCCTTCTTTTTCAGACAGTTTGCAGGAAGTACTTTCATGCTTGTCCACCGTTGATCTGCCTTGTGCACACCAGTGATGCGAGAGTCACATGGACCCATAAACAAAGCTTCGGTTCTCTCATAGACCCGGCAGACAAATTGGTCATTCCCCCTTTCATCCGGGTGGCCAGCCTTATCAATTACCTCACAGCATGATGAATCAGTCAAGATGAAAACGTTATCTGGTTTCTTTAAACTGATTATATCTTTACCACATGGTTGAATGACTGTAGAAGACTCACTTAAACGTTTTGCAATTTGTGTAATAGGTTTGTTTCCTGACCGCACCAGCCTTTTCAATTTCTGCATGTAGTTTTCAAATGGAAAAGCACTGCATGCATCCAAGCTCCCATACTCTTCTACCTCATCAGCCAAATGAACCATACTATGTACATTGTAGGTCAAAAACTCATCACCATACAACAACTTTGCCTGCTCAACAAAGTACTCCATCAATTGCTTTGCATAGTTTCCATGGGCAAGAGCTAGAGTAGGACACACCAAAATAGAGCTAGCAATACTAAGACACAAGAAGTGAGCATAGAGATCAGGTCTTAAAATGCCACTAAGAACAATCTTCCCCGTGTAGAGAAGAAACTGCCGGTACTCAGTTGCTTTCCACCTATCGATCTCTGTGAAACCCCTTGGCTTCCGTGCAAATGTGCTTGGTACACATGGTTTTAGACCAGCCAAATTAATGCTGACCTCATCCACCTGACCAGCTGACATTTTCACCTCACGTTTCCCCCTTATCCAAGTTAAAATTAACTTCTTCGTGACTCCCAAACACAGTTGGTGCATGTAGTCTATTGGAAATTTTTTAACCATATCAACTGGTAATTTACAGAAAGGACTTGTACTGTTATGGTGCTCTACATTAACTTGCTCTCTAAAAGAGAAATCAGAGCGCAGTGCAATATCCTTAATTTCAGGATATGTCACTCTGCCAACCCACTTGCCCTTCTGTTCACATTTGTCGCAACCGAAATATCCGGAGCACAACTTAGTTCCTTTTACAAAGGCTCTTGCGGGGGCATCACACACAATACACCTCAAAGCAACGGAAAGAACCCGGTTTCCATCTTGTACCCCATGCTGAAGAACATCACATAAATCATTGATAAGTTCTTCCAAGAATTCTAAATCCTTTGGTTTGGAGGCACCACATGTGAGAACAATAGGGAAAACAGTCACAGGCCTTACATTGACAATTGCACACAAAACTGGCCATAATGTTTTGTTCGAACTCTTAAATAATGGAAGGCCATCAACATTCAAAGAAATTTCAAGTGACTCAGTCCCACTGACTACATCCGGAGGATACTTCTTAAAATTCTTCAATAACTCATTAGCAAGAGGAAAATAAACATACTGCATTCCAGACTTTGTTTGAATGGGAATGTTTCTTGCTGTTTGCAACAATGTACGGGCCGAAGCAGGTAAATTTGGGTGGCCACTTTCCTTTAGAATCTTAAGGAGACCATCTAGTGCATTTTGCTTAACCAGACACTTATTAGCCCACTCCCCTAATCCCTCTTCTAGAGAATGATCATCTAAATGATCATCTTCAGAATCAGAAGATGTACAACAACCACAATCTTCACCCATCCCATCCAACTCAACATCACTGTGTGCATTGAAACAGATATCTTCTGTGCAAATACGTTTTGGATTAGGCTCTTCTTGTTCCACAATAGTCTCAGTGTCACTACATGTATTTTCAGGTATCTCAGGGTTAAAGACCAGTTCATTCAAGTCATTATTGTCATTGATAGCAGGTATGGCAGCATTTGTATTTCTCAAAGTTCTAGCTGCAGCAGCCCAATTTCTCTTGTACTGTGCCCGACTGGCTTTCATATTAATACTTAGCAAACTGTAATAAATAAAATTTGGCATTCATTAGACTTCTACATGTAATCATGTTTTCTTCTAGTCATTATCACTAATTCAAAACAACCTTTGGGTGGGTTGTTCAATGCCCAATGGAGTAGGGATCAAATGACATTTCTAGTATAAGTCAGAATAAAAGTTACGTTTAAATCTAGAGATTGAGTGACTTAAATTCAATCATGGTTGTAAGTTTGTCAGTTCATTATTAAACTGCATTATAAATAATAATCTTCATGTTTCTATATTTACTTCTTCGATATGACTATATAGCCAGCAGCCGGTCAATGTTTTGAAAAAACTAAATGACCAGCAGTCTCAATCCAGGCTCTTAGTGCATGTTACCGTCACTCGTCCATGACTGGCAGTCTATTTTATGTACTGTATCTTACAAGCAGAGTGCTTGCACAGTTAAAAAGTTAAAATTGTCCTTCAGTAGCATTTTATAAAATATGAAGATAAAATCAATTGAGGCAAAGTAGCTACTGTTTAAAATGTATTTATTTGTTTGAGCTTTCGTCGTCTACGACATCGTCAGAAACTAAGAAGAGTGACCAAAATGCTACTTATAATATAGTGACATCCAGTAAAATATATATGGGAATAAATTATATGTATGTATAACTAAAAGACAAGAACAGCATAGGTAATTATAGGTAACAAAAGGTAAAATAATATATACTAATTTAAATATTTAGATCACTTAGAACACTTAGTAGATTTTAATAATTTTTATTCTGAACCATTTCACTAGCATTTCAGAAAACACTTAGTAGATTTCAATAATTTTAACATCTAAATATTTAAAATAGTATATATTCTTTTACCTTTTGTTACCTATAATTACCTATGCTGTTCTTGTCTTTTAGTTATACATACATATAATTTATTCCCATATATATTTTACCAGATGTCCCTATATAAGTAGCATTTTGGTCACTCTTCTTAGTTTCTGATGATGTCGTAGACGACGAAAGCCCAAACAAATAATACAGTTTAAACAGTACCTACTTGGCCTCAATTGATTTTATCTTCATATTTTTAATAGTGAAGCTACAAGACTCAAATCTGATAGTCATGTCTCTGCGGGTCAGCCATTGAAATCAATGGACAAATCTTTGGAGAAAATAGTTCTATAAATGCTAGGTGGAAAGCAAAATATGATCAAACTATGATATTTTTTATCAGAGTAAACAGTATATATATATATAAAATACCAAATATGTTGGTTGAAATGGTGTTTAGATATTGCATGGAATCTCGTGTCTGATAAATAACCACAGTGTAAATATGTCTTATATTTTACTCTTTTTATAGAGCTTTTTAGTGCTCATTAGTGCAAAAAATTAGAGTTTTCTAAAATACACTGCTGGTCTTCTGCCAGTCATAAGAGTGAAGGAACACGCAAGTAGTGGTAACATAGACTAAGAGCCTTGCTTGAGACTGCCAGTCATTTAGTTCTTTCAAAACATTGACTGGCTGCTGGCCATAATTATAGTCACTTATTTTCAGCCTTCCAAGTGTTTATGCTTTGATGGATGGCTCAATGATCTCTGAATGATGTTGGACCCCGTGCTCATTATTGAAAAGATCCAACAAGCAGTGAGTGTAAAAATATATTAGAAACTGTCTTTGCCTCTTATCTTACATGCTAACCAACCCAAAGGCGTGTCTATTGCCTGGTTTTTATACGCTTTTAATATACCTGACACAGTGATGTGATTCGGGTAAGGTAAACTGGTAAAATGTGAACTATCCTTATTTTCGAAATATGGTATAGTAGGTTAATACTGCTGAAACAGAGAACGTAAGTGGTCTAACGTTTCGAGCGAAGGCCCTTCGTCAGAGAGAAAGGGCCTTCGCTCGAAACGTTAGACCACTTACGTACTCTGTTTCGGCAGTATTAACCTACTATACCATATTTCGATTGTTGTTTCAACACTGCCTACGCAGCACACTACTTTTATCCTTATTTTCGTTTATCATTGACTTAACAAAAAAAGAATGATGGAATAATATTGTATATGTAAATGATAATATATCTACTTACTTTACAAAAGATGATGTCTTGAAAAACTTCAGAAATATACGGATTCAAAACTAGGATTCCAAGTGTCAAAGACTCAGTGAACAGACTGACTGGAACAGACGCGAAGTGGAGTGACGTAACAATCTCTACCCAGAGCCTGCGGTCCTTTTGTCCAGTGACAAGACTCCTTGCCGCGGGGCAAAAGGACCGCAGGCCCTGGGGACGAGATGGGTGACGTAACAATCTGGTTACGCATGCGCCACACGCACTACTGGTATAAAACGCGGGCGCATGTGTGGAACTGATATCCAATTCAACATCACTGTGTTCATTGAAACAGATATCTTCTGTTTCAGAATGAAACAGATATGTTCTACAAATACGTTTTGGACTGAAAATCCAGCCGCCTTAACGAATTCGAAGTTTTAATAAGAACCAGACACAGTGCTAAAGAGCGGTGCCCTGTGGCATTCAAAACATCGCGTTGAAAATGTGGCGACAAAAAAATACTATTGGTTCCTCACGAACGAACGAACGAAATCACAGCAGGAATATAAAGCGTTGCTAAAGGGCACCGCAATTGTGCCCGAATGAGAACACGCTACTTATGAAACAGGAACACATCTCTCGAAAATGACTATAAAAATGTTACTGAGCTGTTATTAACCCAGTAAAACGGTAAAAAGTAGTTACATTTTCTATAACTTACTGACATTTGTGGCAGTATTCAAGACTTCAAGACAAGTCTAAACGGACAATCAGATGTCCCTCTTGCAACATTATATAGGCAGTTTCCGCGATGGCTCACAAAACAATTAAACAAGGTTAAAATACAACGTTGCGGAGACGTTATTTCAACGTCACTGCAGTACGTTAAACTCCAACGTTGCTACAACGTTTATAAAACGAAACAATGTCGCTGAAAAAACAAGGTTAAAATACAACGTTGTGGAGACGTTATCTGAACGTCTTTGCAGTACGTCAAACTCCAACGTTGCAACAACGTTTATCAAACAAAACAATGAAAAACTAGTGTTGAAATACAACGTTGTGGAGACGTTATTTCAACGTCACTGCAGTACGTCAAACTCCAACGTTGCTACAACGTTTGTCGTACCAACATTCCGCCTGCCAAACAAAAACAATGTTGTGGCAACGTTGTTGGAAAGTTACGTCCGACCTAACCAAACCACAACCTTCTACCAACGTTGTGATTACGTTGTGTGCTAGCTGGGAACTTAGCAGAAAAAGATTAGCAGAAACTTTAGTAGTTTAGTTGGTTATAATATTAAGTAATTCCTATCAGAAAGTGTCAAAGATTATAAATATATGAAAGATCAAAATGTGATCGGCACTTTTATAATCTTTAATAGTTCATATTCTAAACATTTAAATAAACCTTTTCTTCACAGCTTCGAAGCCATCCTTAATAAGATCCGACTAGCCATTGAAGATATGTCAGTCCAAGACAGCAAAATCAGAAGACGAAATATCATTTTGAAAAGATCTCTTTATAATCACACTGTTTCTTTCTTTGTGGTCTACAA
>CAXIUP010000162.1:147500-162500 GCA_964035015.1 Corallium rubrum | reverse complement strand
TGATATCCAATTAACACAATTGAAGCAATTGAGCACTATTTATCAATTGACACAATTAATTAGCGAACCTACAAGAATAACCCCAAACTCAAGTACTCTTATTGATGTAATATTGTCAAATGAGCCTTCCCGCATTCTCAAATCAGGCGTGTTGCATATTGGAATAAGCGACCATAGTTTAGTGTACGCTGTTCGTAAATTTGCTATTCCATCTAAAAACACGCATAAATATGTAACAACTCGTGCATATAAAAACTTTAATACTGACGCATTTGTAGATGACTTAAAATTAATCCCATGGGATAGCCTAAACAGCTGCAACACACCTGACGAGATGGTCGAGGTTTGGCATAATATGTTCACAGATGTAGCGAACAAGCATGCTCCTATTAGATCGCGAAGAGTTCGGAATAAGAAATCTCCTTGGCTCACAGCAGAGTTAAGGAGATCAATCGTAGATCGCGATAAATTAAAAAGACGGGCAATAATAACAAATGATTCAACAACTTGGGACAAATTTAAAAAAGAGAGGAATAGGATCAACAACGAAATAAAGAGAGCAAAGGCTAATTATTACAAATCTCAAGTAGAAAATAATGCCGGCAATCCAAAGGAAATTTGGAAGATAATTAACGAATTAACACATCGCAAAGCTACTAATAATACATCCATAAATGAGCTCAAAAAAGGAGACCAGTCTTTTACTGAATGCTCTGATATATGTGAATTATTAAACGCTCACTTTATTTCCGTTGGTCCTAACCTTGCTTCGGCCGTACCTAATAGGAATAACAGTTTTGAGTCTTACGTGACATCGGCTAATTCAACTTTTACTCTACGTCACACAACAGCGGAAATAGTTTTAAAGTTTCTAAAAAAGCTTTCTCCAAACAAGGCTACTGCCCTTGATAATATCTCTTGTAGACTGCTAAAAGAAGCTGCTCCTATTATATCTGCTTCTATAGCCTTGATTATAAATAAAACTATAGACTCTGGTGTTTTTCCGTCACCGTGGAAAATAGCCAAAGTATTCCCTTTATTTAAGGCTAATGCTCGCACTGACCCACAAAATTATAGACCAATTTCTGTTTTACCGGCCATATCTAAGATATGCGAAAGGGTAGTGTACGATCAGTTATATGCCTACTTAAATGCCCACGGTCTGCTTACGAAGTACCAGTCGGGATTTCGTTCCGTCCATTCCACCGTGACAGCTCTTCTAGATGTTACAAACGAATGGTATTTAAACATTGATAAAGGCTTCACAAACATGGTGGTATTTCTTGATCTTGCCAAAGCCTTTGATACCGTTTCGCATACTATTTTATTAAGGAAATTAGAGCTTTATGGTCTGGGGGGAGCTACTCTCGGCTGGTTCACATCATACTTGTCAAACAGGCAACAACAGTGCATAGTAGAGGGCTGCCTATCAAAACCACGGCAAATTAGTTGCGGAGTTCCTCAGGGGTCAATACTAGGCCCTTTATTGTTTTTAATCTATATAAATGATCTTCCAGGGAGTCTCCAGCATACTAAACCACACATGTATGCCGACGATACAATATTAAGTGCAGCCTCTACGGCCACTGCTGACCTGCAGACAAAGTTAAACCAAGATTTAACAAATACAAATGATTGGCTTTTGGCAAACAAACTTAGCTTAAATGTCACCAAAACTGAATATATGTATATTGGAACAGAACCTAAATTGTCTAATTTGGGTATAGTTCACCCTGTTAAGATTGGTGATAAAGAAATTAAACGAGTTAAAAGCACAAAATATCTAGGAGTTCACCTAGATGAAAATCTTAAGTGGGATGAACATATTGACCAACTTTGCCAAAAAATAAGTCGTTCAATCAGTGGCCTGAGGCAGGCTCGCGATTATGTACCACTGAGTACTCTTGATATGATATATAAAGCTCTTATACAGCCTGTCTTTGACTACTGTGATGTCGTCTGGGGCAACTTAAATAAAGGTTTGGCTTCCAGAATACAGAAACTGCAGAATCGTGCAGCCCGAATAATAACATTTCAGGGATATGATGTACGATCTGCAGATATACTAAAACAATTAAATTGGGAGGAGCTTGCCGTAAGACGAGATAAGCATTTAAGTTTATTAATGTACGACGCGATTAATCACAATGCACCTCAGTACCTAAACGATCTCTTTTCGACCTCGTCTGAGAATAACTCTTATAAATCTTGTCTCAGAAACCTCGGACTTAATGTCGAAATGAATCATATTCCGAGGACTGAATGTTACAAGGGGTCTTTTTCATACAGAGGCGCGAAACAATGGAATTCGCTACCTCATCAGTTTAAGGCTTCGGAATCGAAGGCAGTTTTTAAAAAGAACCTCTCATCGGGTAGACAAACTGTCGTTATTCCTTAATATGATTAAAATTTAAAAAAAAAAATTGTGACTAGATAAATTGTACTTTTATATTAAATTTATATTCTACATTGTAAATATTATTAGAAATTTTGTACATACGGCTTTCATGGAAAGAAGTTTTGTAACTTATGAAACTACCGTGTTTTAAATAAAGGTGAATCAATCAATCTGTCTGTCTGTCTGTCTGTCTGTCTGTCTGTCTGTCTGTCTGTCTGTCTGTCTGTCTGTCTGTCTGTCTGTCTGTCTGTCTGTCTGTCTGTCTGTCTGTCTGTCTGTCTGTCTGTCTGTCTGTCTGTCTGTCTGTCTGTCTGTCTGTCTGTCTGTCTGTCTGTCCATCTGTCTGTCTCTGTCTCTGTGTGTGTGTGTGTGTGTGTGTCTGTCTGTCTGTCTGTCTGTCTGTCTGTCTGTCTGTCTGTCTGTTTGTCTGTCTGTCTCTCTGTCTGTCTGTCTGTCTCTTACACTCAGTTGTGGCGTCCCACAAGGTTCAATACTTGGTCCTTTGTTATTTCTCATTTATGTAAATGATTTCCCTCGTTGTCTTCAGCACTCTAAAGCTAGAATGTATGCTGATGACACGAATATAACTACAACGGGTTCATCATTAAAAGAAATGATAAATTTTGCCAATAAAGATCTTGAAAACATTAACGAATGGTTAAAGGCAAATAAATTGAGTCTGAATGTTACCAAAACAGAGTTCATGTTCATTGGGTCTGATCATAATCTTCAAAAAATAAGACATATACCATTAATCTTTTTAAATAGAAAACCCATTTATAGAGTTAAGGTTACAAAATCTTTAGGAGTTTTGATAGACGAAAGACTCTATTGGTATGAACACATTGATTCTATTTCTAAAATAATAAGTTCTGCTATTGCTATTGCGGGTCTACGTCAAGCTAGGCAGTTTGTTCCTAAAAAAATATCTATTACAATATATAATTCACTAATAAAACCTTTGTTTGAATACTGCGATATTGTCTGGAACAACATGCCTTGCAGTAATGTGATAAGAATGCAAAAGCTACAAAACCGTGCTGCCAGAGTCATTACTAGACAAGGTTATGAAATCAGATCCAGTGAAATAAGGCAACAATTAAACTGGAAAACTCTTTCAGAATATCGAACTGACCATATGTTAATAATGATGCACAAAGTACTAAATAATATGGCCCCTTCATATCTGCAAGACCATTTTGAAATCTCTGAATTAGATAATACCTATTTACTAAGAGAACGAGAAATGACTCTCGTTCTTCCTAAGCCACGGACTGGATTTCTAAAAAAGAGTTTTGCGTATACAGGAGCGAAAGTTTGGAATGATATGCCAGAGAATGTTAGATGTAATAGAAATCTAAATAGCTTTAAACGATATCTGCAATAATCGCTTCCTCAACTGGACTAATTTATTGTAAATATAGACTTGTACATACATACATGTTGTATATATTTGGCTTTCTTGTAAAGCAGTTTTTAACTGATGAATCTCCGAATTGAAATAAATATTTCTCTCTCTCTCTCTCTCTCTCTCTCTCTCTCTCTCTCTCTCTCTCTCTCTCTCTCTCTCTCTCTCTCTCTCTCTCTCTCTCTCTGTCTGTCTCTCTGTCTCTCTGTCTGTCTCTCTGTGAATGAATGAATGAATGAATTTATTAAAGAGTGAAAAATCCACGGAGTGGTTTTTCATTTTACACTCTGTTTACAGATTAAAGTTATTACTATATTATAATCTATCAAAAGTTACTGTCATATTAGTTAAGTTACTATTTAGTACCTATTTACAATGGTTACTTAAAATTGGCCCTAACGGCCATTTTGAAACTACTTAGATTTGTTTTTTCCCTAATACCTAATGGCAAACTATTCCATAAAACTGGCGCCCAATATGCAAACGATCTTATTTTACTGTTCGTACGTGGCTTGGGAATGGCCAAGTGTCCATTTGCCGCCGATCTTGTTCGATAATTGTGCTTATATGACAAAGGTATTAATTTGTCCGAAAGATATGTTGGACCATCTCCATTTAAACATTTATAAAGTAGGGAACAACGCTGCAAGTAACAACGATCAGACATACGAAGCCAATTTAATTCGTCTAGTAAAGGTGTTACATGGTCAAACTTTCTTGACTTAGTTACAGTTTTTGCAGCTGCATTTTGAATTCTCTGCACGATATCTTGAACACCCTTGTTAGCATTACCATAGACAATGTTGCCATATTCCACTTTAGACAAAACTACACAGTTTACAAGATCTTTAAAAGTCTCTCTCGGCATGCAGTCACGAATTGATTTCAGTTGCCGAAGTTTACCAATACTTTCTTTCCAGAGCCTCTGGACGTGTGGTCTGCATGAAAGATGCTGGTCGCGCGTCATACCCAGATTGACTACAGTGTCCTCCGGCCTGATACACTCTTCACCAATGTCCAACTTAATCTGTTCGATGTCATTTATTTTTGAAAGTTGGTTTTTTGTTCCAATGATTTGAAATTTATACTTTCCAACATTTGGTTTCAATTTATTTACAATCAGCCAATCATTTATATGTATAAGCTCCGATCTCATCTGATTCAATGACTCGTTCAACTCTGAGACCCGGCAGCTTTTATACAATTGCTGGTCATCGGCTTAAAGATGTAAATTTGACGGTTCCCATCCGCTATTAATAGAGTGTTGAGCAAGAATTTCCGGCAATTCATTGATGTAGAGTATGAAAAGAATAGGACCTAAAACAGATCCTTCAGGGACACCACAGGTTACTTTCAAAGGATCTGACCTTGTGCAACCAATCTTTACGCATTGTGTTCTGTCGGCCAAATAGTTTGTAAACCACTTTAGAGGTGTGCCGGTAATACCATATTTATGGAGTTTGTCCACAAGCATTCTGTGATCCAGACTGTCAAAGGCTTTGCTAAGATCTAATAGAGTAAGTAATGTGATTTCTTTATTTTCCATTGAATTAAACATATCATTCGTTATACAGGTCAAAGCCGTGATCGTAGAAAAACCCTTGAGATAACTTGATTGAAATTTATATAGCAAAGAGTTTTCATTTAGATAAGTTATCAACTGTTTGCATACCAATTTCTCCAACACCTTCGATAAAATAGGAAGAACCGAAATCGGTCAAAAATTCGATTTGATATTTTTATCACCACTTTTAAAAATTGGAGTTACCACAGCTGATTTCCACTCTGCAGGTATGACAGACTGTTTTATCGAGAGGTTAATTAAATAAGTGATGGATTCCAGTACGGAATGAACGCCTACCGCTATCTTCAATGTCCTAATGTCAATAGTATCGATACCAGTAGCTTTATCACTGGATAAACTTGAGATAATCTGCACTACTTCGGATTGTGCAACTTGATTTAATTCAAAGCGAGATGTGACATTAAAGGGGAAGTTGAATTCGTTACCCACTGATCCGAGTTCCGACTGTATTTTTTCACCTATATTGGTGAAATATTTATTGAAATTTTCAGCACAGGCCTTCGATGTATCGTCACATTCAGAGAAATTTGAACTATGCTTGGATGATGGAAAAACTTGTCTTATGATTCTCCATAGTTCTCTAGAACATTGTTTTTTCTCCTTAATTAACCGATTATAATATTTGGCTTTAGCTTGCTTAACTGAAATCTTAATTTTGTTCCGCATCGCCAAATAGCCTTCCCATAGATTTTTCTTCTCTTTTTCGTTTGTTGACTTTGACGCTTTTTTAAAAATCTTATCTCTCTGGATGATCATAGCATGTAGATCTGATGTAAACCAGGGTTTCCCTTTTTGACGGATCTTTATTCTTTTAATTGGAGCATGCTTGTTCAATACTTCAAGATACAGACATTTCCATGCATTCCAACTATCCTCAATATCATCAAATAGTTTTATTGCATCCCATGGGACACTCTGGAGGTCATTTTGAAAAGCTCTGGCTTCAAAGTGTTTTAATGATCGAAATTCTTTGTAACATACTTTCGGTTTCTTAATTTTTTTCTTGATGATACAATAGACAATAGAATGGTCACTTATGTTTGACTCAAGGGACCCTGAGTCAACAACAAGGGATTCATTGTTGACGGCTATTACATCAATCAATGTACCGCTGTTATTTGTAATTCGCGTTGGCTGTTTAATCAACTGGGTTAAATAATGTGTTTCAAACAGTCTAATTAGAAGTTTTGTATGTGAATAGTCAGCCCGAAGTAGGTCACAGTTTAAATCTCCAATAATCGCAATGTTCTTATAATTTATCACAGCATGTTCAACATTTAGGTAAAGTTTTTCAAATTGATCGCTTATTGATTCAGGAGGGCGATAAATACAACCAAGTAATAAAGGACAAGCTTTGGAAAATTTGCATTCCAACCACAGTTGTTCAATTTCTCCATCACCTGAATTTGGGGCAGACAAATCCCGGTTTACTTTAAGCGAAATATAATTTTTGGTGTGAACAGCGATTCCCCCACCGTTCTTAAAATCGCGATCGAGACGAGTAAGCATATAACCAGGAATATTCAACATACCATTGTCCATGTCCGAAGTGAGCCACGTTTCGGTGATAACTAGTATGTCCAGCGATGATTGTTGTAAGGTTATAGAAACTAAGTCAATGTTAGGTAAAAGCGATCTTACGTTTAAGTGGGCAATTTTAAGTTTATCTTCGTGTTTCTGGAAGACCGACTGGAGAAGCGTTTCGTTTCCATCTAAGGACAAACTGCCGGTCGACTGACGTCTAATTTCTTCAGGACAAGGCTCATCAACAAAAGTGTCGTTGTAAAACGGCAATGCGCGACAAATACATGTTGAGCAAATCCATGAGAAGGTTGTCATTAAACTCAAGCGATTATATTCAACAGGCGACACTCCCCCACATCGTATGTGGCACCAGAGTTGACAAGAGTCACACAAAATCGCCCTATGATTCTTTGCCACTGGTTTAGCACAAACCGAACAAGGATTTTTAACATCACCAGGGTTTGTCTCGATATCACCAGCCAGAAGGAGTATATTAAATTGAGCGACAGAATTTGAATAGTAATTAATTCTTTGCTTCATATATTTCCTTCTCTTACGTGTTGGCTTTATAGATAGCTCCATAAAATTCTTTAACTAATTTGTTTTGCCTCGAGCATATCCAAGATGGCGTTGATTTAACCCACAATGGCCACATGTTGATCGGCTTTCTCCCCCAAAATCATTCAAGGAGTCGTCAATGGTTGAATTCAACTTAAAACGATCGAGTCTAGTTGTTGTATTTTCGCAACCAAATGCTTTTTGAAGGTACAAAGTAAATAAAAGAGTTAACAAGATAAAATTACTCGAGCTCACGATGGCATGACCGACCGCCATCACGGATCCGAGGGATGTCTCTCTGTCTGTCTGTCTCCCTGTCGGTCTGTCTCTCTGTCGGTCTGTCTCTCTGCCGGTCTGTCTCTCTGTCGGTCGGTCGGTCGGTCGGTCGGTCGGTCTGTCTATCTGTCAATCTGTCAATCTGTCAATCTGTCCCTCTGTCCCTCTGTCAATCTGTCATCTGCCAGTCTGCCAGTCTGCCAGTCTGCCAGTCTGCCAGTCTGCCAGTCTGCCAGTCTGCCAGTCTGCCAGTCTGCCAGTCTGCCAGTCTGTCAGTCTGTCTGCCTGTCTGCCTGTCTGCCTGTCTGCCTGTCTGCCTGTCTGCCTGTCTGCCTGTCTGCCTGTCTGCCTGTCTGCCTGTCTGCCTGTCTGCCTGTCTGCCTGTCTGCCTGTCTGCCTGTCTGCCTGTCTGCCTGTCTGCCTGTCTGCCTGTCTGCCTGTCTGCCTGTCTGCCTGTCTGCCTGTCTGCCTGTCTGCCTGTCTGCCTGTCTGCCTGTCTGCCTGTCTGCCTGTCTGCCTGTCTGCCTGTCTGCCAGTCTGTCAGTCTGTCAGTCTGTCAGTCTGTCAGTCTGTCAGTCAGTCAGGCCGTCCGTCCGTCCGTCCGTCCATCCGTCCATCCGTCCGTCCGTCCGTCCGTCCGTCCGTCCATCCGTCCGTCCGTCCGTCCGTCCGTCCGTCCGCCCGCCCGCCCGCCCCATTAAAAAACATAACTTCTGCATTGACAACCTATAAATTTTACATCTTGCTGTAAATATATTATGTAAATATTTTTAAATCTATTATACCAAAAAACACAAAAATAATGTAAATATAGTTTTGTTACAATGTACACGGCTTCTAGGTAGACCAGATTTAATCCCCGAGCCCGGGCGGAGGGCCGAAGGCCCGGAGCTCGGTGAGGGTGCTAATCTCGACATGCGTGGAGTCCACTTTACACGCGTGTAGAAAAAGCGAGGGAGACGAAATCTGGGAAATAGTTTATATATATATATATTTATATATTTATATATATGTTTGGTACGACGTCACGCAGTAATAATAGTTGGACACTGGTGACTAGCGACGAAGAAAACTATGAACTCCTCAAACAAATAGTATTTTGCTTTCGTTTATTTAAACGAACCGAAATGGAGCACGAAGAAAAGAAGGATACAAACAACCCGTTTAATATATCCTGAAGAGAAACCAGAGAACTTGAAGAAACCAAACGCCGTATGGTAAAAAAACAACACAAGATCTGCAGTCACTCATTCCGTGGTCAAATATAACGGTAGGATTCTTGTTATATTTTTCAAAGTTTTCGCTTAACCTAAACAATATACAGCTTCACGTTTTCGTGCTTTCCCTTTGCTCGTCCAAACCATAAATCAGTTTAACTAAAACTAACTTAAAACATTACCTTTAAAAGCTTATGTAGACGTGATGTTTTCCATTGGCATTACTTCATTACTTTTATTATTAAATACTCATCATTCATGGCCATGGGCTTTGGCGATTTTTTTGGCTGTATTTCCAAATTTTCGACTGAAACGTTGACTGTTTAATACTGCTTTCAAGAATCCGATTCTACCGAATTGTTTTTATCTCGGACTCTATTATAAATGTAATTTTTGAGCTGTTGACTTTTAATTCTGCCTTTGCAAAACATGTATGCATAGGGAAGCCACTTAAAGCTTGTTAAAAATAATCCCTTTTGAAATCTCCTAAAAACATATTTTGTACAACCAGAATTTAGTAATGAAATCTAAGTTTTGCTTTGATATGTTAAATCAGTTTGGTCATCTTATCCATAAATTATAGAATGATCTTAAGGATTATCATTTGTTTTTATATCTGTTTGTTTTTATATTGGCTGTATATCAGGTGTGCTTATTTTAATCAGGGTGGGTGGGTGGGGGGTGTTTCAAGAAAGCATTTAATAAAAGTGCGCGAGGGATTGTTGCACTCACGTATTTCTAGTAATTTAATATTTGTAAATGTTATTTCTGATAGAACCACCGTGTTTAAATAAAATTTATCTATCTATCTATCTATCTATCTATCTATCCGATATCTATACGATATATATTATACATTATATATATAAAAGTGCATTTTGAGCTGTGTAGATTTTTAAATCAGCTAGTTAAGGATTACACAATCGATTAGTTAAGGATTATACTATTACGGCGTTTTTAACGTCAATTTTAAACCTTTTTATTCATTTGGTAGAGAGTGGGTGTTTAGCGTATTTGTTGTTTCACATATACCGATCATGTCAGATTCTTTACTTGAATTGGAGGAAGTGTTTAAGCGGCTCAACAATCAACCCAGAAGAGTAATTGTTCAGGGACTTGTCAAACATGGAGATATAGATAATCTCACAAAGTTAAAGATAAAATTTATGTTGTCGTGCCAAAAATCTCAGGATTTTCCTCAAGGCGAGCCCTACTCAAGACGAAGACCAAGGCCTCAGAGTGCCTTTGCCTCCTTAGAAGAAAGGCTGTCGAATGACATATGCGAACTTGCCGATTTTCTGGACACTGGCCATGTCTCGAGTGAACTAAGAGCGATGTTTAAAGGTGATGATGTTGTCTCGTCTGGTGAAACTTCAACTCTTGAAGAACTCGAGGAGTTCATAGACAGGTCATTTCAGGAGACGACGGAATCGTCCTTAAATTATAACATCAACAACAACAACAACAACAACAACAACAACAACAGACATAGTTCTGGTTTGCTTGGGGACAGTGTGTCTAATGTTGATAAATTATCTAGCCCGTCTGTTGTTAATCATTCGGGTAGTTTGTCATTTATAAAATCACAGGTCCTTGCATTACAGAGTGGCTATATGCTGTTCAGGGAGAAGGTGTCGTTAGATGTGGCTGTTCTTCAAGATCAGGTTAAAGATCTTAAAGATTTAATAACATCTCAGGGTAAAGAAATTGCTTTGCTGAAGAACGTAAACGAACGCTTGTGGGATGCAAATAGGAAGTGTGAGGAAAATAGTGCATCGATGCTTCAGCAACAACAACAACAGCGGCAACAACAACGACAACAACGACAACAACAACAACAACAACAACAACAACAACAACAACAACAACAACAACAACAACAACAACAACAACAACAACAACAACAACAACATCATAATTTAAATACAGGTGTGGTTTTAGGCTCTATTGCCCCCACCTCGTATAGCAATGATGCTCAAGAGACTGTTGAAAATTGCAGCATTGAAAGTAACCTAGGAACGCTAAATGTTAGCCACCAGGAGCAACAAAACCTTCAAAAACAAAAACATTCTCCAGATTTAGTTAGAAAGTCTAACAGTTGCGAAAGCAAACACAATAGTCTTGGTCCAAAAAATCAAAGCACAGTCGAAAGTGTTATCGTCATTGAAGAAAACAGAATTAATAAACCTGTTGGAGACAGTCCTGTTGTTAGTTTGGCAAGTGAAGAGTGTGTAAATGATTTGAGTGATAATACTAAAACCACACAGTTGTATAGTGAAAAAGTTAATCAAGCGCGATTAAATGTAGTCGATGACAATAATAATCTTAACAACAACAGTTTAACAACCCAAGAACATAGTGGTGAGGATACTAATGATGGCTTTGTCGGTGTAGAAAGAAAACGTAATGGAACCAGACGTTTCTTTATTAGCGGTATAGATGAACGAGTTGGTGAAACAGTTGTCGCCCGTTACCTCAACCAAAGGGGAATTAATTTCTCCTTACTCAAACTATTTAAAAGTAATAGAAAAGGCACACTATCTGCAAAGTTAAATATTCAGTCAAAAGATTGTAAACTAATTACTCAAGTTGGATTTTGGCCACAGCATGTTCTTTGCAGACCATGGCTAACAAAGGTGAAAATAGAAAGAAAAAAATTACTTGCTAAGCAAGCTAAAGTACAATATACTCTAGTTTAAAATGGCCAGCACAAATATATGTACCGACATTCTACACTCAGCCACACTGAGACTATCCACCTATAACATTGGTGGGATTATGTCTAACTTAAATTATTTAGAAAAGTGTTTGGAAGACTCAGATATCTGTGCAGTTCAAGAACACTGGCTCTACCCAGACTCTTTACATTTTTTGTCCAGTATACACGAAGATTTTGTTGGCTGGGGTAGATGCAGCAACGACCTAAATCTTGACTCTGTCTGGAGAAGGGGCATGGGTGGAATTGCTCTACTATGGAGGAAAGACTTCGACCTTGCCATCAGTAAGTTAGATGATATGGGTAGCGATAGAATACTTGTAATGAGACTTAAGCTCGGCAAGCAGAATAATTTGTTTATAATCAATGTCTACTTCCCAGCAAGTAATTCTTCTATATTAAAATATAAATCTTACATTGACGATCTTGAAGACATTATTAACCGTTTGCATGGCGACGGCACAATAATTATTCTGGGTGACTTCAACGGTCATGTCGGCAATCACTTAGGTTCACGAAGCTTTAATGCGACGAATCAAAGAGGTTTACAGCTGATACACCTTTTGAGAGAAACAAACTTTGTTTCAATTAATTCCCAATCATTTTGTCAGGGCCCTATCGAAACTTTTTCTGCGTGCAACGGATCACAGGTGACTTCTATTGATCATATAATGATAAGAAAAGATGACCTACAACTGGTTAAAGAATGCTATGTCGCTGATGATCATTGCGATAATCTCTCGTACCACCTACCAATATTTTGCACTATCTGCACGCCAGCTGTATCGTTCATGACCAATGATATGCGTAACTGCCGTGTTGCTTGGAAAACTATAAAAAATGAGAAAGTTCGTGAAAGATATCGGAAAAGTTCTAAACAATTCATAGAAAATTTGATCACAACTATGCCAACCTTAGATAATACAGAATCAATTGAGCAAGTGGCACTGGAAGCTACGGAAGGATTAAAACGGGCGGCTCTAAAATCAATCCCAACAGCGAAGTTCAAACCCAACCTTAAATCCTATTGGAAAGATGGGCTGGATGGCTTACATGAAAATTCTAGACGCCACAGACGAACCTGGATCCAAGCTGGAAGACCAAGAGAAGCAGATAACCTATATTTTAGGAATTACAAAGATGCAAAACGTGTGTTTAGGCGGGAATTGCGTAGAAAATCGTATGAAAACGAGATGAAAAATTTAGAAGATGATGCTCACGTATATGACTTTGATCGAAGTACTTTTCAAAAAATAATGTCAAAGAAAAGAAATCTAAAAGGAAGAACAAGGAACGAACTGAAAATTGGGGATCGTCTAATACAAGATGATAAAGAGCTGCTTGATATTTGGAAATGTCACTACAAAGATCTTTATACGCCCAAAGATAATTCTATGTTCGATAATGAATTTAAACATTTTGTAGAGACTAGGGTTCGGGAATTTGAAAGCAAAGTCGAAGAGGATGATTATAATGATCCACTGGAACGGCCTTTGACTGTAGACCAAGTTCATACCATCTGTCGTAAATTACCAAACGGCAAATCCGGCGGTATCGATGGTCTATTGTATGAACATTTGAAATATGCAGATATATCTTTATATGAGCTGCTAACGAAACTTTTTAATGCAATGCGCAATCTCGAATACGTACCCGAATCGTGCGCTGTGGGAAAGATCATCTCGTTGTATAAAGGAAAGAAGAAGGACAGGCTAAAAAAGTGCAGTTATCGCGGTATCACGCTTTTAAGTGCATTGGGAAAAGTATTTGAGCGATTAACCCTAGATTTGTGGATGCCAACATTCCAACATCTTGGAATCCCTCATCCAATGCAATTTGCCTACCAAACAGGAAGAAGTTGCACTCAAGCAAGCTTTGTTATTCGGGAAGCAGTTTACCACTACCTGGAACGTGGCAGCAAAGTCTACGCTTGTTTCTTAGACTCTACCAAAGCGTTCGACACTGTTTGGTTGGATGGCCTATTCTTCAAACTTTATAATCTTGGTATAAAAGGAAAGACTTGGCGATTACTTCGCAAATGGTATGGCAAACTGACCAGCTGTGTCTCAGTCAACCGCCTAACATCCGATCTATTCCCTGTACTGCAAGGTGTTCGTCAAGGAGGCGTTCTTTCGCCTTGGCTATATATGTGTTTTAATAATGATATACCATCAGAAATTGGACAAAAAGACAACGGAATTTCAGTTAATGAAACATGGTATGGCAATGTCTTGGTGGCCGACGATATTACACTTCTTTCTTCTCGATCATCAGGATTGCAAGCAATGTTAACTTCTATGGAAAGGTATAGTAAAAGATGGAGATTTGAGTTTAATCCTGATAAATCTGTCGAAGTCACTTTTGGAGAATCGACAAAAAGCTACAACTCACTTAAGAATAGGCGAGTGTGGTGGCTCAATGATTGCTCAATCAAAGTTCAACAATCCTGCGAACATGTTGGAATGATTTTAACTGGAGATGGTTCGCAAAAGGAACAATGCGATGTCGCTGCCAAAAAAGGCAAAGAAGTTGTTTCATGCTTATTGAGCTGTGGTATTAGACCTGGCGGTTTGAACCCTATATGTGGAGTGGAGTTGTGGCGAACTGTTGGTCTGGCTAGGATGCTTTATGGTTGCGAACTCTGGTGCAACATGTCAAAATCTGATATCTATAAACTAGAAGTAGTTAATAGGTTTGCAGCAAAAAGGATCCAAGGTCTGAGTAGCACGACAAGATCAGAAGCTGTAACTGGCAGTATCGGTCTGTGGACAGTTGAAGGGTACATTGATAAAGCAAAACTCCTTTTTCTATATAAATTAATGAAGTCGTCAAGCAGCACCGCTCACAAATCTCTATTTGTAACTAGACTCCTGTCGTACTTCTATAAAATAGTCTCTAAACCATTGGGCTTTATTCCAGATGTATTTCGCATATTACAAAAGTATGAACTCCTGGACTACATTGATGATTACATGACTACTGGCATTCTACCAAGTGAGAAATTTTGGAAAGCTACCATTACAAAAAGAATTACCTGTCACCAAAACGATATTTGGAAGAAGGGAATCTCAGAAAAACCTGAGCTGAGCAACTTTGGAAAAATCCATGCTATTCTACAGCCTTTAGATTTATGGTATGTTGCCAAACGCAACCCGCTTTTTATCCGTGAAATTTTAAACACAGTCAATATAGTTTGCGGCAATGTTCCAGAAGCTCTGATGAACGCCGTGATCGACAGTGGTGCGTATTTCAAATGCAGATTATGTTCTAAAGATTTTGGAGACGTTTCAAGACATTTTCTTCTCGACTGCCCTCATC